>OZ053309.1:2500-574525 GCA_964056655.1 Arabis hirsuta | reverse complement strand
TGATGAAACAATAAAAGATCGTAAAGAGATTACATAAAATCCAAAGTTTGCATTTTTTTTGTTTTCAGAAAGAATAAAAAAAGAAGACGGAAGTTAATGTCTTTTGTCTGTTGTGTTACATTGTCTTGATCTTCTTCTTGATGCTTCTTCTTCTTCTGCATCTTCCAATGAACTTAAGAGCTTCATCTATTAGGATCACAGGGAAGGAAACAAGAATAACCACAAACCATTCCCTTAGACTCAAAGGCACAATCCCAAACACATTAGCTAAGAAAGGAACATAGAGAATGACACAGTGAAGCCCAAAGGAGACAGTCATAGCAACAAGAAGCCAAGGATTTCTCCATGGAGGCATCGTCAAGAGACTGTTGTCTTCGGATAAAGCGTTCAGCGAGTTAAACATTTCGATTGCCACGAGAACAGAAAGCGACAAAGTCATCGGCTTTACTTTCCCTAGAGTGAAGTAATCGCAAGGGTTGTTCTCAAAAGAGACTGTCCTTAACCCGCCAGCGATTGTGTAAGGAGTCGCTGTGAAATTCGATCCCCACGAAGAACATTCAGACCAATTCTGAAGCTGACTAAAGCTGACCAATGAGTGTCCATCAGAGATGAGGCTAATCCCGAGGAACGAAGCTTGTGTATACCACAAAACAAAGATGCCAACAGTCGCAACTCCAACATAAGAACCAATCACTAGATATCGAATAAGAACCCATGAATCAATGAGGGAATCATCGCTTTTGCGAGGTGGTTTCTTCATGATATCAATATCAGCTGGATTGAAGCCTAATGCTGTAGCGGGAGGACCATCAGTGACAAGATTAACCCAAAGAAGTTGTACCGGTATCATACATTCCGGTATCCCCAATGCTGCGGTTAAGAAGATAGAGATCACTTCTCCAACATTTGATGATATCATATACCTTCAAATATGATCGTTTCCACAAAATCAGTATAGTTACAGAGGAGAAAATGGTATAAACATGATCTAGTGTAAGGCTTTTTCTTACCTGATAAAAGCTTTCATATTGTTGTAAATGGACCGACCCTCGGCTACAGCTGAGACGATAGTACTGAAATTATCATCTGCAAGAACCATATCCGAAGCTTCTTTCGCAACCTGAAGATGTAGAGCATCATACAGTATAAGTATTAGAATGTGCATGAAGCTTGTTTTTACAGTTACGTTAGTTAAATTCTTTACCTCGGTTCCAGTGATTCCCATGGCGATTCCAATGTCAGCGAGTTTCAAAGCAGGAGCATCATTCACACCATCGCCTGTCATCGCGACGATCTCTCCCATTTCTTTGAGCATTCTAACGATTTCTTGCTTATGCCTTGGCTCAGCTCGAGAGAACACTTTCCCTCCAGATTTCGATAGAATCTCTAATCGCCGTGAAGCAGGAAGAGACATAAACTCTTTACCGGTGAAGCTGCTCTGCGAAAGATCTTCGTTTTCTGAGAACAGTCTAATCTCACAACAAATAGCTTCAGCCGTTGATTTGTTATCTCCAGTTATCACCATTACTCTGATTCCAGCTTCTCTGCAATCTTCAATTGCTCTTCCAACTTCTTCACGAGGAGGATCTCTGAGACCAACAACTCCAACGAAGATTAAGTTTGTTTCGATGTTATAATAGCTAGAAGGGTCTAAAAGCTTCTTGTGTGAAGGATGTTCTTCCGAAGAGTAATCCGAAAACTCTCCTAGTTCGTCTTTATAAGCTAATCCTAAACATCTTAATCCTTTTGAAGTCATTTCAGTGTGTTTCTTTAGGATCACTTCTCTGCAAGATTCATCTAAAGCGACAAGTGATCCATCAGCAAGTTGTGCATATGAACTTCTGTCAAGTATACTCTCAGCTGCACCCTGCAAAAGGAAAAAAGGGAAGAAGATTCACAAACATTTCGATAAAACAAGCAAAGAAGAGACGGAGTTTACCTTAACAAGAAGCCGGTTTTGTCCATTTGGTTCACGCACGATAACACTCATTGACTTACGGACGCGATCAAACTCCAATGTCGCTACCTTTTTCGATCTTTTGTTCCACCAATCGCAACAAGCTGGTTCAGCAAGAATGGTATAAGGATGGAATAAGCGAATGAGACTTACCAATAAGACAATGTAATGATGTGAAAACGTTCTAAAACTTACCTAGCTTCACCGAGCTACCATTGTCTGAAAAGTTTGAAGCTTCCTCGATATTCTCACCGTTCTTGTTCCCGGGAATGCCCATCTTCTCAACAAGAACCTTCAAGGCTGCTTCTGTAGGCAAACCTGTTGCTCTAAACAACTTTCCTTCATAGTACACTCCAGCATCATTACAAATTGAACATATCTCAGCAACAGCTTGCAAGTTAGCATCCATATTGTAGCATCCCCAATCCACAATCCCACCATCTTTAGGATCATAAGTAGTACCATCGACTGAAAAGACTCGAGAAGTCGTTGTTTTACCGCCTAATGTGAAGAATTCGGTTGCAGACATCTGGTTAGTTGTTAATGTCCCGGTTTTGTCTGAACAGATCACTGTTGTGCAACCAAGTGTCTCTACACTTGGAAGCTTCCTCACTATCGCGTTCTTCTGCGCCATTTTCCTCGTCCCTAAAGCTAAACAGGTCGTGATCACAGCGGGTAAACCCTCGGGAATCGCTGCCACGGCGAGAGCAACAGCGATTTTGAAGTAGTAAGTGCATTTCTCGAAAGAAAACCTGAAGTTAACAGGCTTATAACCATCCACAACATCCCAAGAAACAAAGTTCTTGTAGTTAATAATCCACACAAGAACACAGACAATGCAGATAGCTGTAGTTAATCTACTCCCAAACTCATCTAGCTTCTTCTTCAAAGGAGTCTCACTCTCTTCTAACGACGCCTCGTGAATCTGCCTCTGGATTTTCCCAATTTCCGTATCCATACCGATACTCGTCACAACGCAAACACAGCTTCCGTTAACAACCGTTGTTCCTGCGAAAACCATATTCTCTTTCCCTTGCAATTCACAGTCATCCATGACTACGAGATTCGCTCCTTTCAAAACCGGCATTGCCTCTCCGGTTAACGAGCTTTGCTCAACTCTTAAAGTCGATGTTTTCAAACCCGAAACTCGCATATCTGCAGGGACTTTATCACCTACATGTAACTCAACTATATCCCCTGGAACAAGCTCTCTAGCAGGCAAATTAGGCAACACGATTCCATCTCTAATCACCTTTGCGGATTCACATTGCATCTCTTTAAGTGCCTCAAGTGCTTTCTCTGCATTGCTCTCTTGCCAAACACCAACCACAGCGTTTAAAACCAGAATCAAAACTATCACAAATGGCTCAACAAAGGCTTCGAACCCTGAACCTGAACCATGTTCTTCGCTTTCGCCTAAAAACGCTAAAACGAAAGATATAAACGCTGCACCGAGAAGAATCTTCACAAGAGTATCGTCGAATTGTTCCAACACAAGATGCCATAAAGGCTTCCCTTTCTCCTTAGCGAGCTCGTTGTAACCGTGTTTTTGACGGCGGATTTGGACATCTCTGCTTGTTAAACCCTTGTCTAGTGTTGTATTGTACTCTTTCAGACATTGCTCAACAGACCAAGACCACGCAGAGAACGATTTCTCTTCCTCCATTGATTCCAAAAGCTTTTTACTTTGGAATTACCCCGAAAACGGTTAGCAGATTCCTGCAGAAAAAATTGCAATAAAGCAACGAAATTTCAGTGAAACAATAAAATAAAGTTGCGGTTTTTAGAGATATATTGACAGTTTAAACTTTAAACAATCGAGATCTGGTAAAAGCATAGATTATATACAAACCCAGAAAGCCAAAAAAAAAAAAAAAAAAAGCAAGAAACTGAGTGAAAGTCAGAGACACAAAAGCAAATCAAACCCCCCCTCAAAAAAAAACAGAGTACGAAACAGAGTAAGAATATTGAAAACGTAACTCTTACCTAAATTCAAAGAAAACCCAGAAAAAACTTTGGTCATTGAAGTTTCAAAATATACAGAGAGGAAACTCCATTAGAAAGTAAATTAAATATGATTTTGACCAAAAGTTTGCTTGGAGACAAAGCAGAAGACCCAGAATTTTACACAGTAGAAACCTTTTTTTTCCCAAGTTCGATTCTTGTTCTACCACTAATAAGAGAAAAGGAATAAAGAAGACATATATTGATTTAGACAAGTCGTGCTCTCGTTTTTCTTTTTCGACTTTATTGCTTGTTTTGAATATATTATTTTCTTCTTCTTTGGTTTTGCTTTCCAGAAAAGCGAAGGTTTGGTATTAGTGGTGGTGTGGTCCAAATTGGATTGGTTGTTCAAAAAGAAAACGGAACGTTTTAAAAAGACTTTAATACCCTTAACTTTAAACCGTTATTACGTGTTTGACTTTCCCTTTCCCGTACGGCTTCAGTTGTAATTTTCTTCGAGAGCGGGATATTGGATATTCCATTTTTCTTCTTAAGTATAAAAATAAAGAAAACAGCAGCAAAGTCATTTAACCAAAAAAAAAAATAGTAGCAAAGTCAATGATTCAAGACTTTTGATAACCAATGAAAAAGATCCAAAATAAAACTATTTACGGCTTATAATATGGTCTCCGTTTCGTAATAATTGTTATTCTAGATTTAATTTTTTATTTTATATTATTTATCGTTTTATATTTTTAATATATATTTATGATTAATTTTTTTTTTTTTAACATATTAATTACAAATATCAAATAAAATTGTATAAACTAAAAATTAAACAAAAAAATTAATTATTTTCTTAATCTATGTAAACTAATTTAAAATAACAAATATTGTAAAATTGAAGAAGTATTATTATTAATAATAACAATATCTTTATTTTCTCTATGAACGTCTGTCAGTGAGAGTGCTGTCTGAAGGTCTGCGGCCAATTTTAATTAATTATATCAGATTTATTGGTTACAAAAAGAAAAGTGAGATTCCTCGAAGTTTCTTCCATTATTGCCTGCTCTACCTCCACTACGCTTTTATTTATCTTAATAGGGGTATATATATACACTCATATCATAATAAAACTCGTTAACCGAGATAGCTTAATAATTTTTGTAAGTGTGCAATTATTGATGATGATTATACAAAACTCCATCGGGTATATTCCTATATGTGACGATTATAAAAGTGAATTTTACCAAAATTGTCATAAAATTCCAAATTACTTTCCAGAATTTCCAAAAATAAATTTTCAAATGTGGACGAAAACCGTAAGGATAACAGTAGTTGCGACGGAGGACGTAAACGAAAACAATAATAGAGGACGTAAATGAAAACAGTGACAAGGGACAGTGACGGAGACGGTGGTTGCGACGGAGGATGAAAACGGAAACAATGATAGAGGACATAAATGGAGACAGTAACAGTGGTTGCGACGGAAGACGAAAACAAAGATAGTGACGGAAGACGTAAACAGAGACAATGACAGAAGACGATGACAGAGACGGTGGTTGCGACGGAAGACGAAAACGGAGATAGTGACAAAGGACGGTGCTGGAGACGGTGGACAAGTGGTGGTGGTAGACAAAACCAGACACTAATGTCATGATGGTATAAAGATGAATATATTGGAAAAACATAACAGTCGTGCCAGCTGTTTGAGATTTCAATTTGTGGCAATTTTGGCAAAGCATCAGATTTATGGCAATTGTTGAAAGAAATTTGCTTAACATAACAATTGGTGTAAAATTCCCATTATAAAATTTGATTAATGTTAGTACATGTGTATTCATCGAAATTTTTTTTTATAGCAATTAATTTAACTACGAGAATTTTTTTAGGATACCCCACATTTTGATGTTTTATTTTTAAAAGTATCATCATTTTTCAGATATTATACAAATATCACTATTTTCAAATATTTCACAATTACCATAAACACAAAATTAATTTTCAATGATTTATATTTTAAATTTTTAGGTTTGGTTTAACGATTATAAAATTAAGATATAGGTTTTGGGGATAGAGTTTGGGTTTAAGGTTTAGGATTTAGTTTTGAATGTTGAATGTTAATTTTAGTTTTGTAATATTCGTGGAACATTTGAAAACAAATTTCATCTAACGAGAATTGCTCATTTATAATTAAAATGAACGTTATACCTGTTACTCAATTGATTTAGTACGAGCAAAGATGAGTTATGGTTTACTGAAATATAGGGGTAGGGCAGGGTAAAGATAGGGTTAGGAATAAAGATATATATATAGAACAAAGTTTAAGATTTCACGCATATATATAAGGTTTGGGTTAAAGTTAGGGTTTGCAAAAAGATATAAGGTTAGAAGCAAAGGTTTAGGGTTTAGGCACGGTTAGGGTTTAGGTAAGGTTAGGGTTAGAAACAAATGTAGGGTTAAGATTTAGGTTAGGGTTTAGGGTATATAAAGTTAGCGTAAAGGGGTTATGCAGGGTAAGATTTAGGTTAGGGTATAGGCACGAATTATGGTATATAAGGTAGGGTTTAAGTAAGGTTAGGGTTTAGGGTCAGGGTTTAAGGTAGCGTTAGGGTTTAGGTAAAGTTACAGTTTATGGTTTAGGGTTAGGGTATATTTAGGGTTATTAGGGTTTAGGGTTAGGGTACATTTAGGGTTTAAGTCGGGTTTAGGGTTTAGGGTTTAGGTAGGGTTTAGGGTATATTTAGGGTTAATTTTAGATAAATTTAGAGATTAAATAGTTTAGGGTTTAGGCAAGGTTAGGGTTTAGGATAAGGATAGGGTACCGTAACCCTAACCCTAACCCTACCAAAACCTTAAACCCTACCAAAACCCTAACCCGAAACCCTAACCCTATTTAAACTCTAAACCCTAAACCCTACGTAAACCCTAACCTACTTAAACCCTATCTAAACCTTAAATCCTATCTAAACCCTAAACCCTAACTCTACCTAAACCCTAACCTTATATATACCCCTAAACTCTATCTAAACCTAACTTAAACCCTAATCCTATCTTTACTTGAATTTCTATATATATCCTAAACCTTAACCGTATGTAGACCCTAAACCGTAAAATTATTTTACACTAACCCTAACCCTATTTCAGTTAGCGCATCATACACACTTAACTGAGAGATATCAACCAAAAACGAAACTGAACATGAATATTAGAACGAGATCAGTTTATCAACTCGGTGACCACCCAAGATATATGTATGTATGTTTATTTGTATCTCAATGTTTGTAAAACTCGATAATAATGTACATAGTACAACAATTTATCCTAAAGAGCTTAGTTTTTTTTTGTTTTGAAAACCACCTAAACAGCTTAGTTAACCGAAGAGAATAAAAGATTCAGACAAAAAACGTTTACCGTATAGTGGGATGTTCTTTATGTTTGTCACTGGCGAGAAATTTAGTGATAAGTTTTGAGTTGTAAAAGTTATGATCAAAAGAATAAAAAATGAGTATTGGAGATTTTGAAAATGTAAATCTATGGTGTATGAACAAGATTTTGGAGGTATGAACGAACAAGACGTGGTTATGGACCTATGGTGTATATATAGACATTATCTACAATCATTATTTATTATGTTTTACTTTGAATCCATAAGCATAACGGGCAGATATAATAAGTCACCGTTTGTTAACGTTTGAATTCAACTTACCGTTGGAACTGATGACACCTCTGTTTGATTGACAAGTGACAACTAAATAGTAGTATTACTAATATTATTTGAATCTTGCCCTTAATTAATAAAATAGGTTGACAAAATAAAATAAAACAGATGGCAATAATGAGTCAAGTGACCCCATTCGATTATTGGGCCGTAAAATGTAATCTTTAAGCCCAATCAGAGTCCAAAACCAACGCCGTCACTTTTAAAATTAACGCCGTCAAAAGATTCCATAATCTCAACAGTTCCGGTTTGATCGACAAATCATATCTCCGTCGGTGACGTCAGAATCTTCTCTACTGCAACAATTTCTAGAAACAAAAGAGAAAGAAAAAGAAAGCTTTTTTGAGACGAAGTCACAGAGAGAGAAGAGAAGAAGATAAGCAATGGGTGTGCTTACGAATAAGGTTGAGAGAGACGATCTTAAACCTGGAGATCATATCTACACTTACAGAGCTGTCTTCGCTTATTCTCACCACGGTACTTTGATTCTTTCCCCCTTTTGATTTCATCATCAAATTGGAATTTTGATGCATTTGGGTGAATCGTCCAGAGTTTTCTCGATCTGGGTCTTCTTTTCGCGACTTTTTAGGTTTCTATTTGGTGATTGACTCTTTTGATTTTGTTGGGTATTAGGGTTTTTCCTCTTGCCGAAGTTATTGACTTTATTGTTGAAACGGATCTTCGAAAGTGGTTTTTTTAGTGATGTTGATTTCCCCTTCTATTGTCAATGGTGGTGGATAGTAAATTGCTTTTTGTTGACATTTCAACTTGAATTGTTCACATTTGCAGGCATATTTGTCGGTGGCTGCAAGGTGGTTCATTTCAAACCTGAGCAGAACTTGAGATCTTCCACACTCGCTTCTTCTTCTTCGTCTTCAGTTTCAGAGATTAATGATTCTTCAGAAGCTCCTTGTCTTACATATCCTGACTGTGGATACAAACAACCAAAGAGTGGAGTAGTACTATCTTGTCTTGACTGTTTCCTCAAGAAGGGCTCTCTCTACCGTTTCGAATATGGAGTCAGCTCATCGATTTTCCTCACTAGGTTCCGCGGTGGCACTTGCACAACCGCTCCATCTGACCCGCTTGAAATAGTTGTCCGCAGAGCAATGCACCTTCTCCAAAACGGATTTGGCAACTACGACATCTTCCAAAACAATTGCGAAGATTTTGCTCTCTATTGCAAGACGGGATTGCTCATTCTGGATAAGAACGGGGTTGGAAGAAGCGGTCAAGCCAGCTCTGTTCTTGGCGCTCCTCTAGCTGCGCTCCTCTCTTCGCCTCTCACGTTTTTGATTCCAAATCCAGTTGGTGTAGCAACAGTCACTGCTGGGATGTATTGTATGAGCAGGTATGCTACTGATATCGGTGTTAGAAGCGATGTGATCAAGATTCCTGTTGAGGATTTGGCTCTGAACCTCGGCTTTAAAACCTGCAAGAAATTGAAAAGGTGAAAGCTGTTGACACCGGCATTTCCAGGTGAGCACAGATTCTATTATGTTCATGGAAAAGTACATAAGACTGGCCAATGTTTTAGTTCTGATCTTATTTTCCCCTTAACCGCATTTCTTGTGTGCTACGGTGAAACTGTAAAGACTCTCTAGATTCATTGTGGATTCCAATATTATCAAGATTTTTAGTTCTATAACTTGCTTTTTGGCCTTAAAACCATGCCGAAGAAAACATTTGTTATGAAACTAAGCAAACTCATATACTAAAAGGCTTATATATACATGAAAACTCCGGTTTGAAACCTTCATGTCTGTTGAGTTTTTGATGAGAAATTGAAAGTGATTTAGGAACCCACTGGTGGTTGTTTAGTGTTGTTGTCTCCAGTTTTCTTTTTTGAATCTTGTTTGAAAGCTGCAAGATTTGCCAGTTCATCGACTGCCTCGATGGTTGTTTGAATTCTAGCTGCATTTTCGATCAACAATGAAACCAAAGTGGCAACCGGAAGCACTTCATGTAGGCTCATCGACATTGTTCTGTCTTCACTATCTCCTTTGTTGTCCTCTTCGGATGGAACTTCTACTTCAGGTTTGTTGGTTTCAATTGGGACAGTTTTTAAGGTTTCTTGAAGCTCTTGTACTACCGTGTTCATCTCAAACACCAGGAAATCCATCTTTGATGATTTCCTCGTGTTCTTTATCATATCCGCTAATTCTCTTAAGATTTTCGATGAAGCTGAGCCCAGTTTCATACAAGCTTCTCTGAAATGCTCCTTGACTTGGTCTGGTGCCTGTAACTGTAGAAGATGTAGTCTTAGTTTCACAGCCTCTAGGAGTTAAGTCTTCTTCAGAACTATGATCAAATTTAAAAGGTTACCTCTGTTTCATAGTTGATGCAGATGCTGAGATTCTCAACGCAGTAAGCACACCTGCGCATAGCAGCCCCTATCTTTATGTATAGCTTCCATGGATGCCGGAAGTTAAAGCTTCCATGTGCAGGTTCCCATCTGGCTAGATTTGCCTGAGAGATTTAAACAAAAAAGAGAAGGCGGATAAGCGGCTGCAAATCGAAATGGTAATTAACTTCTTCTTTTTTTATTCCCATAGATAATCTGTTAAGTTACCATGGATTCCTCTGTTCCCTTAGAGTTCAGTACACATTTGAATCCTTGCAATTTCATGTTAGTTTCTTCATCTTCATTCTGATTCGTTGCGACTTCTTTCTCCTTGAAGTACTCTGCAACACAGCCTGCAATTTTAACGATAATCAGCGCATTTCCTGATGCTGAATCATTATAGCATTTTGATTCTTATTCGCTTACCATCTAATGAATCCGCAAGTTTTTCAAAGTTACGTTGAACAAGACGGTGAAGCTGAGATCCTGCCCAGATGGGACAGAAGAAGACAGTAATGATAATGCAGATAGATGTTCCGATCGCAATAGTTGATACTCTTTGCTGTGCCAAATCAACTAGTTTCTCAACTCGGTAACCGCATACTGAGACAAGACTGAATGTGAGGATAAAGATCATTGCTCCATAGTCAAACCGGGCTTTGAATGACGGTACAAACCGAGTGTACGTGGCTGCGAAAGCTGCAAGGAAAACCCACGGAAGAAATTTAATAAAGATCGTTCCTTTTTGGGTTATTTAAAATCAAGATTGATCCTTTTTAGGGTTCTAGTCATTACCAAAGAGAAAAACAGAGCATCCAATCACAAAAGGCTCAGCTTTTCCTGATTGTGTTGCAACCCAATGAACAGCAATGCCTAGTGATCCAGCTAATATAGTTGCCACCACTCTGTTTACACATTTGGAGAATGTTGCTCCTGTTGTACATGGAGATGCATACACATATATACATACATCTAGGTCAGTTTCACTCAATAAGAATAAGAAAGTTGAAAACTTTTGATTATGAGTTTGGTTTACATACCGACATTGGACTCGAAGACGACGACAACAGTCATGATAGCCCACATAGCATTTCCTCCAACACCATCATACAAAGGTCTCATGTAGTAGAAGATTGAGACTAATGAAAGTGCAAGTCCTACTTTCATACAGTGAACCACTTTGGCCGGATCATCTGCTCCAATCCTCCAAGCTTTCCTCGTAAACTTTGCGATTCGCTCCACGATTACCTTCGTTACCAAGCCTTTTAGACAAAGAAAGAACCTTTTACTTAGTCCCGATTTGGGAACCAGTTTCTCTGTTGTCCCATTGTCTACACTTATCCTCCACTCTAGCTTCCCTGCATCTTCTTTTGATGTCATCTTACTACTATATGTGAGCACGAATCTTAAACCCTAAACCTAATATAATCAGATCAAATTGAATGTATTGGTGAAGAAATGTTTGGGTTTTGTTTGATGAGCAATGCAATTTGGGGTGTTACATATATAGAGATTATAAGGGTGTACGAAATAGGTATTACTTACAATTTTCCAAAGTTTTTGAAATCATTTTAAGTGGTGAATTAATATTATTTGTTATCTATTACTATATATTATTGATCACTCTCTCCCACTTGGATATGCGAAAAAAGATGAAGTGACCTAATTATAAAGTTATATGATTAGTATAATTTTTGTGCTGCAAAGTCGTCATCGCACAAGTACTGATGTTGACACCTTCGTACACCCATCGATTTCATTGCGACGTCTATATTCATCTTTGTTCTAGAACTAAGATTCTATATAAAAAAAAGTAAATTTAGTGTCACAAGGCTTAAGAAATTTCAATTCATGCCATACACAATAAGTAATTCAATATAATCAATTATAATCAAACAAATGAGATTCGACCAAAAAAAAAATCAAACAAATGAGATTACTATTACATGCACTAGCCACTAAGTGATATCAAAGATATGGCGTGTCGGTGTGGGTGTTGCATGCGTAACTACATATACCCATTAAGTAAAACACATGAAAAGTTGATGGTCGTAAGCAAATAGCCTTCGCATATTCCTTTTGTTTGTTTAGAGAATCCACCGTATCACGAAAATAATTATATTATTTGGCTTATTTGATTTATCATTTTTTCATGCAATTGAGTTTGAATTGAATTTACTATTACATGCACTAAGTGATATCAAAGATATATTATACTATGAAAGTGGCACGTTTGACTTACACTACCTTTTAATAATGTACGCATATAAAAAGTTACTATTCTTGGGAGACGTACAAATATATCAAACCAATTAGAGGAAAAAGATGACATGATAACCTAACTTTATTTTAGGTCACTAGCTAAGTGAGCCCCTAAATAAATTGTTGGGCTCCCCTATCAAAATATTATCTTGCCCTAAGTGGACGTACTTATAAATATTATCACTAAACAAGATTTTTATTTATGCTTTTAGAATTCTTATTTGTGTGGTCGAAAATGAATTGAAGTATACAATGAAGAAAATATTTGTACCACTTGAGCTACTTCGGGTTGCCCTATTGGGTCTTATGAATATTTATGAAGTGCCCTTCAACTTATCACCTTTTTGTTGGGTGATGTGATAAGAAGACCGGTTTAACTTTTTCTCTTATCAAATCTTGTTTTTAATATATCGTCTTGGAATTAGGTCATGATTGAAATATAATTTTAATTATATAAAGATTTTATTGTATATTCTACTACAAAAGATCCAAAATCATTGGCATGCAAATGTTTATTGAATAAAAGTAGAATTTATTTTGGTTTAATTCGCAATATCAATTAACAAATGGCATCCACAAATTTGCACCGAATATGTATAGTTCCGCAGGACAAGAAATACAAATTTTATGTTTTAACGAGAAAATACACTCCGTTCTTTTATAAAACCAAACAAGAAAATACACATTTATAATGTTAGATTCTTAATAAGCTCTCTTGCATTTATGTTCTCATGGATTATTTTGGATATATATTGCTGACACAACATTTTAGTGGAATAAAGTGACAGGAAAAAAAGCCATGCGTCATATTTATCTCATTACTTATACTTTTGTCTCCCATCTAGCTATACTTTTTTCTTTCATTTGCTTTTGAAAGAAATTTAAAACGAATTTTAAATATGAGTTAAGACAATTACATATTTGTTATAATCAAAACTATTAATTAATAGTTCATAAATGATATCACTTGAATGGATTTTATCATTTTAATTTTTTCTAACAATCTCAACTACACAAATCGCTACTAAGAAGATGGTGAGATAGTAGTTAGCATTTGAATTGGTTTTATTGTGTTCCTAGTTTAATTTTAATTTTCCAGGAAATGAGAGATATTTTCAAAGCGAATAAATTACTGTCTCCCGACCAATAAAAGTTAATTCCGATCGGAATTTCGAAGTTAAGAAAAAAAAACTACACAAATCGGATTTTCCCACTTAATTCGTTCGATTGTGCAGCATGTAAGTTAGTTTGGACCAATGAGAAATAATCACGTGGCACCGGATGTATATCACTTTGGGCCAGTCAGATAATTAAGAAAAGGCCCATTAGGACCGTGATGCATATCACTTTTGGCTAAACAAGTAATTCTTAAATGATTTTTGGGCCTTTCGTGATAGGTATGAACCTTTATTGGGCCTATTAAAGCAAACAGGCCTTGACTATGTCATTAGTAGTCCAGTAAGCTGTTCTTATTCGACGTTGTTCCTTTAAACGTTGCCGTTTCCTTCATCTGCATCTGGGCAGAAAATTTACCATTTTCAACATATTTTTTAGCTAAACAAATGCTACATGCCTACTAAATAAATACATAGATAATTATTGATTTAAGTATTGCATAAGTATGGTATTAAAGCTTAAAATTATTTTTATCTTTGCGTGTGTCAATTTGGTTAAAACTGTAAACGAGACAATGGTCATCTTTGGTCTTCTCGTGATAATAAAAAACAAATTAAATCAAATAGAAATAGAATCTCAGTGGGAATGTGAGAAAACGATTTGTTATTGGAATAGTCTTTAGTTGGAGCAGGTACATTGTCGTGTCTTTCTATTACAAAATAACAATAATATAATAAGAATTAGAATACATACTACTATGTTAAAGAGCAGTTTTTATTATATTTTTTTAATATTAGAGGTCGTGTTGTATTCAATACGCAATTCTGTTTTTTTTTTTTTCTTTTTTTTGAGAAAAAAGTTGGTCTCCTTTTAGTTTCCAAATTAGACTTTGCTTTCGAGATTAATCTCACGTAAACTCAATCGAAGAATAAACAGTAATTAAAAGCTAATCGGAGCCATGTAGGATCTAGAAGCTACATATCCATCCTAATATACATTTTTAGAAAAACATATAGGGTCCGATTGGTGATTCCGTTTGAAACTAGCGGTTGAAACTTTTTGAGCGGTTGAACAGAGGATCGTTTGAAACAAGACGGTTAGATTCAATGGTTAGAGAAGACGATTGGATAATAGAGAACAATTCAAATATAAAGTTGATTGATAACATTGTAGCGGTTGAATAGTATAATTAGATAAAGTTATGTAATAATTTTTTTAAATGATTTTAAAATATAATGCATTGAAAAATAATTTAAGTTTAATAATATAAACTATAAGTAAATATATATTACAATTTTTCACTTTGAAAGCGAACCGCACCAAAAATTGAATGGATACGTGAAATACATGAAACATAAATTAACTTAAAAAATACTTAGATTTTAAATCTAATATATTCATATATTAAGCATTTTTCCGGTCAATTTGGATATTGTGGATATCTTGGATAAAAATAACTAATTTAATTAGCTATAAATTTTTTAAAAAAAATTATAGCTAATTCAATTGGTTATTTTTAAAAAAAATTTGGATAATCCGAGTTCAAAATAAAAATGCAAAAAAACAACGGTAATTATGAATATTTTACATAATTTTTACGAGTATGAATATTTCGGATAACCGAAATCGAACCAAAAATTTTAAATATTAGAATAGGTATTATATTCCTAAAACCGAGAATCCGATAACCGATCCGAAATCCGAATGGTTACCCGAATACTCATGTCTAGTTCAAACGATCTGTTTATCAATCGTCCGTTTGCAACTTCGTTTTGCAAACAATCGTTTTATTACAAAAAAAAAGCTATCAGTTTGAACAATATAGTTTGTACATGGATGATGGATATCTAAGAAACTTAAAACTTTCCATATATACACATCGTTTGCTTTTTTTTCATAATGCCCAAGTGTTCTTTCATGGAAAAACACAAACAGACATATTTATTTCTATTTGAATATATACACATGGTATGTTAGGGTTTTACTCGTATGTAACTCACTATTTTACGTAAAATCCTAATCCTAATTATTTCTTCCATCAAAACAAAATATATGATATGAGATATAAGACTAAATATAGATACAATGATGTTGCATTAGACATATGTATTAAAAGGTCCTAAAAGAAGCAAAACAAAAAGCCAACAAAGTGGCTCCATCAGACAAAAGACAAAGAAAATGAACAGCGAAATTTTTTAAAAAGTGGAAAGAAGAATCATCATGCTCTTCCCAAGGCGACTCTTCCGGGTCTGAAAATTCCAAATCTAATCACATATATTCTTGCTCGTAACTATTTGTTTTTGTCTTTTATTTTCTTCTCCTGTCGAAATTAATATTCATATATCACCATGTTGGTCCACCACTATCACCACCTAGGATGATTCCACTCCATAGCTCATTGCTTGAACCACCTTCTCTCTTCTTATTACCATCATCGTGTCTCTGATCATGATAATGATCATGATCTCCATAAGGAAACATCATCTTATTACTTCCTCCTCCATTAACAACGAAGTTATCATGATTACCAATCTCCTCTCTGTTCCTATCTAATGAAAACCCAAGACTTGTTTTCTTGTTTTGGTCATGATTATACTCTTGACGAAACTGAATCATTCCTATCGGAGGAGCTTGGAAAAGACAGTTTTGCCCTCCAGTCATAGCTTGGTCTGTGAAATGACCGTAGTGTTCTTGATCTCGCTTGTCTGGCATAGGAGAATTAGAGAAGGAGAGGCTGAGGTCATTATTGTTGTCATGGTTCTTGCTAGGGTTTGATGATGATGATGTGAAGACAAAAGGAGGGTTGAGATCTGGGAGATTCTTGGTCGATGTCGAAGAAGTAGAGCTATTAGGAAGTAGTAATGGAAGCTTCTTGTTCTTTCTAGAACCTCCACCTACGGGGACGTTACGGAGAGAACCACCTTCAGTCCAATATCTCCGACAAGACTTACACAAGTACCTAGGTTGTGCTAAACTGTAGTTGTTGTAGTAGCAAAACTTGGTGTTGCTTGAGTTGCATCTTGGACAGTTTCTTGGTTCTTGTGGCCTAGTGGTACTCGTCGTCATCATCTTCTTATCATCATTCATCATCATTGTTGTTGCGGTTGTTGATGAATCCACTATTGTTGTTCTTGGTGGTTGTGTTGTGATGATGGTATTATAGGGATTATTGTTATTAATACCCATTTGATGATGGTATTGATCATGATGATGATGATGATAATGGTCCATGATGTGTGCTTCAAGTACAGTTTATGAATACCTGTGATAAGTATGTATGATCAACCAACCCATGTAATTGAGTATATAAACACATGCTAACAAAAGTGAAACCTATCAAAATAATTAAAGTAGGATAAATAAATAAAACTTATTGAAAGAACATAAAAAGTTACAAGTCCATGAACCAAAAGAGATTTATATATACATGGGACGATCTAGTTTATATAGGATCTGAGAGAGTGAGAACAAATTATCACTTTCTAAACGTATGATCGAGCTGTAAAAGTTCTATATAAGGCCAATAAAAAGTCACAGAAGCATATATAAGTTTTCCATAAATATTATTCAGATCAACTAATAAAAAAGGTAGTAGGAGGTTGATCTCTAAAAAGCCAGACATCTTTTAGTAAAGGAACAAAATTTCAAAGAAATTAGAAGGTGGAAAGATGTAAAACATTTGAAAAGTAAAAAAAGAAAAAAGCAGAAACCTAATATAAACACATAAACTAAAAAAGCAAAAGAAATTAAAAAGAGAAAGTATTTTGCAGAAGAAACAAAGAGATAGAGAAAAAAGGGAAGAAGATGAACTGACCTGATGTTCAAAGAGATGACTTAGAGAGAGAAAGTGGGAAAGAGCGAATGTTTTTGAGGCTAAAGTTTAGAAGTGTTGGGTGTCACTTTTATGGGCATTTTAGTGGTGTGTTTGTTTTGACTATTTTTTTGTAATTAGAAGGGTTATCATCTTAAGCTAGTTGATATTTAGCATTACACTATATTGTTTTCCTTCGTGGCGAAAAAAAATATACATATGATTAGAAATTCAACAATTTTTATTTATAGTTTTTATAACTAGAGGGTGATCCAAATTTTTGTCATCCGACTATAGTCGTCGAATATTCCAATTTTTTTTAATTGACCTAAAACATTACACCGTTTTAACTGGTCAAATGAAAGTGAAAGTGTTTTTGAAGGAAAACCGAACTGATGTTGGATTATATCATCCAAATAATTAAATTTTGATTGAAGAAAAATAATTTAACCATGTAAATATCTTTTGTAATTTTTCATGTATCAATTAATTTTTGATTAAAAATAATTTGAAATAAGTTAACAACAATGACGATATTTGGTCTAATATTAAAAATCTTATTATATAAAAAAAGATACGCACGATGAGAACGCGATACATATGCAAAATTCTAATTCACTATATCGTGACATGTGTTTACTATTGATCAGAAGATGACATGTGTTAAAATTTAAAATTAATTAAGAAAAAATAATATTAAAAATAGAGAACTAACAAAATAATTGTCAAGTAACTAATCAAATGGTAAAAAAGAAAATTTTCTTGTAGTTCAAACTAATTAATCAAAAAAAAACTTTCTACTAGTCCAAATTAATTTACAAAAAAAAATTATAATAGTCCAAACTAATTATAAATATATATATCTTATTATATAAAAGATGATGGACGCAATGAGAACGCAACACGTTGAAAAAATTCTAACTCACCAGATTACGACACATGTAATTGTTAAATTAGATTATGATATGTGTCAATATTAACAAAAATATTTAAAAAATAAAATAAAATATATTATAAATAAGGATTATGGACTAATTAACAAAAAAAAACTGTCATATGCTAAAATAGATAATATTTCTAAATTGTTATATTACAAAATACATTATTTTCATTTCAAATTAGCTAAATACTTAAAGTCAAAAGATGATGTCATATTATAAGTGTCATTTTGCTAATATAATAACGTGTATGAGACAATTTTAGTATGAGATAAATATAATAAATTGACGATTTAATAAAATATAATAATAAAATAAATATTAAATATTTGTGCGAGTCCTAATTTAAAATCTAATTACACTTTTCAAATTATAGGCGTTATAAATTTTAAAATCAAATATATTTACCGCAATGCATTTTTATATGAGCATGATACGTAAAAAAAATTATAACACGAGATCGCTACATGTATCTAAATATTGATCATATGATGAATGTGTTAAAAGTTAAAATTAATTAAATAAAATTTAAAATGGGAAATAATTGTCAATTTACTAAAAAAAAGTAAAATTTCTAATATTATCCATACTAATTAAGAAACAAAACCTAAGATGAGATAGAGACATGATATATGCCATAAAAAAAATACATACAAAATTTCAATTAAAATAAATAAAAAGACGAATGATAAAAAAGAAAGTATATAAATTGGGAAAACAAAAGTTAGAAAGGTTATAGAAACCTCGATTTTAAAAATTTAAAGATATACACAACCATGCAATAAAAAACTATAAGAATACTTATTATATCAATATAAAGTTATAGAATATCACAAAAAATGAAATTTTTGACTTATGACACCATTCATGCTCTCCAAATATATATATTAAAAATTTATATAAGTTAAAAATAATAATATTACATTTACTATTAAGTTAATACTGTATAAATTTTGGCGAATATAAATTTCTATGAGATATAAAACGATGACATTAATAAAATATAATTATCAATCGTTATTACAATTATCAATCGTGTACTTATGTAATGGTTCACAATATTATTTATAGTTTTTATGAGGTTACCAATATAAAATTTACTTTTTTTTATTTAACTATTTAATATTTTAATTGTTTTTATTTTCTATCCATAATTCATAAATATTAATAATGAGTTAAAATATATTTATTTATTTGTTATTAAAAATATAAATTAAATTTTGATTACATATATTTTTGGATTTGCATGATATGGATTAGAACATGAGAATTATAATATAAATTAATTTATACTATTAGGATCCACGTAAATAATATTTTAAAATTTAATAACTATAATTTCAATATTTATTTAATTAATTTTTATTGTATTTATCTGCGTACTAGTTTATATATATTTTTGGATTTTTTTTCTTTGTCACAAGCTTACAAGATACCACCGAAGACGGGCCTAATATGGGCCACATGTGAAACGGTCGCTTGTTTATTTTGGGCCCTTTTAACTTCGGATTCTCGAAATCGTTGAACTAATTAAAAAAATGTTATTTTATCCTTACCGGAATTGATTCTTCTTTCTGATTTCGGTTTATTATGGAGCCTACTTCTGATTTCAGATTCGTTACATTTCCTCAAAACACTAATTTAACGCATAATCTTTGATTGATCAAGACCTAAAACAATATTTCAAGCCATTGGACACACCGGTTTGGCTCATGAGAGTGTGTTGGTGAGTGATAAACTTTCAAGTAAAGAGCTTTTTTAATGGAAACAAATCTGATCAATACGGTTACATATATAAGAGCCTTGAAGGTTCTTGCATTTTTTTTTTCCAAAGAAGCACAAACACGATGAATAAATAATATCCCTTTGATCATAATCATATGATACATCGTAACGATTCTCTGTTTTGTCTTTACAAAAGTTCCAAAAACATTCAAACAATCAAAAAACACATAATAACACTGTTTTTTCATAATCATGTAATCAGAGATAATTTCTTGGTTTTTTTTTTTTGTGTTTTTATCTTTCGGAATCTCAACTTGTAGTCTTTTTGTTCTTCCATGGAACCACTTGCTTTAATCCTGCATACACATTCGTCTGATCCAACCACAAACAATGTTAAGTGTTTACATAATCTATATAACATGATATGTTGTAAAAAGCAGAACATAAAAAACAGAGGACTTACCCAAAAGTGAGACTTTGAAGAAGAAGAAGAAGAAGGTGTTGCAGGCAAAGCAGAGAAGCTTCCTGTTCTGCTTATGTTTGTGATCTTCACTTCACTAAACCTGCTACTTTGGCTGCAACTAATACCATCACCATCACCATCACCATTACCATAACCATAACCAAAACTTTTGTCTTCTCCTTCTCCTTCTTCATATTCACTCTTTCTATCCACTGAAGATGGAAACACATAACTACCTCTACCAAACTCTGTTTTTCCTTTCAATGCTTTTCTCTTCCTAAACCCAAAAAACCCTAATCTCCCTCTCTTCTTCACAATAGCCAAAGAGTCCCTATCCTCTTCTACATCATCTAAATCACCATTGAGTTCACTCCTGAAAGAACCATAACAGTCACCACTACTTTTCACCACCATCATCCTAAAGGAAGGTGAATCTAATCTTCTTGAACTTGTTATGCTATAAGGTCCATCAAACACACTGATGGGTGAGTGAAGTTTTGTAATGGATCCTCCATCTTTTTCAATCGAGAGAAGTCTTGGTGGTAGCTCCAAGGACTTGTGGGTTTCAGGAGAAGATGAAGAAGAAGAGGTTAATGGTGAAGAGGAGGAAGAAGAAGAAGAGTGTTGCTTGGGCTTGCCTGGTTCTTCTTCCCAGCTAAAGGGAACTGAAGCTGCCATGGAACTGTGAATAGGTGATGATAAAGAGTGGCTGTGAGTGTTGGGTTTGATTGGTAATAAATATGGTAGTTTCATTACTGTCAAGTTTCCTTCTTGCTCTGTTTCTTTTTCAGCTTCCATGGCTTTATGTGGAAGTTGGATCTCTCTCTCTCTTCTCTCTTCTCTCTTCTCTGAGGGGTGTGTGTGGGACTAAAACCTCATAAGCCCCAAATGGGCAAAAAAAATTCTTAAAGCCCTTTGCTAATCTAAAAGCCCCTCAATCTTTCCTTTCACAACTTTACCCTTCTTTTTTATTATTATTATATATAAACATCCAATTAAATAATCCACCAAACAAATTAAATTTTTTACCAACCAAATTAATTTTCAACCAATCAAAAACAACCACATACTCTTTCTCTCTCTTCCTCTTTCCCGTCGATTTCTTTCTCCTCTGTCTCTCCTGTCGCTGAAAAAAAAACAGAGCTCTGCTTCTTCTTCTTCGGATCTGCTTCACTTCTCTTCCTCGTCCTTCTTCTGTGTTCTTCATCTCATCATCTCTTTGCCATCACCCTTCTTCTTCTCCATCTCGTTGAAGCCTCTTTGCCCTAGTCCATCTTCTTCTTCATGTAGGAGTTACGAAAAACAGAGGCAAGGATTAAGAGTTGTTTCATTCTTGCACATGTGAGTCTTCTAAATTAAGGTATGATATTTCATTGTTTAGCAAGTTTCATGTTTATAGGGTTACATTAGGTTTTGTTCTAGTTTTGGAAATTTGTTTGTAAATTAAATTTGGATATTGGATATCTGTGTTTCTGGGTATTGGACTTGTTTTATAAGTTTATTAGGGTAATGTGCTAGGTTTTGTGGCAGCTGAATCATTATAAAGCAAACAAAATCGGACCTAATTTTTATACGTATAACTGGTACTACTGAGAATAACTGGTAGAACAAGTAGTATCGAGAATAACTGGTACATATGTTTTGGTACTGCAGGGGACATGACAATGAATTGCACAATCATATGTTTTGATTATGGAGGATGTTACTCAATGGAAGGTGATTGCGCAAGATGGAGTTCAAAAGGAGATAAAATTAAGAGTTTAGCGATACGGAGTGCACCGGAGGAGGTGACTTATTCGGCCTTGGTTGACGGAATTAGGAGAAAGATCATGATAGATGAAGCTACGACGCAGTTGAAACTTAGTTACTTTCCAATGATTTCGAATCTTTGGACACCATTAGAAATTTCGAATGATGATGAGGTTTTTGAATACCTAATGCAAGTGAATGGAGATGGTTGTAGAAAGCTTTTGAATGTGGAGCTCATCAATGTGGATGGTCCCATCAATGTTGTGGATGAAACTCAGAGATGTGTGGAAGCGAGAAGAGGTGTTGGAGAAAGTGATGTTGTTGTAGGGGATAATGATATGATAACTTTACACACAGACGAACCATTGGAACACCATGCGTTGGTAGATGAAGGTAAACGTGTGACTCATTTTGTGTGTTATGTCTGTCTGGTAAAACTGGGAAAACGGAGGTACAAGTGTTTGATTAGTTTTGTGTGTTCTTTCTGTCTTGTATAACTAGGAATAACTAGGTATAACTGTTTGATTAGCTTTGTGTGTTCTGTCTGTCTAGTATAACTAGGTATAACTATGTATAACTGTTTGATTAGTTTTGTGTGTTCTTTCTGTCTAGTATAACTAGGTATAACTATGTATAACTGTTTGATTAGTTTTGTGTGTTCTTTCTGTCTTGTATAACTAGGAATAACTAGGTATAACTATGTATTACTTTCTGTATAACTAGGTATAACTGATATAACTGTTTGTTTTTATAATCACAGATCACGAAGAGCTGGCACATTTTGATTGTCCTGAAGATAATGAGCAAGAACATTTTTATATGCCTGAAGATAATGACCAAAATAATGAGGAAGAAATTTTTGTGGATGGATCTAGCCTTGTATCCACTCCATGGGAAGATGGTATAGATATGAAATTGGGTCAAGAATTCGGAAGTAAAAATGAAGTGCAACTCTTAGTTCAACGAGCTTCACATAAAAATTGTTTTGAGTACATTATAAGCAAGTCGTGTACAAAACGATATGTGCTATGCTGTGTGGCAGCAGATAAAGGTTGCGAGTGGTATGTGCGGGTTAATGCGAATCGTGATTCAGATAGTTGGAAACTTGTAACTTACAGGAATATGCATACATGCTCTCGAGCTGATGCAAGTACAAGGTTAAAAAGAAGGAAAGGGACAGCAAAAATAGTTTCCGCTATTGTGGAGGAAGAGTTTCCAGGTAGTTTGGAGACTCCGAGGCCAAAACTTCTGATGAAGCTTGTTAAAACAAAAGCTAGTGTTGACCTATCATACACTACGTGCTGGAGGGGAAAACATCAAGCTGCTAATACTGTGAGGGGAAGTCCTGAGGAGAGTTATCGGATGTTGGAGGCGTATTTGTATATGCTACGGAAGATGAATGAGGGTACACAAACTTGTGTAGAATGGGATGAACATAATAGGTTTAAGTATATGTTCTTTGCGCTGGGAGCTTGTATTGAAGGGTTCAAATCCATGAGGAAAGTCATCATTGTGGATGCCACCCACCTTAAGCATTGTTATGGTGGAGTTCTAATTGTTGCGATGGCTCAAGATCCCAATCATCACCACTATCCAGTTGCTTTCGGTGTAGCTGATGGTGAGAAAGAAGAAAATTGGATGTGGTTTATGAATAAATTAAAACTAGTGATAGTGGAAGAGGATAAGGATGATCCTGAAAAAGCCAAGCGATCCGAGCGTGAACTGGTGTTTATATCTGATAGGAATGTATCCCTCATCAAGTCAATAAGTGTGGTGTTCCCGTTGGCTCACCATGGGTATTGTGTATACCATTTGGCTCAGAATGTGAAAGGTAGCGTTTCTAATACCCTGAAACAAACAGTTGTGGGGCATTTCATGTCATGTGCGGAAGCTTATACAGAGGATGTGTTCATAAGACGTTGTACTTCGTTCGAGAGAAGGTATCCTGCTGCAGCCGCGTATCTCGGAAGAAGTGTTGAGGTGGAAAAATGGGCAAGATGTTATTTTCCAGGAGAAAGATACAACATAACAACCACCAATAGTGTAGAATCAATCAATGGTGTTTTCGTTGAAGCAAGGAAGTACACGTTATTGCCTATGATTGATATGATCATAGAAAAAATAGCTGAATGGTTCAACAGGTATCGGAAGGCATCCACTGAAGTACCCGACTCACAGAAGCTGGTGCCTTATGTGAACAACATTTTAGAGAGTAATTTACCGATTGCGAAGAAGCTATTGTCGCAAGAGTTAAACAGTTGGACGTATGAGTACAATGTGATTGGAGAAGATGGAAAGAATTATGTGGTTAATTTGACGGAAAAAAGTTGCAGTTGCAAGTATTTTGATATCGATAGGTACCCATGCGTGCATGCGATACAAGGTATCATCCGATTAGGGGGAGGGACTGAGGTCCGTTGTTATGAGTTTGCCTCTAAGTTTTATACGGTTGAGCAGTGGGTAATGGCATATTTTGTTTTGTTTCCTTACTATGTCCATTTATGTACGTAGGACTGTGTCTACTTGATACTTAGGTACCACTAGAAACATACAAAAAATTTCAAAGAGTTTATAGCAAAACATATATTTTCCCTAAAACTAGACCTTATACATATGGTATATGTATGGTATATGTATGAGTTAGTAGCCACTTTTTATGTGAAACATCCGATTATGGTGAAACCGGAAATTTTAGTATACGAAATGATAGGAAATATATTTAAAGTGATCAATTCGATCAATACTACTAGAAAATTTATAATCTTTTGTACTTACTACTGGTTATACGTGAAAACAGTCAAAATATAACTATGTGCAAGCCAGTACTACTAGAAAACTAAGTATAACTATGAGTAAAGTAAATATTATTTTTTATTCGTTTTGCGGCGCATGTGTTACACGTTTTTAATATTTTTAGTGTGATAAAAACGTGGTTGCTAATCTCAGTAGTACCTAGTGGTATTGGATTAATACACAGTAGTACCCAGTAGTACTAGTAGTACGAAACCGAGAACATAACAAAATATGAGTATTTGTTTCCCTTAAATCCCTAAAACTAAGTATAACTATGAGTAAAGTAAATATTATTTTTTATTCGTTTTGTGGCGCATGTGTTACACGTTTTTAATATTTTTAGTGTGATAAAAACGTGGTTGCTAATCTCAGTAGTACCTAGTGGTATTGGATTAATACACAGTAGTACCCAGTAGTACTAGTAGTACGAAACCGAGAACATAACAAAATATTAGTATTTGTTTCCCTTAAATCCCTAAAACTAAGTATAACTATGAGTAAAGTAAATATTATTTTTTATTCGTTTTGTGGCGCATGTGTTACACGTTTTTAATATTTTTAGTGTGATAAAAACGTGGTTGCTAATCTCAGTAGTACCCAGTAGTATTGGATTAATACACAGTAGTACCCAGTAGTACTAGTAGTACGAAACCGAGAACATAACAAAATATGAGTATTTGTTTCCCTTAAATCCCTCCAACACTTAAGTACCTAAAAAAGGGAACACAACCAACACAAAATAACATCATCCTAATAACATCATCCTAATAACATCAACCTATAAACATAGACTCCTAATTCTTCTTCTTTGTCTTCTTGCGTGGGCTCGTGCGTACGACATCTCCGGTCTCCTTCCTTTTCTTAGACTCTTTCACAGTTGCGTTCTTAGATCCACCCGCTCCATCATCATCTTTCTTCACAGTTGCTTTCCTCGTGTTTCTCCCTTTCTTCTCTACTGTGTATGGTGTTCTTGTGTGCATAGATGGCTTAATCTCCCTAGCATCCACATCCCGCTTCGTGGCTTCCACCTTCTGCTTCTTCTTCTTTGGTTCACCTGCGATAAGAGTCGTCAGAGCCGTCGCGGCTTCTTCTTCTGCTGTCTTCTTTCCTCCTTTCTCTTCTGTCTTCTCTCCTACTTTCTGTCCTCTTTCTCCTCCGCTCAAAATACCACCATAGACAGCAGCACCATAAGCAACAGCTTCGTCAGGGTTCAAGGACTTGTTCGGCTCTTTCCCGTCAAAGAAGTCTTTCAACAGCTGTTGAACCTTTGGAATCCTAGTGCTTCCACCAACAAGGACAATCTCATCGATCTGGCTCTTTTGTAGACCAGCATCATCCATGGCCTTCTTCACGTGTCCCATGGTCTTCTTAAACAAGTCATTGTTCAACTCCTCAAAACGAGCTCTTGTGAGTGGCTCAGAGAAATCAACACCGTCAAATAAGAACTCAATCCCCACACGAGCTTCCTGCTGGCTACTAAGAGCTCTCTTGGCCCTCTCACATTCCCTTCGGAGCTTACCGAGAGCCTTGTTGTCATTGCTGATGTCCTTGTTGTGCTTCTTCTTGATCACATTGATGAAGTACTCCATAATTCTATGGTCAAAGTTCTCACCTGCGCAACAAAGGTTTAACATCAACTTAATTTTGTGGTTTTCACTGATTAACAGATGGATTCGAGTGATCAAAATGGTAAGTTACCTCCCAAGTGAGTGTCACCATCTGTGGATAGAACCTTAAACACTCTATTGTCAATGGTCAAGACACTAACATCAAAAGTACCACCACCAAGATCAAAGACAAGGATGTTCTTCTCACCACCTTTCTTATCAAGACCATAGGCAATAGCAGCAGCAGTGGGTTCATTGATGATTCTGGCAACATTGAGACCAGCAATAACACCAGCATCCTTGGTCGCTTGCCTTTGAGCATTATTGAAGTAAGCTGTGAAAACAGTCAAAACCAGATAAAGAATCAATCAACTGTTGTTTAGAATTTGGAGATAAAAATGATGATGCAGAATTGACAAGAAGGAGCTAACCTGGCACAGTGACAACAGCGTCCTTGATTTTCTTCCCAAGGTAAGCTTCAGCTGTCTCCTTCATCTTAGTCAGGATCATGGCACTGATCTGCTCAGGACAGAAAACCTTAGTCTCACCATCGTTGATCTTGACTTCAATGTATGGCTTTCCATCTTTGTTGACAATCTGGTAAGGTACAAGCTTCCTGTCCACTTCGTCCTCGAACCTGACACAAGAGCAACATTCAACATGAATGATGAAACAAAACAAACACAGGAAAAAAAGAGAATGAACTTACTTTCTTCCGATCAATCTCTTGATGTCGAAGATGGTTCTCTCAGGATTAACACCCGCCTGGTTCTTAGCAGCTTCACCAACGAGCCTCTCGGAGTCAGTGAAACCAACCCATGAAGGTGTAATACGGTTTCCTTGGTCATTGGCAATGATTTCAACATGGCCATTCTTGTAAACACCAACACAAGAGTAGTTGGTACCAAGATCAATCCCTATAACTGTTCCCAACTTGGTAGCCTCTACTTTCTGTCCTACTTCTTCTGTTTTCTCTTCTTCTTCTGCTTTCTCGTCTTCTTCTGCTTTCTCTTCTGCTTTCTCTTCTTCTTCAGCTTTCTTTTCTTCTTCTGCTTTCTCTTCTTCTTCTGCTTTCTCTTCTTCTCCTTCTGCTTTCTCTTCTTCTTCTGCTTTCTTTTCTTCTTCTGCTTTCTCTTCTTCTGCTATCTTCTCTCCTTCTTTCTCTTCTTCTTCTGTCGCCTCTCCTTTCTCTTCTTCTCCTGTCTTCTCTCCTTTCTCTTCTTCTTCTATCTCCTCTTCTTCTGTCTCCTCTTCTTCTCCTTTCTCTTCTTCTCCTCCCTTCTCTCCTTCTTTCTGTACTTTCTCTCCTCCTTCTTCTTCTCCCTTCTCTCCTTCTTTCTGTCCTTTCTCTCCTCCTTCTTCTCCTACTTTCTCTTTTCCTTTGTTTCCCGTACCCTCAGCTCTCTCATCCCTCTCATATCCGAAATTGAAATCAAAGCCACTATCTCTTCCACCACCTCTCCAAAATTCATCTTTGAGATCCTTTACATCATTCTCTAAACCGAGAAACTTATCCTCTAAACCCGAAAACTCAGCCTTCACCTTATCAAACCCTGTGTCCATTTTCACAAATCAACAATTCACACTAAGACAAATCAAGACAGACAAATCAAGACAAATCAAAAAATCTACATTGTCCAATTTCTTCATATCAAAATCTGAAAAACCTCAAAACCACATACAAATCAAAACCCCCAAGTTGATTTTTTTTCAAACCCTAATTTCAAACCGATACATATATCAAAATCAAAACCCGATTACATATCAAAATCCCCTTCTTGCAACCAAAAACCAATTCGAAATGGAAACCCATTCGAAATCGGAATCAAAATCTCAACCCAGAAATCTGAAATGGAAATCCCCTTCTTGCAACCAAAATCGCAACTCACCTTCAAGAAAAATCACCGTCGCAGTCCACGGTGATGGAGTCGACGCCGGCGAACAAGAAAAATTCGGGAGATAGACGAAATTGTTAAGGTTTGGTTTTCGATTTTTCGCAAATAAGAAACTGAAATCTTGAAGAAGAAGAACACGAGAGATTTAGTCCGAGAGGGAGAGGGAGAGAAGAGCGGTTTTTTTTTTCTTTCCGTTTAATTTGATTTTTCTTAGAAAAATCTTCAACAGTTTTTTTTTTTTTTTTTTCGGTTTTCTTGGTAAATTTGCAGATTCATTAAGGGTAATTTCGTATTTAACCGTTTTTTGAATTAAAAAAAAATCAAAAGAAAAATGGATTTTAAGCTTGGGGCATATCTGAATAAAAATGTGAAGGTGGGGGCTTTTGGAGTTACTCCCCGGTGTGTGTGTGTGTGTGTTTTATATCTACAAGTGTTTTATGCTCTGTCTTTATCTCTATTTCTAGTGTTTCGTGTAGATTTGGGAGTAAGGGATATGTAAAGGGACAAGAAAAATAAAATTTTAATTCAAAATTAAAGACGATGAAGACTGAGAACAATATGTCTTTGATCAAAAAGAAGCAAGTTGAAAGTCGAAAAGAAAAAAAATAGCTGACAAGAAAAACCATTTGAAGAAAAGAAAAAGTGTTACATGATTATTATATCTTTCAGATAACAAAAAAAAATGGTCATATTTCAACTTCTACTGATTTCATTTTATCTTATCACTTAATGGTTTTACATGTTGAGTACATAGTTTAACTACGTGGTAGTTTTAAAAATAATTAAATGATTTGGAAAAGTATATTGGAAACTTCTTTAGATTAAACAATCGTTAGAAAATTTGGTTTTTGGTTCACGAGAGAGAGAGAGAAAGAAAAGAAAAGTCGCCGGAAAGTGACATAGGTAAGCTTTAACAAAAGTCGGGTTTTAGATGATTTGGTCAGTCTTTAATTCAAATCAAGCGTGGCAAAGAAACAACGTAACATGTTTTCGATAAAAGAAAAGAAAAAGAAAACTCAGCAAAGACCCAACAAAAGAGACTATTTATTATTTGAATTCATCTTGAAAGCTAAGTACGTGAAGAGACATGAGCCACTTGGACCATCTTTCTGGCTCGTATCAACTTTTCTATATATGTAATTTGATGCGACCGAACAAGATCACAATGGTGTCTAAATAAGTACACAACACTTAATTCACGAAAAAGCTTGAGATTATAGACATTATTAGATAATGAGAAACTATGTATTAGTTAAGTGTCAAGGTATTTGACTATATCAGCAAAGCAAGTGAATGATGAAAGCAATGTAAACACTTAGGAATATATACAAATGAAAAGTCTTGTAATTGTTAATCAATAACTAAATGAGTAAAGTTTTTTTTTACCTTTTCAAGCAAAACAAGCGACCAAATAAAGAAGATTGCTGACAATGGTAGGTATCAAGACTTCGCTCGTCATAATGAAATGATTTGATATCACATAGTTATGAAGTGGGGAAATTTAACTGTCAATTTGCGATATGCAAGCTGGCTAACTAATTTATGCATTATTGCACTTCCAAAAAGGACAACGAACATAGCAAAAGCGATGAGTAACAAATCAACGAATGAATCATACTACTTTTTTTAAAAATTAGTATGAGAATCTACACAGAAAATCCAAATATATATATAATGCATATATGCATGCATGCCTAGATCTTGATTATATATATAATGCATGCATACCTGTATCTTGATTATATACAAGCAAGTGCATGTACCCAAAAGTAAGATAAAAAAATGAGGCAAAGACATGTATTTTTTTTTCATTTTCATTTTATAAAGAGAAGAAACCTTGATTCAATTAAGACAACAATTATGTTTAAACCAAATAGAAATAGCGAAGCTGCTATAAGTAATTTAGAAATTGAAAACCACTTTTTTTTTTGGCACAAATTTGAAAACCTCTTTATTTGCATAGATATTGTTGTAATTCTGACACAGAAAATGGTAAATAACAGAAATTAAAAAAATGAGTTGGCACAAAGGCCCAAAAGACAGTTTTGTAATGTAATGGATTCGATTTGAACGAGCACAGACAAGAACAAGAAAGTAATAAAGAAACGAAAACGAAGATTCCAAAGAACATTAAATATTTCATCCTCTGAGTATGAGCCACTTTATGTTTGGAAATTTCTTCCATGTCCAGTCTCGTTATTATCCCTCCAATTACCAGTTTTAAAAATTTGAACTATTATAAAAAAAGAAGACACGAAAAAAGAACTTGATGAATCAAAGAAAGAACCTCAAAAAGAGTATATTAACAAGAATATATTTTCAAATTAAAGAAAAAAGATTCAACAAATTAGCAAATCAAACACCATGCAAGCAAATTAAAAATAAACAATTGTATACCTCAAGATTCCAATTTTTTTAGAATATAGAGTAAGAGAACTAAAACTCCATAGCCCATGATAATATCATATGCTGCTTAAATGTCACACTCACTGCTTAATTGTCACACTCAATTAATAGCTTATGAAGACTTATAGATGTCTAAATACTTTACGGAGAAAGATCTCTATAATGTGGAGAACAGGCAAATTCAATACAAAGAAAAGATTCATTCGATAACAATCGATCAAAAAAAAAAAAAACAACGATTATTTTGTGAAAATGACAAAATTGTTTATGGATACCAAGTCAAACACAAGTTGCAGCAAGCGAACTCAAGAGCAACAGTTATATGTGAAATGAAAACAGAATTATAAACCTCCATTAGCCGATTATAACGTTATATATTTAACTCACTAAGAAAGTTTTAAGGCCTATATTAGAGTCCAACAAGGCTTAATATCTAAGCCCAGTTATTAGATGATATGAAGGAAAGGAAAAGAATAGTCTTTTTAACTATTAGGCTTAACCCATAAGCCCACTACACAAAAAGAATATGATTTAACTGTCATCAATATATATATTTTTAAACCAAGAAATAATCCGAATTTTTACCTTCCAATTAATCTTCTAAGTTGAGTCATTGAGTAGCCTATTCACCAATTTTTCTAATTGATCTAAAACATAACACCATTTCGACTGGCCAAATAAAAATCAATATTTTTATTATTTTTTTAGAAAAAAATCAATATTAATTGTTTGTTTCCCCTGTTTTTTTAGTCCCAATAAAAATTTGCTAAGATACACACTAGCTAAATCCGTAGTTTTTGGTAACTAATTGCACCAATATTTACAAAGATAATATCTGATGTAGTTAAAAAAAAAAAAATCAAAACGTATTAATTTCGTCACATTGACAATGTTATTTGAAATTTGATTGATTTGATATTTGTTTTCTTGGAGAAAATTAGAGAGACATATCACACATCACATATATAGAAGTCACTCAGGCACTCAAGTTAGTACTGTCTCTGATGGACCATTTTCTTTGTTTTTTCTTTTTGTTTTCTCAATGTACATTAATCCAACGTATGGATCACGTTCAATTTATCATTGTACTGAGTCAACGTATGGTCTATGAACAACGTGTCGTTTTGGTTTTGAGCTTTTGGATTATATCTCCGTTTGGGTTAGGTTAATTATTGGTTATGAGTAAACCACATTGTAACCCTCTCTATATAAAAAGAGTAACATAAACTTTACCAAAACTCGATTTTTTTTTCTCTCAACTAATAGTTTGATGATTGGTTGGTCTTTAGATCTATTCTACAGCTTTATTTTACCAAAAATCATTATAGATTTTACAGATTTTTTGTTATTCTTACCAATCATGATGTAACTTTATTTTTCAAAGTTACAATAAAAAAAAAAATCTTTTTTTTCTTGCTGTAACTAGTCAAAAACGTAAAACCCTATTTTTTGGGATTTAAAAGTTGTGATTATAAAAAACACATACATATTAGATCAACTCAACATGTAAATAGAATTATCGACATTAAAAAAATGGAAAATCAAGAGATAAGCAAGAGAAATATCTAATTGAAAGAACTCATGAAATTTTAAACTTTGTTTTAATTTTAGGATTGTTGGATTTTTTTAATGATGTTACTTATTATGAATGATTCATAAGTTTATTATTTATTATCTTTAAAGCAGCATAAAATTTCTAAATTATAACAATTTTTATTTGCATAAATTAATTTAATTAAAACTATAGCACATATCTTATAGTTACCAATCATTTTTTTATTTTAATATAATTACAGCTACAACTTTATATGTACAGCAAAAAAATCTGCAGTCTAAAAAATGTACAGCTACAACCAAAACATTTACAGCAAAAATTCTACAGCAATTAATCTACAGCTACAGCCGAACCAATCACCCACATAGTCTTGTTGATCAAAAAGATGAGTTTTGAAAAGAGAAACCCAAACAATATAGTGTGATTGGATTTGAATCTAGAATTTAACACCCAAATTTTATGTTAAACGAAAGGTAAAACAATACTTACATTCTTCCTTGTGGTTGCTGGTTGCTGGTTGCTGGTTGCATGTCCTACTTTACATCTAATTTAATAACACAAAAATTTTCCCATTTCTTTTTGTTCCACTAAAAGACCCAAAAGAAACAAAAACACAAGACTTTTCCCAAGACTTGGCTTTTTATTTGGTTCCGCTAAAAGTTTATAAATAACGAAAACCCCGGAAGAAACTAAAACATCCAAAAACAGACACACATCTGCAACAAACTCCACTTTGATCATGAATGATTCTTCTTCTTCTTCTTCCCGACCACAACACTTGTTGTTCTTCTTCTTCTTCTTACCATTTCTCAGCTTAGCACAAATTACCGTCGACATAGACGGTCCTGTCTGGGAATTCCCTTCAAATCCATATTGTTTATCCCAACAAAGCAACTTTTCCAAATCCCAATTCTCCAAAAACCTTAAGACTATTGTTTCTTCAATCTCTTCTCTCAATCCCAACGCCTACAACTTCTACACCTTCACCAACGGCACAAACTCGGATCAAGAACGAGTCGAAGCCATGGGACTCTGCAACAGAGTACTCACTCGAGTTGAGTGTCTTAAATGTGTCGCTGAAGCCGCAATGAATCTAACCACAGTGCACTGTCCAAATTCTAGAGAAGCTTACGTGCGTTCCACGAAATGTATGTTTCGTTACTCGTACAAACCCATTTTCGGAAAACTCGAAACGAATCTTTTTATGGAAGCACCGAATCCGAACAATGCCACGGGAGATCGAAACGAGTATATTCGGAAGCAGAGCGAGTTACTTAACCAGCTCAGACTCAAGGCTGCAACTGGTGGACCTAAGAGGAAGTATGCACAAGGAGATGGTCCTGGTCCTCTAGCTGATACCAGATTCTTCGCTGCCGTGCAGTGCACGCCGGATTTGTCTGCGAAAGATTGCAATGACTGTCTCACTTATGGTTTTGGGAATGCGACAAAAGGGAGAGTTGGGATCAGGTGGTTTGTTCCTAGCTGTAATTTTCAGATAGAGAGAAACTTGAGATTTTATCGTCTTGAGTCTGAGTATGAGCTTGATACACCAATAAAACCAGATACAACAATAAAACCAGGTAAAAATCAGATTTACCAAAAAACATAAAACAGAGTACTCTGCTTTAGCTAATTGTGTGTAAACTAAGATTAGTACCCTTTCTAACCTAAAAATAATATCTCAAAAAGCCCTTTTTACTTTTGCAAAATACTTTGTAATCCCCCAAGAGAACCAATGTAACTTTGCATTAGCTACTTAGAGATTATCAAATTTTGCAATCTGAATTTAGTTTCTTGTTTCTGATAGTTCATTTCTTGACAATTTGTTCTCTTTTCTTTTCTTTTTTTGTTGGCAGGAGTAAACAAAGTAAAAATTATGGTTGCCACAGTTGGCTCTGTTGTTGGTTTTGCCATAATTGTTGTGTGCATTTACTTCTTATTGACAAGGACCGGAAGAAAGGAAAAACCAAGACTTGAAGGTGGAATATTTTTAGTCACAAGTCAAACTATTTTCTCTCGAGAGTTTTAACTTTAAACACCCATTTTGGTTTTGTTGATTTTTGGATCAGGCAAAGATGTCGAAGACAATACGATTAAAGATGCACAATTATTGCAATTCGACTTTGATACCATAAGATTAGCAACTGATGACTTCTCTCCTGATAATCAGCTTGGAGAAGGTGGCTTTGGTGCAGTCTATAAGGTGTGATTAGGTTATTTGTTTCTTATGTTGTGATCTTATTTACATTTTTTTGGATGTTTCAATCTCTCTTAACATGTGTCTAAATGATCAACTAGGGTATTCTTGATTGTGGAGAAGAGATAGCTGTGAAAAGATTGTCAATGAATTCAGGACAAGGAGACAATGAGTTCGTAAATGAAGTATCATTGGTTGCAAAGCTTCAACATCGGAATCTTGTTAGGCTTTTAGGTTTCTGCTTAGATGGACAAGAACGACTTCTCATTTATGAGTTCTTCAAGAACACAAGCCTCAACAATTACATTTTTGGTATATTTTGATCCATTATATATCTATCTATAGTTACTTATGTAATGATTGATCCATATCGGTCTATCTTGCTCAGATTATAACAGGAGAATGATCTTGGAGTGGGAAACACGTTATCGGATAATCGCAGGTGTTGCTAAAGGTCTCCTTTATCTCCATGAAGATTCTCGTTTCAAAATTGTTCATAGAGATCTTAAAGCTAGCAATGTTCTATTGGACGATGCAATGAATCCGAAAATCGCCGATTTTGGAATGGCTAAGTTGTTTGATACGGACCAAACAAGCCAGACCAGGACTGCAAGCAGAGTTGCAGGAACCTAGTAAGCTGCCTTTAAAAAAAAAGACTACCCTTTTACTTTCTATCAATTCTCTTAAAAACTCTGGCATTACTCGGTTATTGCAGCGGTTACATGGCTCCCGAGTATGCGATGAACGGACAATTCTCAGTGAAAACCGATGTATTTAGCTTCGGGGTACTAGTCATTGAAATCATTACAGGCAAGAGAAACAATTGGTCTCCAGAAGAAGAAAGCTCACTATTCCTCCTTAGCTATGTAAGTAAAATATTTTCGAAGTCTCGACTTTGAGTTTGGGATTCTTGATTTGAATTCGACTCTATTTTTGTGTGTGTGCTATATGTATAGGTATGGAAAAGCTGGAGAGAAGGGAAAGTGTTAAACATTGTGGATCCAAGTCTAATTGAAACAAGAGGTCTAAGTGATGAAATCATGAAATGCATTCACATTAGTTTGTTATGTGTTCAAGAGAATGCAGAGACTAGACCAACAATGGCTTCAGTTGTTGTAATGCTCAATGCAAACTCTTTCACTTTTCCGAGACCCTCGCAACCCGGTTTTCACATAGTAATGGGAGACAATCACACAAGTAGTATTGCATCTTTTAATGATGTTACAATCACTGATCTCGATCCTCGTTGAATAGGGTTAAACAAATTATGTTGCTTTAAAGCTTGCTTCAGTATGATTGTTGAATTGAATTGAAGACCAAAGTTTTTGGTAGTGTTGTAGTATATTTGTTACACTTGTGATCTCAATTTGGTGTGGGTTTATTGAGTAACCAAGAACTGCATTTGTAATGAAGAACAAGTTTCGAATACTTCTTCTTCTAGGTAAAATCTCCTCTAAATAAGACTTTAGAAGTAGCCATTCTCGTTCATCAAATCAGGGCAAAACTGATCTATTTCCCGTCTCTCTGTTTTCGTATTATACAATTCAGTGTTCTGAATTAGAATTACAAATCTAACATCCTAGCAGACAGATGGAGAAGCTGAGAAAAACATATTGAAGTGATCATTTTGGAATGGATCTTGATTCTCATCTTCCATTGCATAAGTTTCGATTTTGTGAACAAGAGATATAAACATATAGCTTTCAGTGATTATCAGCTACTACTCCCCTATCATTGCTAGTTGTTGCTTGAGTGTCTGAGACCACGGATGCAGCCACTGAAGAAGCAACCCTGTTCGGTTTCCCTCTCTCATCAGGTTTCTTACCCCAACAATTCTTTGTGAGATGTCCTTTCCTCCCACAATTGTCACAGACAGTGGTGACTCTCCCGTCTCTCTCGGGTTCTTTCCTCTTCCAACCTATGCTCTGAGATCCCCTATGCGTTGTTCCTACACCCGGTCTCCTTTCCATGTGACAAGAGCCTGTGACTGGTCTATATGTAACCACTCCTTGCACTCCATTTCTGAGATACTCTTCTTCAGCTTTTACTCGTTTCATCAACATCCAGACCGGTAAAAACTCCTCTTCCATCAACCTAGAGCAGAAGCCTCTCCAGGACGAGGGGAACTTGGAAATGATGGTACTCACATGAAATGTCTCATCGAGAAACATACCAGCACTCACAATGGAATCCGCAATCCTGTTAAAGTCTTGGACTTGCTCGAGTATCGGCCTCTCTTCTACCATATTGAACTCAATGTATTTTCTGACTTGCGACCTCTTAGAATTGGATTCCTCACATTGGTAGACCCATTTTAACTCGTCCCACAATTCTTTGGCATGCTTGAATTTCTTCGAGTATTGACGGAATAGATGATCTGACAAAGATTTCAACAAGTGATCGTGGCAAAGGTAATCATCTCTCAACCAAATTTTCCCAGCAGCATCAGCCCGATTTATATCTCTTGGGTTGGTTTCAGGGCCTTGAGAGTTACCGGTACCAGGAGAAGGTTCAAAGAGAACATAACTGAGATTCAATTGCTTCAAAAAGAGTTCCATCTGTGATGCCCAAGAATGATAACTCTTCCCATCAAAACGTGAAGTCTCGATAGGAACAAAACCACCAGTGCTGTTGTTATCCACAGCCTCAGAAGTATCTCCATTTTTGGTTCTGCAAAAAGTGTAATAACGAGATAAGCAGCATGCATTGCCACCCAGACAGCGACGAAAATAGTATGTCGATACAACACTAAAAGCATGGTAGACTTAAAACAAGGTAACATTCTCACTGTGATTTTGATTGGCACTGCTTAATAGCTTCCTCTATTGCTGCGAAATTTTTCTTGATCTCAAACCATTGGTTAGTCGGAAAATGTATTCCTGATAGAGAAGAAACATGAAAGCTTTTAGCATGAAGTCGATACAGTAATATCCGAAGTACACATTAAAAGAAACCGAAAGAGGATATTAGCAAAGGAAAGAAATGTTTCACATAACCCCATTAGCGAACTAGAAACGAGCAAAAGAACAATCCGTGAAGCAAAATCTAGCAGTGGAAACACTAACAATAGAAAATCAACAGCAGCATAAAACTAGAACTAAAATAGCTTCTTGAAACCAATCAAAAGTACACAAAGTTTGTTCCAAATTACCTCTAAAAGGCTTTTTACATCCCGGAGTTGTCTTCCCGATCGAAAGAAATGCTCGGCCTTTGTATTTATCAACCGTCACATTTTTCTTCTCCGATAACTATATAGTTAAAGACCAACAATTTCAAGTAAACATCACAAATCCTAACTTCAATCAACGAAATCAAAACCATTCTCAAAGAACAATAATTCCACATTATATAAACCTAACAAGAGCTTCAAGTCCAATGCATTAGTCTGAAAACTCAAATACCTCTTCTCATCATACAGTGAAATTGAATCAAACAAAGAAAATGTGCAAAGTCGCAACCTTATAGATAAAACGTTGATCTTCAATACCACCAGGAGCGGAAACAGCAGCACCAGAAACTGTCTCTTGATTCGCCGGAACCACCGTCTCCGGTACGATTGCTTCACCGTGGGCAATCTCGTCGCCTGGATCCGATAGCAAAAAGGCCTCAAGAACATCTCTGACTAGCTTCTTATGATTCGTCTCCGACAAATCGAAACCGAGTTTAGCCGAAGCAGCGATTCGGAGCTTAAACTCAGTCATCTGATCCATGTCGGCCTCTCTGAGTATACCCTTCACTGTTTCCTCGATTTTCTGTATAGTAGTAGTAACCATTTCCATAGTTTCCCCAGAATCAAGTAACAAATTCTCCATGTTTTCACAAATAAAGAATGAAGAAGAAGAAGAAGAAGAAAAAGATTTCGCAATAGAGAGAGATTGTACTATCGCGTAGAGTTAGGGTTCATAAGATTGGCTGGAGGGAAAAAAGAAGGTTCCACCGAGACTTGAACTCGGGTTACTAGATTCAGAGTCTAGTGTCCTAACCGCTAGACCATGGAACCACTTGCTGAGAAAACGCGGTAGAAATATTAAATAGATAATAATTGGGTCCAGTTTCAGTGGCCCATATTGAGGTTATGATTGTAGGCTCATTAAAAAGGCCCACCGGGAAAAAAAAAATATCTTCTTCCACGGCAGAGACACCACCGGGACAAAATTAGGTGGAATAACGATTGAGAAAGTCCGGTGATCGCTTCTTCGTCGCCGAGGGAGCCAATTAGGTCGAGAGTATGGAGAAAAGGTCGGAGAAGCGATTTAGGTCAGGGGATTCCGACGAGTCAGGTTACCGGAAATCTGACAAGAGACGTAAGAGGAGGAAGAAGGAGAAGGATGTCGTGAGCAGAGGAACTATTCAAAGAGACACGTCTACGTCCGAGAAGGTTAATGTACTATCTGAAACTGCTTCATTTTGTTCTGCATGTTTAAATACCTTAAAGAGCATGATTTCTGGAGGTCTATCTTTCAAGGATCATGGAAATTGAACTTCTTGTGTGACTGTTACCTGAATGTTGACGATTCTGTAGAATGATTAACCTTCTTCACTACAAATTCAGTTTGTATTGTTTTGAACTGAGAGAGGAAATGTAATGAAAGATATGGTTCGATTCGATCACTGTTTCTTTCAGGATAAGTCTGATGGAACCAGAAAGCTTGCAGGTTTGACGTGTCATCACTGTAAGAACTTAAAGAGTAAGAGTGATCTTATCTTCTGTTCAAAATGTAACAAGAAACGGTATTGCAATTACTGCATCAAGAAATGGTAAGTATATATATGCACATTAGTATTACGTTATACTAGTTCATGATTGCAGTTGCACATTATGATTACATTATTTTCTAATCACAAATAGGTATCCAGAAAGAAGGAGTGAGGAAGTTAGAGCTTCCTGTCCATTCTGTATGGAATATTGCAATTGCATAGCTTGTTTGCGTCAGCCTAAGGTTTTGAAAGTAAGGGGACCTTGAGATCACTGTTTTCATATTAATCTACTTATAGATGAAATGTCTCATTTCTACTGTGATTTTAAACGAATCTCAGCTTCCAAGTGAAAAAGATGCGAATGTCAAGTTCAAGCAGTTGCAGTAACTATTAGTTAAAGTTCTTCCAGTTCTTAGGGACATTTATAAAGAGCAGAACCGTGAACTAGAGATTGAAACAACAATTAGATGTATGGTCACTTGGTCTTCACTTGTGCTATTCTCTCATTTCTTCTTTGTCTCTATTTTCCACTCAGGAACCTGTTTTATTATAGGAGCCCGTGTGAAAGAATCTGATATTACTAGGTGCAAACTTAACCCAAGTGAACGCATATACTGGTAAAGTTCAATGCTAGGAGAGCTCCTTTCCTTTTTCTTTGCTTCTTGGTTGATTGCATCCTCTATTTAATGAATTTTTCCTATAATTTTTTACAGTGTATTATACATTACTCTATGTTTCCTTGTTTGTTTATACAATTTTTTCATCCTTGTGCGACAGTGACCTCTGCCGCGCATCCATTGCCAATTTTCACAGAAGCTGTCTGAACCCAGATTGTTCATGCGATATATGTCTCGCTTGCTGCAATGAACTACGAGAGGGCTGCCACGATCAAGATTCGAAAACCTATGTTCCACTGCATATCTCTAATTGGAAACTTAATTCAGACAGCAGCATTCCATACCCTCCAAAAGAATGCGGTGGTTGTGGTACTTCAACACTGGAGTTGAGACGCTTATGCAAAAGTGATTGGGTTGAACAATTGATAACGAATGCAGAGGAAGTTACTCGGCAGTTTAGACCACCAGATGTGGATATTGCTCATGAATGTTCCTCATGCATTACCAATTCTGATCCCATGAGAAGGCAGGCAGCGTTTAGGAAGAACGGTCATGATAATTTCTTATACTCCCCAAATGCTGTTGATCTGGCTGAAGACGATATTACTCATTTTCAGTCGCATTGGATGAGAGCGGAACCTGTGATAGTCAGAAATGTTCTCGAGAAGACATCTGGGCTAAGTTGGGAACCAATGGTTATGTAGAGGGCTTGTAAGGAAGAATACGGTAAGATTCTGTCTGTACTAAAACCTGTGCAGCTCTACAAGCTTATATATCTTCTTTGGTATGGCGAATGGTCGATATATGTTTTTTCATATGCAGACATAGAACCATGGACCTTTGAGCAACACCTCGGGGAAGCTGTTTTCATCCCTGCAGGTTGTCCTCATCAAGTGAGGAATAGACAGGTAAGCAACCACTTAAAAACTTGTTTCTTCCGGATCAACCCTCTCTACTCATTCACCTGCTTCTTCTGTCCGCAAAAAGCAAAAAGTTCAACATTTAGGCATCTGAAATATTAATGATTCTAAAATTCAAAATGTTTCCAGTCTTGCATAAAGGTGGCACTAGATTTTGTTGCTCCTGAAAGCGTAGAGGAATGCCTCAGGCTAACACAAGAGTTCCGGAAATTACTAAAAGGCTACAGATTCAACGAAGATAAACTAGAGGTACTTTGTATATCTCATTATATCGAAAAAAAGAGTCTAGTTTCGGCTTACGTTAACCCCCTCTGGTTACTTCTCTTCTCACTGCATTGTAGATTAAGAAAATGGTTCTGCAGGCCGCGAGCTCAGCCATAAAAGAAGCAAAAGGTATAATGCAAAAGTCCGCGACGCAGTGACGCGAACATAAGACAAGGTTTGTTCTTTAAAGCTTATCCAATGCTCGTAAAACCCCAAAACCAGCCTCTGACCTGACCGCAGCAATCGACAAGTCGATGGTAAAAGTAAAGTCATATAAAGTAGAACAAAATGGCTTCCTTAAAACCAATCATAAGTACTCATTAGCTTTCGCAATCAAGACAAGTCACCAAGTGTGTTCGTTCACTACTACAACCATGTGACCACTTAGCTTAGGCCTCTGTATATTTGAACCCTCGCGTTTCGGTTAACCGATAACTAGTTAACGGCCAACAATTTCCAGAAAACATCACTACTTTTCTCGACTTCAAATGATTCAAAGTCCAATCACCATGGTTCTGTGATTACCCAATGTCGTAAAGTATCAAAATTACCTAAAATCAAATAATATGATCTAAATATCAACCATTTTGTCTCTTCATCAGAAGCAGGCCACTACCATTTTTTTGTTAAATTTTGGTAAGAAAATTTGTTACCTACTAAAGGAACGTGTTTGGTATAATTAAAGAAAGTTTTAGTACAGAAATGAAAAGTTAATTACAACCAAAATTTGTTACCTACTAAAGGAACGTGTTTGGTATAATTAAAGAAAGTTTAGTAAAGAAATGAAAAGTTAATTACGGATCACGAAGTAATGACCATCCGATCACACATTTACTACACACCACCTTGTGCATTGTTGCCACGTCACCTATTTATTTTGCAAAAGGCCGTATTATGTTCCCAAGCAGAGACGGCGATAGATCGGTGAGATAACGATCGACGAGAGACTCCGGTGATCGCTTCTTTGTCGCCGGCGGAGAGAGTGAATGGAGAAAAGGAAGGAGAAGCGAATTAGATCAGGATATTCCGACGAGTTAGATCAGGTATGTTTCGTCAGATCTGAAAAGGGACGTAAGATTAGGAAGAAAGACAAGGATGTTTTGAGCAAAGATTCGTCGGAATTGGACCGAATCGGAGGAGGAAGAAGAGGAAGAGGAAGAGGAAGAAAGTTTGATGGTGGAGAGGTTTCGAGGCGATCTATTGAAAGACACAAGTATACGCCCGAGAAGGTTAATTTCATTTTCTATGATCTTGTAATTCGTTGTCGAAGTACCTTGAAGAGCATCATTTGTGGAATGAATATGGTTCATCTTTCATTTGAAGAATCATGGAGATTTCATTTTTTGTGTGATTATAACCTTAATGTTCTATGATTTCGTGGAGTTATAGACATTTAACTTCGAATTGTCAATTTGCATTGTTTTGAACTGAAATCATCTGTTTGAACACTGTTTACTTCGATTTTGAGAATTTTTTGTTCGGATTTGAAAGAGGAAATGTAATGATCATTTGTGGTTTGAACACTGTTTCTTTCAGGGTAAGTCTGATGGAACCAGAAAGCTTTCGGGTTTGACGTGTCATCAATGTAAGAACTTAACGAGTGAGAGTCAACTTATCTTCTGTTTAAAGTGTAACAAGAAGTGCTATTGCTATGATTGCATCAAGAGATGGTAAGTATTTGTAAATTTGTATTGCGTTAGCGTATGATTCCTTAACCATTCAGGAGAGTTTGAATTTCTCTTATTCTGAATCTCTATTAGGTATTCAGAAAGAACGAGCGAGGAGGTTAAAGCCGCATGTCCATTCTGTATGGGGAATTGCAATTGTAGAGGTTGTTTGCGTCTACCTTTGGTTGTGAAGGTAAAAGGGGCTTGAGATCACTGTTTTCCTGTGAATCTGCTGAGATGAAATGTCCCCTTTCATTCTGTTTTTTTCTTTTCTTTCTGAATTTCAGCCTCAAAGTGAAAAAGACTTGAATGTCAAGTTCAAGCAGTTGCAGTACCTATTAGTTAAAGTTCTTCCCGTTCTTAGGGACATTTATACAGAGCAGAACCATGAACTAGAGATTGAAAAAACAATTAGAGGTATGGTCACTTCGTATTCACTCGTGCTATCCTCTTATTTCTTCTGTTTCTTTTTTTTTTTTTTTTGAACAACCATTTCTTCTGTTTCTATTTTCCACTTACAAACCTGTTTTATATTAGGAGTCCCTGTGACAGAATCTGATATTACTAGGTGCAGACTTGACCCAAGTGAACGCATATACTGGTAAAATTTCAAAGCTCGGGGAGCTCCTTAGCTTTTTCTTTATTGCTTGGCTTATCTTTCTTCTGGGAAAAACGAACCTCTAAAGTTTATACTGTTTCTTTTATCCTTTGCAAATACTTAGTAGGGAGAGAGTTTTATGTAGCGATTATGGCTAAGTTTACAGATGTGATAGCAATCTAATTGTTAAATCAGTGGATCAATAAGAGGAATATATTTAGGGGGAAGAATTAGGGTGGGTTGATTGGTAGGTGATTGATGAGATTATGATCTTATTAAGTAGTTTCATTTGAGTTTAAATAAGCTTCACATGTGAAGTAATGGGCAGGTAGTTGTTTTCAATTATCGGTTTATCCCAAGGAGCAAGGGTTCTACACCTTGTATTCCTTTCATTTTATGAAGAAAACTATCTTATCTTCTTTTATCGGCTCTTTACTTTATTGGTTGGATCTGTGGAAAACTCCGCAAAGTAATTACAAGGATGCATGCATGGATGTAATGGAAAACCAACAAGAGGTGAACCGGGGATCAGCGTCTTTGGAGGAGTCCATGATGGCCATCAAAGAGTTGCTCTCAAACCTAAATCGGGCTCCACAAACCTCGATAACAAAGGGCCAACACTTACTTATCCTGTATTAGTAAGAAGCGCATTTAAAAAATCGTCCCTCTGATGGCTGCTGAGGTGGGAAGATCCATCTCTTCGATGGGTCCGGTGGAAAACTGATCTTCCACTAAACGCTTGGAATTGAACTAAATGACGGATCTGAATGGATAAGACGGGCAGAATATATTTTACTGATCCAGTGCACCCCGGACCCTGGGAAGGTCATGGTGGGTATGCGGTTGTCCCAACAACAAAGTCGCAGACTTTGAATCTAATTCAGGGAGAATAAGCTGGAACCATTTTTGGAGATGCTGGAAACATAAAGAGAAAAGTATTGGATATACCCTCAAAGGACTACCTCCAGAGAATGGTTCATTACACTAGCTTTAAAAGGAAATTCTTAACCTCTAGTCTCTAGTCTTGTGGACAAGGCTATTTTAGTGGGCAGCACTGATAGCTATTTTAGTGGGCAACACTGATAGCTATTTATTTTCCAATCAATGGAACAATAAAAAGGTTCATTTGGGGAAACAATTAGGTTGATTTGATTGGTAGGTGATAAGATTATGATCATTTTACGTATTTTTCTTTTCTTGTATTTTCATTTGAATTTAAAATAAGCTTTCACATGTGAAGCAATGGGCCGGGAGTTGTTTTCATTATTATTAGTTTGGCCAAGGAAGACAAAGGTTCTATAACCTTGTTGGGATACTTTTGGGTATATTTGGGATCTGGTAATCGGTTTGCTGCTCATTAGTTATATTTTCTTCAAGTGGTCTCGAGTATCGAGAACGAATGAAGACCTTGTATATTGTATAAGCATGATATAGATTGGTTAGCCATCTATAGAAAATCATTTGTTAATCTGTCTCTTTGAATTGCATCTCATCCTCTATTTAACAGAATTTGCCTATGATTTTACGGTTCATTATACATTACCTATGCTTCCTCGCTTGTTTACTATTTCCATATCCTTGTACGACAGTGATCTCTGCCGGACATCTATTGCCAATTTTCTCAGAAGCTGTCCAAACCCAAATTGTTCATGCGATATATGTCTTGCTTGCTGCAAGGAACTAAGAGAGGGTTTCCACCACCGAGAGAGAGATGGAAATGCAGAAGGGACAGGATATGAGTTGGGAATCCAAGCAGGTCAAGGAAAAGATTCCAAAGCCTATGTGCCTTTACATTTCTCTAATTGGAAGCTTAATTCAGACGGTAGCATTCCATGCCCTCCAAAAGAGTGTGGTGGTTGTGGTACTTCAACACTGGAGTTGAGACGCTTATGCAAAAGTAATTGGGTTGAACAATTGATAACGAACGCAGACGAAGTTACTCAGCAGTTTAGGCCACCGGATGTGGATATTGCTCATGAATGTTCCTCATGCATAACCAATTCTGATTCCACGAGAAGGCAGGCAGCGTTCAGGAAGAATGCTCATGATAATTTCTTGTACTCCCCAAATGCTGTTGATCTGGCTGAAGACGATATTACTCATTTTCAGTCGCATTGGATGAGGGCGGAACCTGTGATAGTCAGAAATGTTCTCGAGAAGACATCTGGACTAAGTTGGGAACCAATGGTTATGTGGAGGGCTTGTAGGGAAATGGATCCAAAGGTTGGATGTAAAGAAGAGGCTAAAAGCGTGAAAGCTTTGGATTGCTGGGACTGGTGTGAGGTCAGTCAACCCGGTTCTATATGTTTTAATACTCGCTGTATTGTTTCCTAAGTAAACTCAGTACCATCCCTTTCTCTTGTAGGTTGAAATAAATATTCATATGTTTTTTAAAGGCTACTTAGAAGGCCGCATGCATTTGAATGGTTGGCCAGAAATGTTGAAATTGAAGGATTGGCCTCCATCAAGTTTATTTGAAGAGCGCCTTCCAAGGCATAATGCTGAGTTTATTGCTGCATTGCCTTTCTTTGATTACACTGATCCAAAGTCTGGTCTCCTAAATCTCGTTACAAGACTTCCAGAAAAATCCTTGAAGCCAGATCTCGGACCCAAGACATACATTGCATACGGTTTCCCTGAAGAGCTTGATAGAGGGGATTCAGTAACAAAGCTACATTGTGATATTTCTGATGCGGTACGTACACCAATTCTTTCTCAATTCTTCATAGACATAAGCCATCAATTTGTTCTTTCTGAGGTGATCTCTAAGCAGATTAAAGAGTTATCATTCTGAAACTGAGCTGTCCCTTCTACTTTGGAGATTAATTAGTCTATGTATTGGAGTTAGGTCAATGTGCTGACACACACAGCTAAGGTGGAAGTATCTCCCAAGCAATGCCAAATGATGGAAGTAGAACGGAAAAGGTATGCAGAAGCCAAGTTGCGTAAGCAATGTGGTGGTCTACCGACAGAAGCGTTATACGGTGAATTTGAAAACAAGTCACTGAAAGGAGTGGATGAAGATAAAATCATCTTAATGGACCCTATAGAGAATGTGGAAGCTTTAAATAAATGTGATGGTATTTTGGATAAACAAGGTTTAAATGACAAGGCAGCTAACAAAGAACAATCAGATAGCAGTTCGAGACCGTCCGGCTCACAAGAAGTTGATAAAATATTTGTTTTAAAAGGTATTGCAAGTAACTCTGTCCAATAATTATGTATAATAGACATATTACTGAATATGGCTTAAATTTCAGGTAACTGTACTAACATTGAAAGACCTGATCCTATGGAAGGGTCTTCTAGTTCATATTCTTGCACTACTGCTATGGAGTCGGGTCATGATGTAAAAGCAGATGCAGGTTTAATTTCTCAGAAGAACGTAACGCTGACAAACGAATCAACAGTTGATGAGAATCTTATTGACGTCTGTATGAAGACAGAGAAATTATCTCCAAAACACCAAAGAGAAGATGATCCCTTGGTGGAGAATGGACTAATGGTGGCAACACTTCCTTCAATTGCTGACGAGAATCAAAATGACATCTGCTTGAAGACAGATAGATTATCTCCGAAATACCAAAAAGAAGATGATCCCTCGGTGGAGAATGGACTAATGATGCCAACACTTCTTTTAACTGCCCCGTGCGCAACTGAGGATAATCCCCCACAGCCCGTGAGTACAACTGTGAAATCCATACAAGAGCTGAAAGTGGATACTCCTAAGGAAACAGAGGGTAATGCCAGTGAGAGGTCAAAGGCTGTGCATGGTGGTGCTGTCTGGGATATCTTTCGAAGAGAGGATGTTCCAAAACTTATTGAGTATTTAAAAAGGCACAAGCATGAGTTTCGTCACATCAATAACCAACCTGTGAAATCTGTATGTATCCTCACATGAATCTTGTAAATGATTTCGTATTGAATTATTCGCGATATCTGAAATTTTTTGTTCTGTTTAATTTCAGGTAGAGCACCCAATTCACGACCAGACCTTTTTCTTGAGTGAAAGCCAGAAGAAACAACTGAAGGAGGAATACGGTAAGATTCTTGTCTGGACTAAATCCTGTGCAGCTTTACAAGCTGGTTTTTCTTCTGTGCTATGACGAACAGTTGATATATTGTTTTCATATGCAGATATAGAACCATGGACATTTGAGCAACACCTAGGCGAAGCCGTTTTCATACCTGCTGGTTGTCCTCACCAAGTGAGAAATAGACAGGTAAGCAACTAGTCTAGCCCTCTTTACTCATTGACTGTTTCTTCTTTCCACAAAAAGCAAACAATTAGGCATCTTAAATGTTAGTGATCCCAAAATTCAAAATGTTTCCAGTCTTGCATAAAGGTGGCACTAGATTTTGTAGCTCCTGAAAGCGTAGAAGAATGCCTTAGGCTAACACAAGAGTTCCGGAGATTATCAAAAGTCCACAGATCCAACGAAGATAAACTAGAGGTACCGTTGAATATTTTTGTTATATCGGAGCATCATTTCAAAGCTAAACAGAGTGTCTTATCTCTAGCTTATGTTAACCTCCTTATAAATATATCTTCTCACTGTATTGTAGGTTAAGAAAATAGTGCTGCAGGCTGCGAGCTCAGCCATAAGAGAGGCAAAAGGTATAATGCAAAAGTCCACGACACAGTGATGCTAACAAACAGAACAAGGTTTGTTCTTCGAATTCGACATCAAACTCCACACTATACGGCTTGGTTAAAGATCAAATCTAAAGAAGCCCTTTGTTTCAGAGGACAAATTTCCACGTAATATTTATTTGTATCTGTAAACTTATGTAACGTCGAAAGCATTCCTCTATCTGAATACAGTTAGGCGGAGAAATGTATGATAAGTTTATACTTTATAGACACGTTCTGGGGGCTCGTTTTTCCCGACCCATAAGCTATAATTTAACGACTTGTAAGTTCATGAATAGATGAGAATTGAGAGAAAGAGAAAGTGGTAATCTTGTTGGATTAGTGAGCTTAAAGCTCATATTACACATGTGGATTGTGTTTACAGTACAACAAGCAGAGAACTTCAAAAGGGTAATAGAACTTTCGTGGTTGCATTTTGTTCTTCATTTCTTGGCCAGCAATTTCTTTGGGAGCTTATCGAGCGGTGTTGATTTAAGTAAGAACAGTCTCGCAGCCCGCTCTTGCAATGTCCCTCCGCATTTCAGTCCGCGTGACTGAAGCTCTGTCTTTAATCTCTCCATCCCCAGAACCTGAAACCAAAACACAGATTAAATTAGGATAAGAATTTAGTAGTGATTGATGCAACACACAACAATTCTAGTTTCTGATGTGTTATGTTCAAAGACATAATTTTGATTTGAATTTGCGTATGAAAAATCCATATATCCACATACATACCTCCATATCTGTTGCTGAACTGAAATCATCAAAGTTAAGGGGTTCGACAGGTTTGCCTGTTTCTCCAGCAACTCCTTCTGGCTTTACTTCAGAATCATTGCCTTGATTCTTAACAGCTACAGACGTAATTAGCGTCTCACAAGCTACTTCAACCAGATTCTTTTCTGCGTCTCCACTTGAATTCTCCTCGTTATCAGTTTGACGCGTTGCATCAGCAACAGCGACAGGTGAATCCTCCATCTTTTCTTCGTTAATCACTTGAACACCAGTGATCTCTCCCTTAGGTACATCTGAACTTTGGTGCACTACAATGTCTTTCTCTTCCTCTGAACCGCTATTGCTAGAAGCTTTACCAGAAGAATCACCATCACAGGATCCAGCCATAACCGATCCCGAGCTTTCATCACTATCCTTATCTGAAACAACTAGGCTACCATTGTTTAAAACAACAGATTTCTCATCTTCCTCGTCGCTGCTATCATCATCACTGTCACTAGCTTCAACAGCCCTCTTTCCCTTCCTGAAAAACAAGGAAAATACCTCATCAGATATCAGAATGTATACAAGACTACTGAATACACAAAACCCATAAGTAGCATCATAAATTCAAAACAAGAACAACTTTTGCAATCAATCAACTTAAGAAGCTTGATAAACTAAGACTAGTAAACACAGACTATGTAGCCAATGAATCATAGTGTGTTCTTCTTCACATTTCAAACGATCATAGTTTTCAATATTAAAATTCAAGTACCTAAACAATGGAATGATAAGAGATTTCATACCATATCTTAAGTCTCTTCGACTTTTCAGATTCTGCATCAATCTTCCCTTTCCTCTTCCCATTCTGAAAAGATTCTTTCAAAGCCAATTCCACAGCTTCGATGCACTTATCAGATTCTTCTCTATACTTCTTCACGTACTTCTGTGTCGCTCCATTTCCAACACCTTGTTTCACTTTCTTCGCTTGCTTCTTCAGAAACTCATGTGCTATTTTCTCCAGCTTCCTCTCTTCTTCACCTTCCCTCCACTCCTCAAGCCTCTTCTCTGCGTTTACATGCCTCAATCTCCGACCACTCATATCCCTACACGCATCGAAGTTATTGGTCTTCTTCTGACCAGCCTTGGTCGCCGCACCACGAAGCAGCGACCCGAAACCTCCCTTACCTCCACGGAGAGAAAGGACAAGATTCACAGTGGAATCAGACTGAGAAACCACGGATTCGTCGGAGATCTGATAACCACCGCATATCAAACGCTGTAGATGAGTCGGAATCTTCGTCTGTTCGAAGATCCGCTGCTTGATCTGTTCACCATAGGCTAATGGAGAGGAGAAATTTAGGGTTATCGATTTCCCGTCGAGTAGCCTCACGAAAAACTGCAACGGCTTCGAACTCTGATCCGCCATCGATGAACGAACAAAGCTTTGGAGAAAGAAGAAATTTCGATTTCTGGAGAACATCAAAGAGAGAAGAAATTGGGGGAAAGTTAGAAGACGAAGCCCTATCTCTCTCTTTCTCTCAACTTGTTGGGCTTTTATATTTTACTTTTATAACTAGATGGGCTTTATTTTTGTCGGCTGCTACTGCCACGTGTCGGTAATTTCATGGGAGCTTTTTGAAATTAACTTGCTACTAAAAAAAATAACTTACTACTAATCTCATATTTAACCGGGTTTGGCGACTGCAGGTGGGGTTTTACGGAATGAAAAAGATGAGTGGTGTGGTGGGTTTGCGGTTAATCTAGAGAGATGCTTGGCTCTTCTGGCACAGCTTTGGAGAGAGTATACTATGACTTATACATTGCCTTGGAGAAAAAGGTGACGAGGTTGAAGTTAGAAGTTAATTCAGAAGTGGTGGTAGAATTTCTTAAGACAGAGATAGGTGAAACACATCCTTTGTCTTTTCTGGTACGCTTATGCTATGACTTTTTATTGAATGACTGGATGGTCTGAATTTATCATGTGTATAAAAATATTAATCTTTGCAGATGGATTAGCAAACTCTGCGTTTTCTTTATTTTTAGATTTTCATACGTTTAGTGTTGTTTCTTGGACCGTCTCAGCCTAAACAAGTGTGTATTTAATTGACTTTCGATTCTAATAAAAGCTCGGAGAATTTTTTCCCGGGTATTCACCAATTTTTTTTTTCATATTTAACCTTAAAAATTCAAATTTTTACTTACTTCTTTTATCAAATATTTATATCCACCTCTAGTTTCTTTATTGTAAGAAAGAATAGAAATATTTCTAAATCTTATTGTAGATGAAGTGAGTATATTTAATTTACAAGTAGAGTAAGTGGATTCGAGTAAGAGATATTTAAGAGTTTCGAATATGATTAGCAGTGAAATCAGGCTCGGAAGGTTTAGGAGGAGGGAGCAAAGGAAGGTTATTGTGTCGCAGATTACGAAGCGCGTTTGAAGCGAAACGCGACACGTATAATGTAGCAACAAGGCTCGAGGAGGAGGACGACGCTGCGTCGCGTTCGCGTTTTGCAATCGCGTTTTGTAATCGATCTTCTTCGTCGGTTAATGACCTCGCCAGTTTCCTCCGGCAATGTCTCCGCCACGCCGCTTGTATAAAAGATGCACCCCAAGTTCTCCATTGTACCGAATAAAACCTGAAAAATGTTAAACCGAATTAAACCAAATCGAACCGGTATCTCGGATAACCAACAGATTGGGTCGAATTTAGAGACCAAACCTGAAAGTATGTTGAAGCTGTTTGCTATGGAGTCGTCTGAATTGAGAAGCGACAAGCTTGAGATCTTCTGCTGCAAGAGCAAAGGCTTCTACTTCGGTTAAAGCTTGAACTGTTCTAGTTGAGATCGGAAAATGAGACGAAGATTGAGGATCCAATGCCCAAGTGAGAAGATCTTCGCCGCAAAAGTCGCTGGCTTTGAGGTATACGGCGTTAAAGAAGCCGGTCCGACCACCGTTTGTGGTGGCGCTCATTAGTTTTCCTCTCATTACAAACAACATCTCCTCCACTGGATCTCCTTCTCGGATTGCGTAGCTGTTTTCGGTGTATAGCACTGGTTTTAGCTTGTCGCATACGGCATCTAGCAATTGCTCATCCATTATCTCGAACATAGGTACTTTCTTGAGGAGATCGAGGCAAAAATGGCGTTTAATGTCTCTCCTAAGGTCTTTAGGGAGATTACGCAGAAGGTTTTCTTCTTCTACTCCTCTGGTTTCTTGCCATTTGTATTGTTCATACCTTCTTATACGTTTCCTCAGGTCCTCTGGTAACATCCGATGAGCCATCCATTGCTCTGCATCTCTTTTTCTCACTCTCATCTCCTCTTCCCGAACTGTTGTCGATTCCAAGTATTTCTGCAATCGTAAATGGAAACCTCATGTCACTGAGGCAGTGAAAGGAGTGGTTTAAAGTGATTTCTTCAAGGATATACCTGCATATTGCCAATAAGTAGTGCGAATAAGACTAGTCCAGATATGCAAATTAATACAGCAAAGATGATTTCCCCAACGAACTTGCTTGTATTGAGATTTTGTCCCAATGCACTGCAACGAGAAAACAAGTAATCAAATTACTCTTTTCTACATATCTCACAGCAAAAGATGCAACTAGAGATTCACTGCTCATATCTCCCATCAAATGTGTCACATGGTACATAAGAATGCGATAACGGTTTGACATGGAATTGTTCTAACTTGAAAGAGTTACAAACCTAAGATTACGCAGACCCCACCAGAAGCAGTAGAAGAATTTCTTCCAGAAATCATCAGACTCAACAATCCCACTCTTTAAAGCATCAGTAAAGATACCAAAGTTGAAGACCGTCGAATTTGTTATGTCATCAGGGTTGATAAACGGGCAAGAGGTAGTCAGGAAATCGTTTCTAACATTACTGTTTTCATTGCAGTAGAGAAATCTGAAATCACAACCCTCTTGTCTCTTCGCACAAGCTTCGCGCCAGCACCTGTCTTCTCGTTCTACTGATATTAAGTACCACAAGGCTCCAAACACCTAGACATGTAAGTTATCAGATAAAACTTGATCAACCGAAATCCTATATAAATAATTAACATTTTGTTATCTAATGAACTCACATGGCTGGCTAACATATAGAGAGAGAGGTTCCAAGCAGCTCCAGCCCAAGCTGTTTCAGTAACTATGCCAGATGTTCTTGTCACTTCACTGTAAAGCGGATAAATACGAAGAATCCTGGGAATGTATTGAGTAAATATGACAGTTATCAGGTAGTCCTTAGTGAGCAAAGAGACCGGCTTGTTCACATTGGGGATAACAGCTAAAACTACAAGCTGCAGAACAAATAAGACACAAATGAACCATCAAGCAACCCATTAAACCATTGGAAAATTAAGGAATCAAAGTAGTTATTTACCTGTGGGAGTGGAAGGATAGAAAGAACATCGATGATGAAGTACGAAGAGAGGTACTTTATAGCTATGGATTTAGGATCATCTACCAACTCGCCTCTTCCGAAAACCCGGGAAGAAGGAGAGATATAAGCTGTCCTAAACTGAAACACAATGTGAATAATGTAGAAGGCATCTATAAATGTTCGAAGCACACTAGCCGCTATCTCCAAATTGGAATGCAAATTAAGACAGTGTCTTTCTCCATCAACAATGGGGATGTAGAAAAACAGCGGATCGATCGCCAAAGCAATAACCGAAGAAAAGAGAAAGATTTTGTTCCATGTCTGTAGAAAAGAGCCTTGTGGGTTTATAATGTTCTTCTTCTTCTTATGTGTACTACTAGAATGGTTTCTCTTATGGTGTAAACCGAAACTACTCAATGGTTTCTTAAAGGTCTTGATTTTATCTGACCCTTTCTCAAATCCTCTACGAACATTGTTCAAAACTGCGTTTAGAGATGGTCTAGCTTTACTTCCGTAACCAAACTCTCCTTCTGAAATCCAATCTTTGAACCTAAACAAATACATTTTTTTCTGAGAATCTTCTAAGAAACAGTGAAAATTTCAAACACTATAACTGTAATCACTCATAAAAACATACGAGATTGAAGCAAGCAAACAACCTTACACGATTATCGCGGCTAAAACCCATTGTTATTTGACGGATCCTGAATCATACATATGCAAAATAAATCCCAAAAAGAAAAATTAGGGTTCCGATTAAAGCTAACTTTCAATTACTGTTCCCTGCAACCTTATACCCAACAAAAATCTGAGAATTAAACCAAAAATAAAAGCAGAAAATAACTGGCGAAGAGAGAGAGAAGGAGAGTAACATATCGATTTTATCTTCTTAATTCGAAGACAGTTACAGGGAGAAAAAAAATCAAACGAAGAAGAAGAAACGGAAACTATAAAATCAAACATTCAAATGGCTAAAATCTCCGAAACTTACCAAAAACGTCGAAGTAACTGAACTGAGAAGCGATTAAGATTTCTCAGATGAACTAAAACCCAGATTTTCTCCAACAAAACAAAATTCCGTCAAAAATGTCTTATTCTTCGTCAAGTTTGGCATGTCGCTTGTAAATAGCGACCCATTTTTGCAGTTTCTTCGAAATTGGATCATTAGAAGAAGACAAAAGAGAGGGAAAGAGAACAAAAATATACACAATTAAATAAATCAATTAATAAAAAAAAAATCGAAAACATTTAATGGGCCTAATCTGAATTAAAGACCCATTAAAACCCAACTCAATATTTCAACTCGAATCCAATAGCCTATAAGCCTAAAGTGCCTAACTATCTCTCCCCTCTATTTACCATATGAAAATGACAACCATCAAGTATTGCTTGACCAAAGCTCGTGCCGTCACGTGCGTGGAGCCAGTGATCGAGACATCAGGTGCATAATTGGACCACGCTGGTCGTTCCCCTAGAACCCAACCAAACAAGTTTTATTTTTTACTCAACATCTCTAGTCAAAGTCAAGTTTCTCTTCTTTGGGCTCTAATTGATAATAGAAAAGCGTTTAAAGGCCCAACATAATTATAAAACCCAATTAACTTAAACTGTCTACAATATTTTAAATGGGCCCTAACGAATATTTATCTGGCCCATATAAGCCTGGATACAAGCTTTATAACCCTGCGTCTCCCACCTCTGTATGAAACCCTAGAGAATTTTTCACTCGAGCCGCTCTGCGAAAGCATTCTCGATCGTACTCAAGGTACTTTGTTGTTTCTCCATTTCTTTCTTCTCAAATCACTGTTAGGTTGTACATTCAGAGATTTGGTATAGAGCTTTTACTTCCCCTGAATAATCTTCCATCGATTTAGGAGTTTTTCGGTTCTCGTTGATCTGTTTATACGTTGAGTTTATCATTTCACAGCCTTGTTAGTTGTTTATTTAGTTATAATTTTGGATTGAAAGTTCCGATTTGTGGATTCCGAGTATGATTTTTGTTTCTGTTTCTTATTTTGTAAATCGTCGATTAATTTTCTGATATTGTTGTTACTTGGTTTCAGGGAAAAAAATGTCGACAGTTGGAGAACTTGCTTGCAGCTACGCAGTTATGATCCTCGAGGACGAGGGTATTGCTATTACGGTAATCTTTAAGTCGATTTTTGCTTGCTTCTCAGATTAACCACATTGGTTTTAGGATATGGTGTTATAGTATTAGGTGCGATTTCTGGTGACTTGAATAGTTATAAACTGGTTTTAGATGTTTGTTTTTCTCTACAACCTTAATCTGATGTTGAGATTTCCATTTTGTGGTGTTAATTGTAGGAATATCTTATAATATCCTTGAATTAAACATTGAAGGGTTTAGGTTCTTATGTTTTCGAAGGTGTTAGAATTGGATAAAGGTCTTTGCTTTTAATTGACTGTATCCTTGACTTGATGTTGTTAGGCTGACAAAATCGCGACCTTGGTCAAAGCTGCTGGTGTCGAGATTGAGTCATACTGGCCAATGCTATTCGCCAAGATGGCTGAGAAACGTAACGTCACTGACCTCATCATGAACGTTGGTGCTGGTGGTGGAGGAGGTGCTCCGGTTGCCGCTGCTCCTGCTGCTGGTGGTGGTGCTGCAGCCGCTGCCCCTGCCGCCGAGGAGAAGAAGAAGGTAAAATGAGAAGATTTTTCCTTTTATTGTGATTCTTTTGATTGATTAATTTCTTTACTAAACATGATTTGGTTACTGATGTCAATTTGGTTTAATTTGTTGTTTGCAGGAGGAACCAGCAGAAGAAAGTGATGGTGATTTGGGTTTCGGCTTGTTCGACTAAACGCAATTGCTTGGTCTTTATCGATTTGAGACTATATTTTGTCGCAATCACTTATTTTGTCTTGCTAAAGAACTTTTAGTTGTTTTCTTCTGGGAATCATGACACAAGCAAACCCATCGGCTCTGGCTTTTGTTAGAATGACTATTTGTTTATTTTCCCTCTTTTGTCTCGATTTAACTTATATTATTAGTCTAGATTTTCAATGTCGAACCATATAAAGAACATTTTTATGCCATAAACGACCGAGTTTTAGAAAATTCTTAGAGAATGAAAACGTTTTAGCAGTAGGTAGATTCATTAGGAGAGGCCTAAATAGATTAACTCTGATCATTTACTATACACCCCAGCCCATTTTATTTAGTATTAGGAGCGTGAAGTTTATCGTTTTGTTACAACACGCGCGTTGAAGGAGTGTGTGATAAACGCGCTTTATTGATTGAGGAACACTTGTGTGTTTCGTTCTTACCAGTTTTCGTTTCTCTCTTGTGCAGCTAGTACATTTGTACGTCTATATGTTTCATATTTTCCAAACGGTGTGAAAATGAAAATAAGAACAAAATAAATGGATAAAAATTATAAAAGTTAGAGAAATAATACGAAAACAAATTAAAATAGAGTTTGGGAAAAATGTTTTCAGTAGCACCATGTTGATGTTGTTTGAAGTTAGATTGGAAGATTATATATATTGACAAGAAATTTAAATACATTCAGTACGTAATTAGATTGGATCTTGAAATTTATTAAAAAATCAAAAGAAAAACATTGGTGTTAACGAAAAAATAGTCTATAATATAAAAAAAAAGTTTCAGAACTCCCTTATTTCTCTAAAAGAGGTTTCGATTTCTTTTAGTTTACAGAGCAAAATAGAATTTCCTTTGCATTTTCAGAACTCCCTTATTTGGTAAGCTTTGATTATAGAAAGATTCTGTTCCCTGCAACCTTATACCCAACAAAAATCTGAGAATTAAACCAAAAATAAAAGCAGAAAATAACTGGCGAAGAGAGAGAGAAGGAGAGTAACATATCGATTTTATCTTCTTAATTCGAAGACAGTTACAGGGAGAAAAAAAAATCAAACGAAGAAGAAGAAACGGAAACTATAAAATCAAACATTCAAATCGCTAAAATCTCCGAAACTTACCAAAAACGTCCAAGTAACTGATTACTGAGAAGCGATTAAGATTTCTCAGATGAACTAAAACCCAGATTTTCTCCAACAAAACAAAATTCCGTCAAAAATGTCTTATTCTTCGTCAAGTTTGGCATGTCGCTGGTAAATAGCGACCCATTTTTGCAGTTTCTTCGAAATTGGATCATTAGAAGAAGACAAAAGAGAGGGAAAGAGAACAAAAATATACATAAATTAAATAAATCAATTAATAAAAAAAAATATCGAAAACATTTAATGGGCCTAATCTGAATTAAAGACCCATTAAAACCCAACTCAATATTTCAACTCGAATCCAATAGCCTATAAGCCTAAAGTGCCTAACTAACTCTCCCCTCTATTTATAACGGTTCTTCTTCGTCTTCCTCTTCTTCTTCACTTCGTCACCGTCGGTGTTCTTATCTCCGGCGTAATTCTCCGATCATCTCTCTGGTTTATTCTTACGTAGAGGTTAGTTATTTCTTCGCTTTCTTTATTTTCGTATCTTCTTCTTCTTCTCTCTCTCTGTTCGTCGTTCTGTTTTGGCTCTTTCGAGGTCGTGGATTTTCCCGCCATTTCAATCGAAGGTTGATTTTTTACGTTGCTTAGCTTCTTCTAGTAGTTTCGATCGTTTCGGTTTAGCTTTAGAAACAATCTTTTATGGGTTATCGATTATATATTTCCCATTCTTGCGTATGCTCTTCGTCTCTTTCACTGGAATTTATGTTCATATGTATATAATGACATTTCCTATGTGAAAAATGAAATCATGTGTTCTTGAGCTTAGTTCTTAAGATAATTCAGTAATCAGATCTTTAAAGTTGTGAACTTTAGCAAATCTGATCGTAATTACAATCGGTAGATGTTTGATTCAGAGAAATTCATTCTGATGCTTTACTCGTTAATCAGATCAAGAATGTCAGATTCTGGTGAAGATAAAACGTTTGTGCAAGAATCTAAGTCTGGAGAAGGTGAAACGTCTCAAAACCCAAAGAAACGAGCGCTTGAGGGAGACGAAGATAACCAAAGCTCCAAATTAGCAAAGAAGACTGAATTTGAGCAAACAGAGGAAGAAGATACATTGCCTTTATCATGTCCCATTTGCAAAGAACCATTCTTGGATCCTATTGTCACAAAATGCAATCATTACTTTTGTCACCACTGTGCTCTAAAGGTATATGATTATTCCCTTATCGAGTTTCGTCCACAATGTCAAAACAGAGAGCTTCATTGTTGTTTTTATGATGCAGCACGAGAAGGAGAACGATACATGTTTCGTGTGTAATCAGCCAACTCTAGGGGTTTTCAACACAGCCGTGGAGATCAAGACAAAGATAGCTCAAGTACGTGAGAAAGCCAAAGGTAATGAGTAATGACTCTCTCTGTTTTTGTCATTGTTGGTTAAAGGACTAAACCGGAAACAGATAATCCGGTCCGGTTTGACATGTTGATGTTACTTGTGTAGTAATGGTGAAGGAGGTTAAAACAATGGTGGAAAACGCGGCGGTTATAGTGAAGGAAGCGGAGGCAATGGCGGCTGATTCGGCGAAAATGGTGGCTAATGTTGAATTCATAATGGGAGTGTTGGACACCTTTGAGATGTTGAATTTGGACACTTTGGGGCCAGATGATTCGTGGCAGGAAGTTATAACTTTCGTGACAAGTATAGAGAAAAGTGCGGCGAATGCGAGGGGCAAGGCGGAGATGGCCGCGGAAATGGTGAAAGAAGCAAATGCTACGACGGAGACGGCGAGGGCCGAGATGGTTAAGGCGTTGGAGGTGATGAAGAATGTTAAGTGGAATGTGTAAAATCGGTAGAGGCCGGTTTGGTTTTGAATCAGAGTTTTGAACTTGTTACATCTTTGGTTGAGACTTCGTTTACGATATTACTGGTTTTTTGCAAGAAACAATTGTTTTGATCATAGGTTTCATTCAAGAGTGTACACAAAATTGGTTTAGGATGTTACTGGTTTTTGGCAAGGAATTGTAATATTTTGATGGCCTTTGGATGATGGTGTTCAATTTATGGTAATCCAAACCGATATAAACCGAAATACGTAGTAAAATTCGATTGAAAATACATTTACATTTTCTGAACCGAATATGGATCATGGATGTGGATCTTTTTCAAAAAACAAAAAAAAATTATCTATAATTATATTTTAGTAAAAACAAATTAATTTGGATTATATAAATTGAGTATGTGTGAAGCTAATCTAAACCAATCTATAACAGATTTGGTTTTACATTAGTAATTATTCTCTTAACCGAGAAACGGGAAAAAAAATCCAAACCGGCCAAGTAAAGGCCCATTAAGCCCAAATTGATTTTCAATAGAACCCACGGATCTAACTTACTATTCCTACTATTTATAACTGTTCTTCTTCTTCTTCTTCTTCCTCAACTTCATTTTTCTCTGCGTCGCTCTCGCAATCGGAAGGCTTCGTCAACGTCGGTGATCTTATTCCCGGCGCAATTTTCCGATCATCACTGGTTTCTTCTTACGTCGAGGTTAGTTATTTATTGCTCTCTCTATTTTCATGTCTTCTCCTCTCTGTTCGTTCCGTTTTACTTCTTTCGAAGTCGGCGATTTTCCCGCCATTTTCGATATATGGTTGATTCCACATTCCATAGATTCATCGAAAGTTCCGATGGTTTCGATTTAGTTTTATGAGGTTTCCGATTATATCTTTCTCAATTCTGCGTGTGTTCTTCGTCTCTGTTACTGGAATTTCGCTTCTTGTAAACTTAGGGTTTGCTTTAGGTGAATCACTAGTTTATAATTGATGTTTCTTAGGTTAAAATTTCGTCTTCTTGGTTTAATTTTCGAAACGAATTCGGTAATTGGATCGAGATTAGGAATCGGTAGATGTTGGATTCAGAGGATTATTCGTGATGCGTATTTTGGTACTTTTTCAGGTGGTTTGATTCGTTAAATCTCATAAAGAATGTCAGATTCACGTGAACCTAATACGCCTCCGCAAGAATCTCAACTTGCTGTTGAGATAGAATCTAAGTCTCAAGAAGAAATGACTAAAAACTCAAAGAAGAGAGCGCTTGGTCTTGCTGATGATCCGGTCAACGAAAGATGGTTAAAGAAACTTATGAGGTTCAAAAATAGACCAACAAGGAGGAATATTGAAAGTGATTATGAGAAAACAGAGGAAGAAACACTCAAGAAAGAAGATGATGATAACGATGCATTGCCTTTAACATGTGTCATTTGCAATCAACCATTCACTAATCCTGTTGTGACGAAATGCCAACATTACTTCTGCGAGCCTTGTGGTTTTTTGGTATGATTCTCATAAGCAAACTTAGTTACGTTTTGGTGTATACAGGAAACAGATCGCTTCATTGTTGTTTCGTTGATGCAGCATCACATGGAGAGCGATAAGTGTTTCGTGTGTAACCAGCCAACTCTTGGGGTTTACGACACAGCCGTGGAGATCAAGATAAAGATATCTGGACAACGTGGGAAAGCCAAAGGTTTGTTCGTAGCCAATCTCTCTGTTTTGGAAATGTCGACCCTGAAACTGATATTCCGGTCCTGTTTGACACCAATGTTTCTCTGTAGCCATGGTGAAGGAGGTTAAAACAATGGTGGAAAAGGCATCGGGAATGGTGGATGATGCAAGGGAAATAGCGGAAAAAGCGGTAAAATTGGTGGAGGAGGTTGAAATACTGTTGGGAAACGCAACCGAAATGGCGACTAACGCGGGGAAATTTGCGGCAGAGGCGGCTGAAATGGTCCAAATAGCTAATGCCACGATGGAAACGGCGAAAGCTGATATGGCGAAGGCGTTTGCGGTGATGGAGACGGTTACGTGGGACGATTAATCAAATCGGTTTAGAAGCGGTTTGGTTTAGTCATTTTTCAAATAAGAATTTGACTCTCTCGGATAGACATTGTTTGATCATAAGACTCCTTTTTTTGTTGTTGAGGGTGTAAAGAAAATTTGTTGGATCGTTGATATGCGGTTTAATCGATTTGACTCGATGATCCGAACAAAAATTTCGGTTTTGCATTTCCGGTTATTTCATACTGACATCACTTCTCAATTCTTATCCGTTCTATAGTGATCTCATGCTGACATCAGCTATAAATCCTTGCTTATAAAGATTCTCCCAAGATTCCATTTACTTTCTAGATAAGATAATGTTTCAGAGATAATGGATAACTATAGATGCGAAGATTAATAATTTTACCAGAGATAATTTTCGACATTTGTAAAAGAAATAAATGTGTTGGTGTTTCCGGGTTTTTTGTTTTTAAATATCCATTCTGATTAGCACAGATAAATTTGGAAAGCTTATTTGGCTGGATAAGAGAGACTTGCACGTGTCAAAAGCAAAAGCTAATCCAAAAAGGTCAGACGACAAACCAATATTAACATGACACGTAAGTTATTTAAAAGATTTGTCGGTTCATCATAAATCCATTGGTGTTTAATATATGTCGGTGCGTTCGTTGATTTCTAAGCCTTAACCAACCAAAACAAAATAAATAAATAAAGCTTTTGTAAACGCGCTTAAAAAGCTTATTTATTCATTTTCTTTAATTTCCTCTTCTTTCTATTTTATCCACTCCTCCGTAAAACCAGATTCCTCAAAAAAAAAAAAAAGACATGAAGAAAGAAGATAAGAGATTTTGGTCGGAATCGGAGACGAAGGAAGACATGATCGGAGAAGATACGGAGATGTACGGAGCTCTCGTTACGGCGCAAAACTTACGGTTGAATCATCGCCACCATTGCAGAGAGAATCAGTGTACCTCTGTTCTTGTCAAATACATTAAAGCTCCTGTTCATCTCGTACGTTACTTCAAATTTCCAGTTTCTTTCCTTTCGTTTATTCCGATTCACCGGATTTAGGGTTCCCGATCTGCTTAATTTCCCGTTTTTTTAAAGTTTATTACCATTTCTGATTCGCTGTCAACTGAAATTTTGGCCGGATTTTAGAGTTCCGATTTAGACTTTCTGGTGTCTGTTTACTTTTTTGTATTCGTAAAAGCTAAAGATAGTGTATATACATGACTCAGGTTTGGTCACTGGTGCGAAGATTTGATCAGCCGCAGAAATACAAACCATTTATAAGCAGATGCACTGTTCATGGTGATCCTGAGATTGGTAGTCTTAGAGAAGTTAATGTCAAATCTGGTCTTCCTGCAACCACAAGTACAGAGAGATTAGAACAGCTTGATGATAAAGAACGCATCCTCGGTATCAACATCATTGGTGGTGATCACAGACTCAGGGTAAAGCAGTCAATCTCCCAATTCTCTTATAGCTTCTTTAACAGATTTGGAAACTTTTTGCAAGTGTTGTAATGATTGTTTTCTTCGACAGAATTACTCTTCGATACTGACTGTACATCCGGAAATGATCGATGGGAGGTCGGGAACTATGGTGATTGAATCTTTTGTTGTGGATGTACCTGAAGGCAACACCAAAGATGATACATGTTACTTTGTGGAAGCACTTATAAAGTGTAACCTCAAATCATTGGCTTGTGTCTCTGAAAGATTGGCTGCTCAGGACATAACCAATTCCATCGCCACGTTCTGAAATACTTCCAAGGGATACAGAGAGAAGAATCATACAGCAACCTTTGAAGAAATGGCTCGGCATTTCGCACTTGCAGACTCAGTTCCAGTGTGTTTAGAATCTTCCATTTAGAAATTCTTTAGTCTGGTCATGTATATATAGAAGCACATGTGATCACGCTTCTATGCTTGTTTGCTCAGATTAGCTCCATAGGCGATATCAGGCCTACGGTAAAAGTTTTGATGTAATTTGTTTTCTGGTGTTTGTTGGACTGTGTCTGTATTTAAGCACCATTGTAGAAAAAACAGAGTGAGTTAGTATCTATATATTATATTACCAGGAGTCATTGCAGGAACAGTTTCCGTCTCTAAAATGATGAGCTCGAGACCCCTCGTGTAAGAAAATCTCGCGGTTTCTCAAAACCGATATGTATTTTGCAACGGTGTGACAATCAGAACATATACTTGTGTTCTTGACCACTCTTATAGGAGCGAAGCCTTTCTTCTTGATGAGTCCATAGGTTATTGCCAACTTCTCCGTATGTCCCATAAGCAACTTCTCTTTCTCTGATTCACTTGCGTTTAGGTGTATACAGCTTGTGTCTGGCACATAACCTGATTTCTTCATCTCAGAGACTAATTTGTACAGCTCAAAGTATATTTCTCCTTCATCAGGATGTGCTTTTCCTTCCACATAGAAGACGTGAACTGTTTGATCAATCTGAATCCAGCTCCAAAGATTCTGGACTCTCACCCTGTGATTCCTCATCGAGTCCCGTATGCGTTCAACATCTTCCCATCTGTTTAAATTACTGTACAAGTTGATCATCGTCATGTAGTTAGCTGAATTGTGCGGCTCCAGCACTTGCAGCCTCTTCCAAGCGACTTCCGCGAGTTCTAGGTCTCTATGGATCTTACAAGATGAAAGAAATGTACCCCAAATTGTTGCGTCCGGTTTTAATGGCATTGTTTGAATGAAGTCCCAGGCTTCATCAAGATAACCCGACCTACCAAGCAAATCTACCATACAAGAGCAGTGTTCAAGAGTTGGGATTACACCATAATGGGACCTCATAAGATCAAAGTATTTCCACCCTTCGCGGACAAGTCCCGAGTTCTTACAGACAGACAAGACAGAGGTAAATGTTATAGCATCCGGTTCCATGCCTGCTTCAAGCATCCTATTGAAAACCGCAATCCCTTCTTTACCTTGCCCAAACATGGCATGACCCATGATCATGCAGTTCCAAGAAGCCAACGGTTTGTTATCAATGCCCCAGAAAACCTCAGACGCGCTTCGCAGATCCCCTGATTTTGTGTGCATATCTACAAGTGCAGTAGCAACATATGCGTCGCGGATCAAATTGTTTTTCAAACAGAAACTGTGAACCTCTTTGCCACTGGATAATAGACTCAAGCAACCTAATACACTAAGCAAGCTGGATATGGTAGCTGAGTTTGGACATACACCTTCTTCCTGCATTTTGATGAAAATTTTGAGAGCATCCCTGAAGTTTCCATTTTTGGAACATCCCGATAAAATGGCAGTCCATGAAACCACAGTAGGCGCCACCCCGTTCTTTTTCATCTTCCCTATCACAGCCAAAGCTTTCTCAGTTTTTCCCAAAGTCGCATACCCAGAAACCAGATTGTTCCATGTAACAGCATCAGGTTTGATTCCTTCCTTCTCCATTCTACTCACCAAAGCTTCAGCATCTTTTAGCAGACCCGCATATGAAAGTCCCGAGAGGAGAGAATTCCAAGCAACAATGTTCTTCTCATCCATTTTATCAAAAACCATTTGGGCGTAAGGCAAGCAGCCAGTTTTCACATACATGTCGATCAATGTGGTTTCTACATACACATCGTACCAAAGCTGATTTCTTATTACGTATCCATGAATCAGCTTTCCAAGTTTAAGAAGCCCTGGTTCAGCAATAGCTTGAAGAAGACTACTTATGGAGCTCGTGTTTGGTTTCAGACCAGCAATTTGCATTCTCTTCACTATCGCAATGGCATCTCCAGATAAGCCTCCTTTAGAAGCATGACCTGACAAAAGAGAGTTCCATGTCACTATATCTGGTTTCGGACCACATCTCTCCATTTCTTCCAGAAGAGCCATAGCATCATCAACATAACCAAATGCAGTATAACTCGATGTAATCGTGTTCCAGGAAGACAAGTTCCGGTCTTTCATCGAATTGAAAACTTTCTTGGATGAATCAAGCTTGCCATTTCTTGAGTACATGACAATCAAGGAATTACACATCGACACGTTTGATTCAAACCCAAGTCTCAGAACATACCCATGAATCTGTCTCCCTTCTGCTAAACCTCCCTCGTTGCTACAAACTTGCAAAAGCTTAACAATTGTTCCATCATAAGCTTTTGCACCAGAAAACTGCATCTCCCTGAACAGTTTCACAGCCATTTCCCACTTCCTACTCCGCAAATTCACCATCGTAATCTCGTTCCATGCGAGATCATCTCTTTCAGGCATTTCATCGAATATCTTGTTAGCGATATCCGAACTCACACATCTTCCATAGAAACCCATCAACGCAGAAACTACGCGTGTGTCTAAATTACCAAGTCCTCTCTTGATCAAGCCGCCATGGATAGTGAAACCCAGAAACCGATTCATTAGAACAGTACAAATTCTCAAAACCATAGCGAGAACTACTTCATCGAAATTGACTCCTTTGTTCTGCTGCTGAACAAATTCCTCTAAAACCCTATACTTCTCTACTCCGAAATTCTCGATTTCTTCCAAGAAATCCCTCCATGAAACTTGATTCCGAGGAAAACCCAGGAAGAAAACAGCACTAGCATACCCAAATTCTCCAAATTCAAGGTAACGAGAGATCAAATACTTAGCGATAAACTCCAAGTCGAATCGATCAAACAGCCTTATCATCCGAGCATGAGTAGCTTTAACAGATACCAAATTATCGCATCTTTGGGATAAAAGATCCCAACTTGAAGACGACGGTTCCAGAGAAACTGAGATTGGTGTGGATTCAAACGACACATGTTTGATGTCCAGAGAGAAACAAGCCGAAGAACGATTAATAATATGTTTTCGCTGTGACTGATGAAGAAACAAGGAGCTGTTACAATGGCGGAAAGTTACAGAGAGATTCTCCATTTTATTTCACTCACAGTTTCCTGGATAAGAGACCGACCAATCCGTTATATTTCAAACATGAACTCAAAACGCAGCGTTTTATATGTTTTAGGATTCACTGCAGAAGATAGCAAATACTCATCTAAACACTAAAAAAAAAAAAGTGAGAAAGATTGAAACCATTCTCAAGTGTTCTTACAACAAAGCAACAACATACATTCCAGAGCTAACTTGAGCTATAGTGTTTCATCTTCAAGAATGATACAAGACAAGTAAACATTTTCCATGGAACTAATCTGTAATGATCTACCACTTTTCTCTTGGAGTACCATCAGGGAACACAGGAGTGAGAACTTTCTCTTCTTTCTTTCTAGGACTACTTGATTTTCTACTCGAAGGACTCAATCCAATCTTCACACTATCTTCTTCATCATCATCAAAGTTAGGAGGCACATCTTCTTCTCCTTCTTCATCAGTCCAATCACCATCATCATCACTACGGCCATCTTCACCTTCCAAGTAACCATCAACATCAGACCATTCTTCATCATCACTTTCTTCTTCCTCCTCACCCTCTACATCGCTTCCATCGATCGGTTCTTCATCTTTCTTGTGTCCTCCTCCCTTCCTTGGGAATCTCGGTACAGAAACAAGTACGCGCATCTTCTCTTTCACAAGAGTTAAAGGATCTTTATCTATCAACTCAGAGTTCCTGTAAGCTTCTCTTAAGAAAACCGAATCTCTTTCCCCCTTTAAAGATACGTAGAACAGATCAGGGTGCCTAATAATCATTCCTCTTAGTTGTTGGGAGAATCTGAATTCTTCGCGGAAATGAGTCAAGTGATCCACCAACGTTCTCTTCTCAGTCGTTAAGCTCAAAAGCTCATGAATAACCCCACAAGCATGTTTTTCTTTCTCGAGTGTTCCCGACCTCAAGTGGGAGAAATCCTTGTAAGGAGATATATACGCCATGTCACGGAACTGACATATCTTCCTCGTCTCACTCTTTGAAAGATTGAGACCCCTTGGAAGCTTAACCCTATTGAACTTAAGCGGTCTCTCGATAATCAAATTCCTCTCTTCTGATTCTCTAACCTTATTATCCTCCTCAGATAACTCAGCAGCTGACACTGCTAGCTCAGGATCCCAGTGAGTTAACTCTAAAGCCGGACCTCTAGGAGTAGGAACCACACGGAAATACTGAGGGTAACGCTGACAAATCGTATCCCGGAACTCCAAAGGAAGCCCTAAATCAGTTCTCAAATGAGAAATCTTCTCCAATAAAATCCGCTTCTCAAGTGACATCATCACCAATTTCCTCAACTTAACAACTAATAGATCTTCAAGCTCATTCCTAATCCTCATTTCCTCAAGGTAAAGCCTTTCAGCCTCTGATGTCATTTTGAATCTCAATGAATAAGCTCCTTCTTCAACAATCTCAAACACACCTGGATATTTCCTAAGCAGAGCTATAAACCGACGACGTTTCTTCAAACCCAAATCTCTCCTGTACTTACCCAAACCCCTAAGAGACATCATCCTATCAGGTTGACTCACAAGAATCTTCCTAATACTCAACACTAGTTTCAGTTTCTTGTCTCTTTGAACAACGTTATCGAAAGGAAGCTCTTTCCTTCTCTTCACAGCAGCTCTTACTGGCTCAACAACGACACGGGTTTTCTTAGAACCGCTCCAAAATCCATACTTGTTCCCTAAAATCAAACCTTCCCCCATAAACTGAGACCTCGCAGCTCGAATTGTGGACATGGGCAAAGGGGATTTAACAGAAAGATAAGGTTTTTCATTGAATGGAGAGTTGCAAGAGACGAACAATGGTTTATGAGCAGAAAGCAGAAGCTTAGGATCCATCTAAACCTGTGAATTTCACCAACGAAATGTTGAAATACGTTAAACAGACAGAACAAAACCTCACCTTATCGCTTCGATTCAATCTGGTCGCTAAGAGTTGGATTGGGGTTTAACGATAAACTCATAAAACCCTTTTTTTCTTCATTCCAATTTTTTCATCTTTGATGCATCATCATCTCTGATATATCCTCTTATAGGTCTTGAACGTAATATTAGACAAGGAACAAGGGTGAATATGGAATTACATCTAAACAAAAAAAAACAAATCTCTCCTTACAGAGCACAGAACGATGTCGTTTTAGTCACCGGTTCTTTCACTAGTGACTTCGCCGTCGTGAGAAGCTCGATGGCGAGGAAGCGCGAGAGACGTTCATCGGCGGTGGAGAGTTTGAAACGGCGGAAAGACGGAGACGATTCACTATCTCAAGAACCAGACTCAGATCGGAGACTCATCACTATTTTCGTGATCTTCTTCATCGCGATTCCCGCCGTTTCAATGGTCGTGTACAAAGTCAAATTCGCTGATCAATTCATCGATATGGAAACGGAATCATCAATACGTCACAAAGGAATCGTTAAAACTGATATCAGTTTCCAAGAAATTCTCACTGTGAGTCCATGAAATGTTGCAAAGGTGAAAACTTTAGGATGGATTTTTCATCGTCTTGGTATGAATTTTTGTTTTCAGGAACATTCAAAGACCTCAGTGAATTCATCGACTAGGCACTATGATTATCCAGTGTTAGCTTACATCACTCCATGGTAGATTTTCTAGTTTCTTGTAACAGTTTCAGATGTGAGATACTGGAAAATTTGCAATCTTGAAATGATGTGAATGAGCATATTGCTACAAATGCTTTGCAGGAACTCTAAAGGCTATGATATCGCAAAGACATTCAATTCCAAGTTTACACATTTGTCACCTGTATGGTACGATCTGAAGAGGTATATATATACCAGTTTATTGAGTTTCAAATGCTTGCATTTATTTATGGAGTTCGATAAAAAGGCGGTGATAATTTCGGTTTCTGTTTTCTAGTAGCCAAGGAAATGGCTTGGTTTTGGAAGGGAGACATAATGCTGATAAGGGATGGATCCAAGAGCTTCGATCAAGAGGAAATGTGCTGGTAATTGAACTAACTACTACACTTTCGAAATGCTAATGCTTTAATTTATTTTTTCGTTCTTTGATGGTCTGAAAATTTAGTTTTTCCGCTATCATGTAGATATTACCGAGAGTTGTTCTAGAAGCAGTTCCCGAGGAGCTGTTTAGAGAAAAGAAACTAAGGAAGAAAGCTATCAACCTTATTGTCACAGAGTGCAAGTAAGGGTCTCTCAAAAGTCTGTTTGATGTTTCATACTCTGAAATGAAAGTCTTCACGTAGAGCTTGTTAATTTTAACACTCCCTTTGTGATCATATTTGGATTTAACTCTAGGGAAATGGAATATGATGGTATCGTGTTAGAGTCTTGGTCAAGGTGGGCAGGTTATGGTGTTTTGGATGACCCCGACATGCGGAAAATGGTATTATGTCCTGTAATACTCCTTCAGTGTGTTAATATATGTGTTACAAGCATCAAACTTCACGGTCACGAGTTTTTAGCCTGATGTAGGGTTTGTGTATTCAATCTTCTAGGCACTGCAATTCGTAAAACAACTTGGAGAAACACTTCACTCCACGAGCTCACCGAGAGATAACCAGCATAATATGCAGTTCATGTATGTCGTTGGTCCACCGCATTCAGAGAAGCTCCAAATGTACGATTTTGGGCCTGAAGATCTTCGATTCTTGGAAGATTCAGTTGACGGGTTCTCTCTAATGACCTACGATTTCTCAAATTCTCTGAACCCTGGTCCCAATTCTCCTCTCAAGTGGATAGATCTCACTCTCAAGCTCCTGCTTGGTTCATCCAACAACATAGACTCAAACCTGGCAAGAAAGGTTCTTCTTGGTATCAACTTTTACGGCAACGATTTTGTAATCTCTGGAGGTATATGAACCATGAACCATCCAAGCTTAATTAAGTAGCTTCTTCTCTTCCCTCCGTTTAAAAAGAAACTAACTGAATAAACTGTTTTCTTTTGAGCAAGATTCTGGAGGCGGAGGAGCAATCACGGGAAGGGATTACCTTGCATTACTCGAGAAAGAAAAGCCAACTTTACATTGGGATAAAGTGAGCGGCGAGCATCTTTTCATGTATAGAGATGATAAGAACATCAAGCATGCTGTTTTCTATCCTACATTGATGTCGATCCTTCTACGCCTTGAGAATGCTCGTCTTTGGGGTATCGGCATTTCGATATGGGAAATCGGACAAGGTTTAGATTATTTCTTTGATCTCTTGTAAGTTTAATACATTGCATCATGTTCTGTTTTCTTACTTCATCTCCTTCGTTAACTAAAATAAAAATGTTGAAGAACCTTTTGTAGTTAGTTAGTTTAGTCTCTGCTCTGTATTTTGGGTAAAGGGCATTTTGGTAATTTAACAGAGGCTTCTATTGAATCATCTTGAAATTTCTCTGTGGCCACACATTTGACATGCAGTTTTTGGTGTAAGTAAAATCACTATGATCGGAAGACATCTCATCCGAAAATACCACGTGTCAAACAAGCAGTGGCTAAGATTGATTACACAGTCCACGTCAGCGTACTAGAAACAGAGCTTCCACGTCTTCACAGTTTCTCCCACTTCTTCTTCTTCTCTAATCTTTGCTAAAAGTTTGATGATACGAAGAGTGTAGAAGGAGAGAGAGAGAGACATGGAAGCTCTGAAAACCGCTAGCTTTACTCCTATGTCGGTTTTGTCCGAGAAAAGATCAGAGCCACGAAAGCCCTTCTCGCTCCCTAACCTCTTTCCACAGAAATCACCGAAACCAATCTCACAAGAAAGCTTCTTCTCGAGGAGGTTTAATGGCGGATTAGCTCTTCTAACCTCTGTTCTAAGCAGCACAACAGCTTCTGCTAAATCCTTGACCTACGAAGAAGCTCTGCAACAATCTATGACCTCTCCTTCATCTTTTGATTCAGACAGCTTTCTCGATGGGATATCAAGTTTCGTCACAGACAATCCTCTGGTTATTGCCGGTGGAGTTGCTGCATTTGCTGTTCCATTTGTTCTGTCTCAGGTTCTGAACAAAAAGCCTAAGTCTTTTGGAGTTGAGTCTGCTAAGAATGCTTATACCAAGTTGGGTACTGATGATAATGCTCAGTTGCTTGACATTAGACCCTCTGCTGATTTCAGACAAGTGGGTAGTCCTAACATTAAGGGTTTAGGTAAAAAAACTGTTTCTACTGTTTATAATGGTGAAGACAAGCCTGGTTTCTTGAAGAAGCTTTCCTTGAAGTTTAAAGATCCTGAGAACACCACATTGTTCATTCTCGACAAGTAAGGCTCTCTGAATCTAAGCAGGATTCCCCTTTGACACTTTTTAGCTTTCTTGTATTGTGAAAATCATAAGTTATATGATATATCTGATGCAATGTTGAAGTTGGAGAGGAATTGAGATTTCACACATTGTTGTTGTCATTTGTCAGTAGTTTAATACAGTCTGAATTCTGTGAATGGAAAGCCAGGTTTGATGGAAACTCCGAGCTTGTTGCTGAATTAGTGGCTCTTAACGGATTCAAATCTGCTTACGCGATTAAAGATGGTGCAGAGGGACCTAGAGGCTGGTTGGTGTGTGTTCCTCTTCCTCTCATACCTCCCAATGTTTGCTTCTTCAAGTCCTTTTCGATTCAACTAATTTACAATGGTGAATGTTTTTTTTTCTGGTTTGCAGAATAGCGGCTTGCCTTGGATAGAGCCAAAGAAGACTCTCAGTCTTGATTTAAGCAGTTTGACGGATAGTATCAGCGGTGTATTTGGCGTGAGTATACAATTTTACATTCATTTTATGTAATAAACATTGGGAAATGATTAAAAATGGGAGAAACATAAATGTACAGGAGAGTTCTGATGGTGTATCTGTTGCTCTTGGAGTAGCTGCTGCTGCTGGATTAAGTGTTTTAGCATTTTCAGAGGTCGGTTTTTATCTCTCTTTCTTGATCTTCTTGTCTCCAAACAATTCCGGTGTTAAAATCTTATTTCTAACATCATTTCCTACAGATTGAAACTATACTCCAACTACTAGGTTCAGCAGCACTTGTTCAGCTTGCAGGCAAGAAACTTCTATTTGCTGAGGTAAGTTCTTGTCACCTCCTTTCTCCGCGATTCGGTTCTAATTCTGTTCCTCGGTGTTGATGGTTCTTCTGTATATCATCTACAGGACCGAAAGAAAACTCTAAAACAAGTGGATGAGTTCTTGAACACAAAGGTTGCTCCTAAAGAACTTGTTGATGAATTGAAGGTAGTACTAATTTTCGATATCTTTATCTCCGTCTTAGTAATAATGAAAACCTAAAGAACACCATTTTTATAAAGAATCCAATTTTGAAAAACAGGAAATAGGAAAAGCTCTTCTTCCTCCATCAACAAGCAGGAAAGCACTTCCCGCACCAGCAGAAACAGTAGCACCAGAAGCAGCCACAACCACCACCGTCGATAAACCAGAACCTGAGCCAGAGCTCGTGCCAGAGCCAAAGCCAGAGCCAGCGATCCAAGCCGCCGCTTCTGCGCAAGTAATCTCAGAACCAGCCAAAACAGAAGCCAAACCAATATCTCATTCAAGACCTCTCTCTCCATATGCATCAGTAATGTTTCTACTCTGGCTCTTTTTGGTGAAAAAGGAAGAAACTTTTAAACTAGTTCTTAAATGGGTTTTTTGTAATCTGATGTTCTTTCTTCACTCTTTTGCAGTACCCTGACTTGAAGCCTCCAACTTCTCCGACACCATCACAGCCCTGAAAAAACCTTAAATTAAGCATCCTCCTTTTTTACTTATTCCGGTTTTTTCCTCCTGCAAACCAGAAGAACAAAACTGGTCGATATCATGTAACTTCTTCTTTTTCTGTTTTCGATATTTTACCGAACCTAGATGCTACATTCTGTCGAATCTGAGATACTGCCATTGATGCTCTGCAGTGTTCTTAAGAGATGTTTTTTTTTTTTCATCAACTTTTTACTTATTTTATTTAAACAAAGCATCAAAACCAAAGATAAAGTACAATGTTTTGATACTCAACCCGTAAAGCGAACCGTTTTATCATGTGCGTATGGTTGAGTTTTAACTAAGTTGGCGTCAATGTTTTGATACCCGACCCGTAAAGCCAACTGTGTTACTTTCCGGATCTTCGGATCAACTCCGGTCAATCCGGTTGAACTGTGGGTCAATATATATAATTAATATTGTAAAATATATGATACAATATATTATTATAAATTATAATTTATGTACTTTATATGTATATATACTAAAATAAATTTGTTTTGTTAATTTTTTCAAAAGTAAATTTTTATATGTTTGTTTGAATTAATTGTTTTATTTTGTAATTTTATTTAAATTTTTGTAAAAATATAATATTTTTGAATAGTTAATGGTAACAATATAAACAAAATATTATATAAAAGAAAAAATAGTAACTAAAAAGAGTTCACTAATGGTAAAACCATATTGTCATGTGATCGAACTTCTACAAAACCAAATCTACGTGATCAACATCGTTGATTTAAATATTTGCAACCAATTTTATTCAAAACCGCAAACCGGCTGGTCCGGGTCACCGGGTTTAAGCGGGTTTTCCAGATTTTTCCGATTCAATTATGTGCCGGTTTTTAAGTAAAATCCGGACCGGATATGTTACCGGTCACGGACCAGTCGGTTCGGTACGGGTATCAAAATGTTTAAATCGATTTTTATCTTTTTGACATTTGTTAAAAAAATACAAATAAAAAAATATTGAGAAATGTCATTTTTCAAAATCTTTGTAAAAGTGCCACTGTTTCAAAAGTATTTACTCATTATATCATTTATGTTTGGGTTAACTATATTGTCTTTGGGTTTAGTTTTAAGGGTTTATGGGTTTTTAAAGGTCAAAACATTTTCTAATGTTTAAAAGTTTAAATTTTGGCTTTAAATATTCATAATTAGTGGCATTTTTATAAATATATACACCAAAAATAACATTTTTGGAATTGTCCCCAAAAATATATCTAGCTATTTATTAATCGGATTAACTAGAAGTTTAACGAATAGCTAGCTAGATGTTCTAATCGATCAATTTAATGTGTAAAAACAAAACAAAAATGTGTAACTTATTACTTATTAGTTACGTGCTTGACTGATTTATCTCTATTGTAGTTTGCTTAGTGGATCAATCAACCAATATTTATATACTTATGCTATAATCAATCACAGTTTTATTTAATCTTGACAAAATCAGCTAAACAATCATATGTAGAAGATACCCAAAAAAATACAAACGTACGTAATATATTGGTTACGTTTTGTTGACGGGCTTGTACATGTCTTTTTTTCTTAAACATCATTAAGATTGTCGAGAGCACATATAACTTTCAATAATTGGACATTCAACACCTTCAAATCTAAAATATAACAAAACTTAGAATTTGCAGTATGATTTGAAACTTAAATGCCCCAATCATATCTCTTTACTTTTGGGATTGGTCCATTCCATCAATCACCAACAGCAAATGAATGTCAGTGCAAAATACTTTTGAAATAGGTTGGAAAAACTTCGTCGTACGTTATATGAATCATGCAAAAATGGTCCTAATTTGGTTACAAGCCAAAAAAGAGATGGTCATAAACTACGTGTCGTGTGTTCGTTACAACTGCTTTATTGGTTCGGTTTTTTTCGTCACTATACAATTATTTATTACCTACAGTGAAACCTAACTAGTTGTTGTTTTTGTTCGTTTATCCACTTGTCTTATAAACATAAGAAATGAGGCTGACCTAAATATATAGTAGCGTAGTATACATTTACACGAAGGGAATAAAAGGGAATATCCCCAAGGCAAACTTATATTTAAATTTCCACCCTACCAAACTTTCAACTTACCTTTTTCAGTGCTAACAACATATTCCCATTAAATTCGGAATGTAATTTTGGGAGGAGGAAGAGAAAAGTGAATTTTCTTTTTGTGTGAATATAAGAAAATAAATGTGGTCTCAAAGTTAACGTTTATTTGTTTCACTTTGGTTTGAAAGAATAGTCGTAGAATTACATGAGATTTTTTCCCAATTAATTTAAATATTTCGTTCGATATGCAGTTTGACTTAAAGCTTATTATTAAAACATAATGAGGGGTATGAATATACTAATTAGCATGATGTTTCAAAACAAAAATCGGAAAAACAAAATTATACTAGATACGTATCATATATTACCATATCATTTCACATTTAATCAATTGAACTGATAAATAAAAGAAACCCATAATTTTATTTAAAATTTTACGTACTTTGAACAAAATAAAAACAGAATGAAAATGCTTGTCAATTTCTTTTATTATAAAATGGAGGAATCGCTTAATTTTTTTATTATTAACTGATGTTCTAAAGGAATCATAACGGAGTAAATGAAGTCACGGGTACTACTAACAATAATCAATGATTTAGTAAAATTATAAGATTCCTTAAGATAGTAACCGACCAAAATCGTTGGTTATACTTGATTCGGTTGCTAGTATATATAGAGAGGAAGGTTCGAGTGGTTCCTTTGAAAAATATCGACTATTCTCTTTATCTCGCTCTCTCTATCTCACTTTAACTTCTTCTTCTTTTGTAATACGGTGATGGATGAACAACGCAGGACGAAGCAACCTAAGACCAACCCCATTGTTGCTTCCTCTTCTTCTGAAGGTAAGCCATTAGAACAACGTTTCAATGTTTACAACAACAACAAAAAAACAAAAACAATTTTTAATATTTTGAGAGTGTTTAATAATTTCTTGTGATGACGTGGAGCAGAAGTGAGTAGTCTTGAGTGGGAAGCTGTGAACATGAATCAAGAGGAAGAAGATTTGGTTTGCAGAATGCATAAGCTTGTCGGTGACAGGTTTGATCATTTAATTTAATTTAATTAACTTGTTATTAGAGAGAAAATAATAAATTTGTAACACAACTTTGTAGAATTTATGGTTTCTTTCTCCTATATTTTTTGGTGAAAGGTGGGAATTGATAGCTGGGAGGATTCCAGGAAGAACAGCAGCAGAAATTGAGAGGTTTTGGGTCATGAAAAAATAATCTAATTGATATCTCTGAAGTTTCACTGATTATTTTAAGTTCTATTTTAATTTATCAACTTTGTAACAAGAATACTACTTTCTTAATTAACAACAATCTCTAGAACCATTTATTGTGTACTTAAGAATATTTGGGCCTTCCAACAAGTTCCAAGAGAAGAAGCATAATATAGCTGGACTTCTTCTAGAGGGAAATGCATAGGGTTAAACTGAATACTTACTATTTCCTTTGTTAATTTTTGTCAAGAAGGTAAAGTTGATACGTAAACATTTACCCCGCAAAAAAAAAGAATTTGATACAAATTTGAAATAGTCAAAGGTGATACAAATTTAGCAACAAAAAAAAAGGTGATACAAATTTTCATTCTAGAAGAAAAGTTGTAAATTTGTATATTTCATTTGAAACGTTTGAAAGTGGCAAATAACCTAATAATTTTCATTATACCAAAACAAAACAAAACAAAACAAAAAAATGCACGTCGTTTTACATGTCATAAAACGACATGCTGTCTTCAGGTCCCACTGATGTTTTGTGTCTGTCATTTAACGCTATTTCACCTACTCCACACACACACTTATTTTCTTCGCTTCTTCAATTCATCCACTTTTGAGATTGATCTTTGACCACTAAAACAGACGTTTCAAAATCAAAACTCTAATCTCATTACCAAACAAATATATATTTTGTAACCGAAACAATAGTTAACCATCTTCTTCAAAAGGGATCATAGTTTGCACTTACTAAAACTTGGTTACCATTTTAATCAAAAGCCATTTACAAACAAAAGTTGATACAAAAGCAGCAAACAAAAGTATAATAACATTCATACACAAACACAATTGCACATAACGCACCATTGGTTCGTTATTAGACATAAATCATTTTAGTGGTTGCCATTTTGCTCTAACTCTTTTTGATGAGCTTTCCACTTCAAGGCCACATGACTAAGTGCCTTTGTAGACGATCCATCATCCTTCAACACTTTAGAAGCTCCTTCCTTCATTTCTTTCATCTTGTTTCTCACTCCTTTGCCTTCTTCACCTTCCATCAATCCTTTCACCACTCTAGCCACCTCTTCTCTTCTCACCAACCCATCCTCCCCGAAACGCACCTTAAGCGCCACATTTATATCTTCGGTCAGCAAAACCGCATTCATCTTTTGTTCGGCAAATAATGGCCATGCAATTAGTGGAACACCACTCACTACACTTTCTAAGGTCGAATTCCATCCACAGTGAGTCAAAAACCCTCCCGTGGATGGATGGGATAAGACTTGAGCTTGTGGAGCCCAAGAAGGAATGACAAAACCTCGGCCTTTGGTCCGCTCTAAAAATCCGGGTGGTAAAAAAGCTAATGGATCGGTTTTGCTATGCGAATCGAAATACGAAGCATTAGCGATCCCACTTGGACTTCTTATGACCCAAAGAAACCGTTGTTCACTGTCCGCAAGACCAAAAGCTAGCTCATTGAACTGCTCGCATGTGAGGGTACCGCCACTACCAAAGGACACGTACAAAACCGAACCGAGCGGTTGGTTATCTAACCACTTTAAACATTCGGACTTTTCGGTCCGGTTATCCTCTTGTTTACCAATGTTAACCAAAGGTCCAACCGGATAAACTGGTGGTTTATCAACACCCGGTTCTTGCAAAGCCTTTATAGCATTTGGCTCTAGCTCAGAGAAGGTATTCACAAGAATCCCTTCGGCCTCCTTGTACCTCTTGGTGTTGTGTAGAAGCCATTTGTATGCGTCATCTTTCCGGTCTTGAGCCGGGTCAAGAACATCTTTTCCGGAGACCGGTACACATCCTGGGAGTTTAACCGGTTCGGTTAATTCTCTAAACTCACACGGCACCGTTTCGTGTAGCTTAGGCAAATGGAGAAAAAACGACAAGACGTTGGCAGTTGACGGGTAGAAAATATACGGTGACACGTGGAGCTCCACGGCGACGTCGAAAGCATCCGTACCGAAGAGATCGACGACGAGCGCCGCCGGCAAACGACCTTCCGCCGCGAACGAGTCAAAGACTCGCCGGAGCTCCGAGTTGGAACGAGTCACGGTGAGTGAGATCCGAGTTTCGATCCGAGCCGTTGATGGGAGATCGGTGAGATCGGCGGGAAGGAGAAAGACGGAGGAGAATGAAGAAGGGAGAGAGTCAAGGACGGTTCTTTGAGCCTGTGACGGTGGACCTTCGCCGACGATTACGAACGTTACGGTGAAGCCGTGACGGTGAACGAGTTGTTTAGCGAACTCGACGAGTGGGATGAGGTGACCCATTCCTGGACTCGGTATGATCGCAACGTGAGGTGCTTTAGATGATTCCATTGATGCAAAGTTTCAAGCTTTTTGTGTTTGTGATTATTATCAACTTTTGTTCTTGTAATTTGTGAGGTGTTGCGTAATGGCTTTATATAGAGAGTTCGTGTGTGTATCATTAACAGGAGAAAATTCTATTTTATTAGTATTTATTTTTAGTGTTTGTAGAATGTTCGTTATTTTGCTACCATGATTGAATATGAATTATTTTGTAATAATTGTTTCATAAAGATTTTAAGGAAGAAAAGAAAAAGACGATTAATAATTTGTGGTTTTTCATGTACTAATAGAACTAAACATACAGTTACATAATATATATTTGTGAAAATATTCACATAATTTGAATGGTATGTCAAAAATAGTGCTCATAATGGTAATATAAGGTGTTCAATTATTGGAGATGGGGTTGCGAAATTGTTGAAAATTAGTGAGGACCAGCTTTTTTGTAATTGTGGGTCAAAATATACGTGCGTGCGACATATCTCGAGCGCACGTGCCAGTGTGATGAAATGCAAACGTAATGCTTCTGTAATGATTTTTTTTTTGTTTTTGAAATGAATGTTAAATTATAGAAACAATTATGAAAATACTCCAAATAAAATACTAAATTAAAATCTAGACCGTATCTTTTGAAATAAAAAATATACCCTACTTTAACATAATTATCTCTAACTAACATTTTTAAATAAACAAATTTAGTTTTGATATTGCTTGTTAGAGTTATTCAACATAACTATTTCATACAAAATTATGATGCATATATATACAGTTTTAGGTGATTAGGTGTTACACTTTACATTTTGTTAAACGAAAGGCAAACAAATGTTTTTAGACGTTATTGACAAGAAAATTTATTCAAATTGATATGTTCGACTTTGAGTTTCAATCAAATATAAAGGTGATGATAGTGCTAATCACAACACCATTAATTAGCTCTTATATCAATGTCAACATTAAACGAATCTTCTAAAAACAAGGATTTATTGCAATGGAGGTTACGGATGCCTCGTTTCGGTTAATTATTGATGAAGATTGCTATTTATACAAGGAGAGTGAAAGACCAAGCCTAGGATCAACAAGATTTTTTTTTTTTGATAACTTCAACAGCAACAACAAGGGATATTGAAGAGAGTTCTTTGTCGTTTTTGAAAGAATTTTGTTTTTATCTTATTTAATGAACAAGATTTGAAAATATATCGAGCTTAGTTGATTTCAAATCGTGAGTTATAAATATATAGGATCAATTAAATTGTTGTACGTTTAAATACATGGAGTTTTATAAAATTAAAAAACAAAGTATTATGTTTTTTTTTTAAATATATTTTTAGTTGTTGAATTCAAAAAGATTTAACTTACATTTTTATAGACAAAAGACTAATATTTTAATTTAATAAGATTTGGTGTACTTTTTTGATTTTCTATAAAATTTGGTCTATTTTATTAATTCTCCCTAAATTATATTCTAAACAAAATAATCTATTTTACATTCACTGAATCTTTAATTTGAAAACTTTTAAAAATATAGAATAAGACTAATGATGAGTAGAGATTCTATATTCGAGTTCCAAACCATTGGTTTAGGCCCTCGTCGTAGGCATGATCTCCGATTGCTTATATTGAGATAAGGCGATTGCACACGTACATGTCCACCATTTTGATGATGATTGCTAACGAATTTGAGTTTTCTCCATGACGACGACCATTTCTCTCCTTTCAGATGTGGTATAGCGTCCGTTTGAAAAAGATATCGAATCCAGAATAGAGTAAATTTGTTGATGGTTGGATTGACAATAAGTTGAGCCACTTGGAGCCAATCGAGGTGTAGTGTCTCAACTTATTGACTTTTCACTACATAGTTTTAGTTTTTTTAACATTTCGTATTCCATTGACATTTAACAATTTGTATATAATTTATTAAGACAACTAATGAATACAAATAAGAAGTGAAACTTCTATTTGAATATTATTTTTTTGGACAATTGTAAAAATATCATTTTTAGTGTCATTTTGCAAAAATACTACAATAGATTATTTATTTGCAAAAATACCATTTATTATGGATTTTTAAAACTTAAATTTTAAAATTCTAAACAAAAAAAATGTTAGGATCCCTAACAAACCCTAAACCCTCAAAACTAAACTCTAATATAACATAGTTAACCCAAACATAAATAGTATAATGAAAATAATAATTTTGAAAAAATGGTATTTTTACAAAAATTTTAAAATTGTGTCATTTTTGAAAAATAACACTTTAAAAATAGTATTTTTTAAAATTTCTCTTATTTTTTCTTTGTTTTTTTCATGTTATTTTTTAATAATTTTTTTTCCTTTTTTTTATGGCTAGGATTTTACATAAACAAATTCGAAGAATGACTTCTTCAAATATTTTGGACCATCGTGGCAACGATAAAAAGGTATACAATCATTCATCGATGGATTAGACTTTAGCATTTGTTTGAGTGAAAAAGGTCAAAGCCCATCGTTATTGTGATGATTCTCTAAATTGAATATGTCCCGCCTATTAAATCAAGGGAAAAAGGCTACTAAATCATCATTATTTACATTTCTTTTTTTCAATTCGACTTGTGTGCAACAACAATTTATAATGAATAGCATCGACGAGTTAAAATTATAATTACATAAAGGAGAGTGATAGTAACTGATTGGAATTTTAATAATTTATTCCTTTTCAATTTTGTAAAAAAATATTGATGTCAGTTTGAACAAGTACAGGTAGCATTAGCAAGCACACTAGCACTAAAGTTGTAGCATCAATACACCTTTTAAACAGATATGCTATTTTAATTTCAGACAATATATAAAAAGTACATTTGTTATAACTTATAACTACTACCGAAATAATTCAATAATCAATACAAGAAAACGAACTTTTAAAAATAATTAAATCATGCATTATTTGTTTGATATCCGCCAAAAGTCAGTCTTATATTACCGAATGTTTGTCGTATGGCATATGTCATAAGTGACGATTTACGATGAAAAATAAAAAAACGGCAAGACAGAGAAGTGCAAACGGCACGGTGTTCTTTATTATTCATTATTTCAGTTATACTCTTAAAACGACATCGCTTACATTTGGAAGGCCCAATAGCTGCGCTTGAAAAGCCTTTTTATGTTTATAAACCTTTATAGTCTCACCGTTCTAAGACATTATTTCAGTTATTGGACCTTAAATAGGCCCAGTATATGTAAAAGCCTTCCGTATAAAACGGGGTCGTATTAAATAAAACAAAAACATTACAATCGCACAGTATTTATTATTTGAGAGAGCAGATTACAAAACTAAAATGTAGAAGCAGACTTATATATATATACGAACAAGTAGGAATATGAATAGCTATAAACCGCAGCTAAGTACAAGCAACATCGTGGTACACGAAACGGTTTGATTGCATTTGTTTCTTTCAGAAATACTGTTCCCGGTTAAGTATGGTTTCAACCATAAGATCGTTCCATGAATCAATTGGACCGGGTAAGCACCAATGGAGACAGTCTCTCTGAACCCTCCGCTTATCATTCACTCCAGCAAAAGGATGCGGGTGCCGGTATGGTCCAGGATGCCCGTCTGGTCGGAGAAGAGACATCACGGTCGTGTCTAATAATCTAATGTTGGAACTGGAACTCTCCCGGGGGTTCTGTAACATTTCGAGCTCAATCTCATGCATCTCAGCATCGACGGTTTTCGGTTTTGCCTGGCCTTGTTTAAACGGCGTCGTTCTGTTGCAATACCCACCAGTGTTCCACTCTCCGTTTTCGAAATGATCAGGTGTCGTGGTACGGAACAGAACCAGCGGTTTGTGGGTTGAGTTTAGGATGAAGTTACGGACTAGGTTTACTGTTTTGCGGTAGGAGTAAGTGTAGCTGCGATCGGTTAAGTTGTAGCTGCTTTTGCAGTAATGGCAGCCTGTGATTGCGTTGTTTTCATGGAAAATCGTTGTTTTGAGGAACCATTTGCCTCCTGAGATAACAACGTAGTCGAAATTCGAGTATTGGTCGGTCCATTTGTGATCGAGCTGGTCGAGGTAAAGCTGGATATCCGAGCTGCCAACTGTTTCGAATTTGATAAGAAATGGAGCCCAAACGACTGAAAGTGTGAAGTTGTGAGAAGGAAATCTCCATATCTTGGATTGATATCCCTTGTCGTGGTAGATTTCTTGCACTGATTCAACCTACGCGATAAACACAAGATTTCGGATTAGATCAAACTCCTCGATTACTTGGAATCTAATAAAATACACAAAACCAAGAATCGTTTTCGAAGAAGATGTTATTGACCTGAGAGAGAATGCAGATAAGGGACTGGACTTGGTTACGAGCGATCGAATCGCCGATAAAAGCCAACCATTTGTTCTTCATGGAATGGAGAAACTGCGATGGATTCAACCTAGGGAGATCACAATTACGAGGTTTCCATCTCCAGAAGAGATAATCCACATCTGGTCGTCCATTCAACATACAATTCTGAAAATCTTGAATGTGATTACAGGACAAACTCGTGTACGAAGGACCTTTTGGATCCTGAATCCAATCTCCAGTAAAAAGATCACACTTTGTTGATGAAACTGCAAAAAAATGTTCACACAGGCATTTCATCAAACACAGTCACAACACTGCAACGCTTTTAATTTCACACAGGCATTTCATCAAACACATGGTAGTCACAACACTGCAACGCTAAGAACAAGACTCGTCGATAAAACCCATTTAGAAAATTCCAAGAATGTTGCGATTCGAGGTTAAAGATTCCAAATTTAAACACCCAAAAGCCCAATAATTACACATATTCGGAGATCGGAGAACAAATTGCGAAACGATAATTACCGTTTCCGGGAGCAGATTCCGGCAAAACTAGGAAAACTGGAGGAACGGCGAAACTGGAGATGATGAAATAGTAAGCGATAGCGATTAAAAAGAAGTAAACGAAGAACTTGACGAAGGTTCGTCCATGGTGGTGTTTAGTAGAGGGAACATGAGCAATTAAGGGTTCTTCATTACTTGCGCCTTTGGGGCTATGAAGTAACAGTAACGATAATTGTTGTTCCATTGAAGAAGAGAGAAGTGGAATCTGTTTCTCTGGTTGGTGAAGGTATTGAATGGGGTTTCCCTTATAATACCAGCTCTCGAGATATTTGTGTTTTTGATTAAAAAAAGAAAAAGAAAAAGATATTTTTGTTTTTGATTAGAAAAAGAAAAAGAAAAAGATATTTGTGTTCAAACTTCAAAGACGAAGGAGATGAATTGTGAATAATTTAATTCAATATAATTTTTTTTTTTTTAACCGTGAATTTTTATTATTATTTTATTATAAATTATGAAAATTATTATATTGATGATTTCACACCGGATAAGTCTATCGTCTTGATCCACACTAAACGATTCTACTTTGCCCCACGCCAGAGATATCATACAAGCTTTTTTTTCATTAATCTGCAAATATAATAATAAATCGCATCTTTTAGGATTCTAACCCCAGATTTTTTTGGTGTAAAAATATTAATGAATCTTTAATCAACCACTGAGTTAAGAGAACTTCCACCAATTTAATTAAGAGTTAATTTGCTCACTAGCAATTTTTTTTAATTAGTAAATTAACAAAAATTAGCATGTGTGACATGATTATGTCCGATAGATTTAGGTTAAATGATTAGGTTTTCAGTTAAATTGTTTTTTTGGGAAGTTAACTCCAAATATTTTTTGGATTAATCAGAATTTTTTATCTTTTATTGTTTAGCAAGAAAATTGGATACTCAAAACATTTTTTTTAATCATCTGGATTTAATATTATTTTATTATAAATTATGAAAATTGTTACATCTATGATTCTACAACGAACAAGTCTTCTGTCTTGATCCACGCCATATGATTTTATCTTGTTCCACACTGAAAATCTCATGTAAGCTTATCTCCATTAATCTGCATTTTTTGAGATTCGAATCCCTAACTTTTTGATGTAAAAACATTAATAAACCCTTGATCAAATTACGATACTCAAACATTTGATGTTGTGAAAATGTTAATAGTTCTGTTTTTTAAAAAGAGTGTGTAAATAAGGAAGTTGAAAATGGTTAGGGGAGATACTTCTAAAGGTTTTAGAATTAAATAATTAACCATAAATTTAAAATGGTTTTGTCATTTTGTATAATTATTTGGAATAAAATAGATTGTTTTAAAAATGTTTCTCTGAATCACATGCTTTGGTTATGGACCTTACGATTTTTATCTCATCTTTGGTAATATCTCCAACAGCCTTTTCGTTACAACTACAACAATCTCAACCTTTTCTTGAATCTTGGAGCTTAGCAAGTAACACACTTTTTTGGTAATCTTGGAACTTAGCAAGCAATAAACATTTTGGTAATCTTGGGTTCTTCCATGTTATATATGTTTTTGAATTGTGAGTCTATATATCGTAGTGAGTTCTTTACTTAGCCAACTTAGCTTGGTTCATTGTTCTTGTTATTATATTAAAAGAAGTTAGGGGTCTGGTTCTGGTAACGAGTTGGGTTTGTGGCGCAAATGCGCTTTAAGGACGATTCACTTGTTGCGCAAAACTAAAATACGTTGCTTTGGACATCCACACGGATATGGATCTTTACTTTCGGTTTATTTGCATATCCGAAGAGAGAGAGTCTATCTGTGAGATGCACCTTCTCCATATATTAGATTGAGTCTCTTTATATGTCTGAAATTTACCATGAGTTATAAATAAAAAAAAAGAATCATAGAAAAGATCATTTGTTTATATATTTTGAGTTTTTTTAACTACAAAATTCTAAATTTAGATCCATAATTTATTCGCATCACAGTCTAGAGCATCTTAAATTAATACTTTTCTCATTGTAGGTGTTCGAATTTAAAATATTTTCAACTCTGTTTTTGAAATGGTGAAGTGATATGCCGTTTAAATTATAAATGTTGGATATTGTGAGGAAGTTTTAACTTGGTAGTTATATATTTTTATTTTTATTGGAATATTCTTTATATATTAACTGAGAAGACACTAAATTAAAAAATCATCACTCGATGAAAATTTTAAAGAATACATCAATTAAATTAACCAATCAAAACATTTCAATTAATTCAATATGTCATTCTCTATATATTAATTGAGAAGATACTAGTGAAAAAATTCTCTATATATTAATTAAAGAAACACTAAATGAAAAAATCATATGTGTCACTCAATGATGATTTTAAGGAATACATCAATTAAATTAACAAATCAAAACATTCCAATTAATTCAATATGCCATGTTAAAAATCTCTATATACTTATATTAATTTTTAACATAAACTCACAAATACATATATTACTAATTTAAATCTAACTAAAATATAATATTTTAATACTTTAAACGTAATATAACATACCGTTTTAACGATAAATTATTTACCGATGTCAATTACTTTATAAAAGTTATATTTATGTTCATTTTGGGTACCATATGTGATTGATCATATACGTATTTTCTTTTATATCGTTTAATTATATTCATATTACTCTAATTAAATTTTTGTTTTTGTTATAAACGTATAACTTTACAAATCAAATATTAATACTTGAATTTCGAAAATCATCGTTTTCATTTTTTGTTATTTTATTGTTTTTTTATTTTAAAAAATTTACATATTAACGCGATATATATATATATTTTGGTTTAGTGAACTCAAATAAATTTGAAAAAACTCATAATTTCAAGCGTATTTGATTTACATTAAAAATGCTTAGATTCAATCCAAAAATCATGCAGATTTGATTTTGTAAGATAAAATATATTTATCTATATAAGAGATATAACATTTGATATTTATTGTTTCTAAAATAAAATTATGACTTTTTTATTTTCAAATATTTTAATTTCGCATTTGATTTGGGTCAAAAATCTAGTTTGATACTATTGGACAGTCACTCATTTTGTTTTTCCCCATTTTTCTCATGGTCATTCATTACTAGTTACTAGTTAGTTGTTATTTTGTTTTTTTCTCAATTTTTGTAAGAAATATTAGTACATGAAAAATAAACGAGCGGACCATAAGGCCCGTTAGGGACAGATTCTCTATCTTGTTTGATATCGATATTGGGCCCATATGATTACATACTGTTGTCATGTAAGGCCAACTTCAGAAACGTACAAAAGTCAGTGAAAAAAAAAGAGTAGAATTGATGAGAAGTCATAAAAACATACAAAGTTCTTAACCATACTATTTTCACTCCTCAATCTAAAATGAAAAATCCAATCATTACTAAGATATTGTAATCTGTAACAAAAATAACAAACCGGTTTGTTTAGTTTGAATTACAAAACATTATACCGACATAACCCGATTCATATACAGTCATAACACTCCAACCGGTTATGGTACCGTCGAACAACCCATCCCGAGATTGATCCTGTGAGGGGAGTTAACAATGTGGCCTATGTATCCAAACATGACCACACAAAATAAAATATATACATTTCTTGAAGATATATATATATTTTTTAAATCATGAATCAAAACCATGTGAAACAAAACAAAAATCGAAACCCATGTCATGAGTAGAGAAGCACACTATATATTTTACAAAACAATATATGATATCAAGATTGAAACTAGAGGCAAAATCATGAACAATATTGAAATATATATAAAATTATTCCAAATGCTTGCCACTTTGCTCTAATTCTCTTTGTTGGGCTTTCCACTTTGATTAAGGTCACAAGACTAACTGACTAAGTGCCTTTGTAGAGGATTCACCATCTTTCAACACTCTACAAGCTCCCTCTTTCATCATTTTCATTTTATTCCTCACTCTTTTACCTTCTTCACGTTCCATTAATCCCTTCACAACTCTAGCTACCTCTTCTCTTCTCACCACCCCATCGTCCCCCGCACGCGCCCCCTAAGCGCTACATTGATATCTTCGGTCAACAAAATCGCATTCATCTTTTGCTCAGCGTATAATGGCCACGCTATGAGTGGAACACCGTTTACTATACTTTCTAGAGTCGAATTCCATCCACAATGACTCAAAAACCCTCCAGTTGACGGATGGGCTAAAACTTCAGCTTGTGGAGCCCAAGAAGGGATCACAAAACCATTGTCTTTAGTCCGTTCTAAAAAATTTGGTGGTAAAATTGTTAATGGATCGGTATGGCTATGCGAATTGAAATACGAAGAATTTGCAGCCCCACTCGGACTTCGTATAACCCAAAGAAATCGTTTCTCACTATCTACAAGACCAAGAGCAAGCTCGTTAAGTTGCTCACATGTGAGTGTACCGCCACTACCAAATGACACATACAAAACCGAATAGCACGGTTGGTTATCCAACCATTTTAAACACTCAGACTGTTCAACCCGGTTACCCTCTTGCTTACCATTGTTAACCAACGGTCCAATCGGATAAACCGGTGGATTATCAAAGCCCGGTTCGTGGACCTTCGCCGGCGACGACGAACGTTACGGTGAAGCCGTGACTGTGAACGAGTCGTTTAGCTAACTCGACGAATGGAATAAGGTGACCCATTCCAGGACTCGGTATGATAACGTAAGGTGCTTTTGATGATTCCATTGATGCAAATTTCAAGAACTGATTTTTATTGTTTCTAATGGGGTTTATCTAATTTGATAGTTGACTTATAGGCCTATAGCAATGTGAGTATAAATTGTAATATGTATATGTGGTTCTTGACTTAAGATATGTAATAACTATAAATTGTAATTTGTGGTTAGGAGTTAGGACAAAAACTCAATTTACAAATGCTTATAGTCATAAAAAAAAACATATAAAGTTCGAAATTAAACTATTTCATTCCATAAAAGATTACCAACATAAAATCATTTGGACCAAGAATCACAAACCTGTTTGCTATGCTTGGAACCGGAAAAAGAAATATTACAAACCTTATTATTCTGACATAACCAAGTTGGTATACAGTCACAAAACCCCCCCACAAACCGGTTATCGTAGCAAACCATTCCGAGTTCGACCCTGCGAAGGAAGTTAAAAATAGGGTCTACGTCTACTAACAAGACCATGAAAAAAAAAATTACACGAAGAGAATAAATTAATAGAAAGAACAAATCTTGAATCAAAATCTAACCAATGTGAAAAAAGAAGACGAAATACTAACTCATGACATGAGTAAAAAGCACACTTTACATTTAAAAAAAATAAAATAGATGATATGAAGATTAAAAGCACACTTATGGGAGTTTTCATGAAGCTAATGATCTTGGAACTCTCATACCAAATCCATGCTTCACTTTCTCAATCCTGTTTCAAAGTCCAACATTCAAAACAAAAATCTCAGAATCCAAAAATGTGTTTAATCTCAAATCTCAAACAAAACAAATTTTGATGTGTTGTGTGTTCTTGCTTACGTTGGGGCTAGTTTGCCAAGGCTGTGTAGTTCTTCCCCTGAATCTCCATCAAGTATTCTTCCTGATATATCAACAATGTAAGAACGGTTCTTGTCTTGAGGAAGACCACGACCCACGAGTAACTCGAAATCTCTCTTGTGAAGCTCTCTTCCATTTACCAACACTTCTGTGTTTCCTGCAGCGCAATTATCCGGCATTGGATGGCTAAACTCTTCAATAAATGGCTGCAACAACAAAGTAGTTCATCCATCAACACTAATCATTTTGACGATACTGTTTCCATAATCAATTAGAGAGGAGTATGTGAAGGGACTTACAGGTATTATACCGAGACACGGTTTGCCCATTACGCCCCAGAACCCAGCTCGGTAGTCATACCTGAATCAGAGACATAAATTAGAGACTGAAGTTGGGAAAGAAAAAAAAAGACAGAAAATAGTGAAGACTGAAGTTCATGACATTACCAATACTTTCCAGCTTGGATTGGTCCAGCTAATTTCTCAGCACTGCTAACTAGATCTTCTGGTATAAGATGTCCATTAACCCAAACCTCTAATAACTTCCCTTGGTCTTCGTTTCGATCAGTAGAGGATCTCGTTGTGATCTCCGTGGAACCGCACTCACTACCACCCTTTCGACTTCTTGGTATATTGTTGTTGTCTTCTCTTCCGTTTGAGTATGTTGAATCTTCAGAGATCTCGGTGTTAGAGTATCCATTGTAAGAAACCTCTGTCTCTGTAGCTACTGATTCCGGTTTCAGTGAGTCTTGTGTCATGAAAGACTCTTGCTTGTCTGGCTTGTTATAACCTATTTGTGCCATTCCGTAAGCGAGTGCAGCTCGGTTTACATTCGAATACTCGAAAAGTTCAAGGAGACTGGCATTCTCAGGAGCTGCGGGTTCTGGAGATTTTGAGCCTTTAGCTCGGCGACGAACAGATTTGACTTCTTTCTGTTGTTGTTCACTAGAAATGCTCGATCTGTCGTCATCATCTGAGCATTGAGAAGCAGACCCAACGCTTTGTGGAGTATCCCCGCGATTCCTTGATTCCTGTATAGGTTTTTCTTCATCCTTACGCGGAAAATCGCTACCCGAGTTGTTGAAATCAACAGAAGAGAGTTCCTCTACCACCACTGTGTTTGTTGTGCTTCTATCTTCGACCTCTAGAGAGACCGGGACTGTTTCCTCAATACCAGATGAAAAAACGAGTTTCTTATCGACGATTGTGAAACTAATAACTTCAGAACAAGCACCACATTGCAGCTTATGCTGCCTTTCCTGAGCCAGTAGCTTCTTCTTAGGCAAGTAAAGCAACTCAAAGCAACTATGACAAGCTATAAAAGGAGCACCACCACCTAGAGGATGGCAACGACGAGCATCAGTATCCGAAATAGCTTTCTTAACATACCCACGAGCAAAAGCACCACCACCGCCCATTTCAGAATCAAGATCACTCGGCCACCTAGCGTAACCACCTCGAGGACCTGGAGAGCTCATCGAAGAAGGATAACTCGAACCATTACTATTATAGTTATTAACAGGTGGACTAAACGGTGTCACGAGTTTCTCACCACGGTGGTGAGACGAAACAGGGCTATACGGAGGCATATCACCGTACCTACTCGGTGTAGCCGGAAAATACGAATGTGGATCAACTATATCAGCACCAATCTCAACAGATTGACCTCCTCCGGGATACGGACGAGCCATTTGATTCGGGTAATGATGACCAGGAGGATACCAGTTTGGATTTGGATTTGGATTTGGAGGTGGTCTCCTTTGGTTTTGGAACATGTAAGGATCTTGATAACCTTGAGGATACATACCATGAACCGGACCAGGGTAAGGAAATGGCTCAGGATATGACTGGTAATAAGAAGGTCCAGGACTAGGAGGACCATGGAGATGGATTGGTCTGAGAAATGGCTGATTCTTCTGATCTGATTGTTTAGGTTTATCACCACCACCACCACCACCACCACCACGAAGGAGATGGTCTTTGATTGAATCTAACCTTCTTAATAGCTCAGCTCGTTCTTGCTCTGTATACTCGATTGGGTTGCGAGAAGGAGAATCTGATCCGTAATTTGGCTCCCCAAGCTCGCTTTTTCCAGATCTTTGAGACCCATGTCGCGAATTTGAGTGTTTCTCAGTTTCTTCTTCACTTCTCGAAGAACTTGCATCTGATCTACGGTTTGCTTCGTATGCATCACCTCTTGACCTCATTAAGAACACTGCTTTAAAGGGTTTCGCTTTTTCTTTGTCTAACTGCACAATTCAGAAGAAAGTCATCGACTTTATATCAAAATCGAACCCAGAAACTAAAATCTCCAATCAAATTGAAATCTTAAGAACTTCAACGAAAATGAAAAAATCTCATTTTTTTCTACTCTGGAGACGATTTTGAGCTCATGGGCACAATCAAATAAAGAAGATGATCGAATTTCTCAAAACTTTACATGATTTCTCAAAACAGCGTAAAGAGTAATGAAATCGAACAAACCTTGAAGAATGGATTCGCCAAGTTAGGTGAGAAGACGGATTTGAAATGATTCACCGGTTGAATTAAATGACACGAGAATCAATAAACCCAAGCCTTAAGAACCTCTTTAACGCAACTAAGTTTGGTTTTCGAAAGAAATTTTAAAGTCAAGGACTGTTCTTCTAGGGATTCATAAATGTCTGCTTACTTACTAACTACCAAACTTGAGCTGGAATGTTGAAGAAAGCAAAAAAGGAAAGATGGTTAATTTTCTCGCATTTTCCTTTGCTTTCCCGGGAAAGATAAACAGAAAATTGATGAGAGGATTATGAAAACGATGAAGAAGAAGCAAAAGCAAGAATCAAACTTTTTGTTCTGATTTTAGGAAGGAGATTGAGCGCGTACGTAAGCGCGTGAAAGTAGAATCAGAAATGAAAGTTGAGCTGACCGGGTCTCGTTGACCCTAGGGATAAGGAGACGACCAAATAATTTTATCTTGTTTACAAAATCTAGAACTATATGACTATGACTGTTTACCGACGAGTAAATAAATACGTTCTCGGTGAGATTGATAAATATATACATTTTTTCAGGTAAATTACAGTTTTTTTCTTTTCAAAAAGAGACAACAAAGAATATTCAATTAGTAGAAAGAAAAAAAAAATCTTAAGTTCTATGCCCAATGTATTAATTTACTGTTTCATGGTCAAAGTTCAAACATTAGTAAATAAATAATAATATATGAAATAGTAAAGAATGTGAATAAAGATCAAACTTTATTTTTTGTTGACGGAAAGATCAAACTTTATAAGTTAAAAAAAAAAACAAACTTTTTGTTCCAAAATTTCTTGAATTTTATATTGTTGTGGTCGTTTAGTATTATAACAATAACGGAAGAAAATTTGAAAGTAAAATGTTTCTAGAAAAAATCTCAACGTACTTGTGTGATTGTGTTTGTACGAAAACAAACTAGTCCAACTAAAACTAATAAACGAAATTATAATATTGAGCAACTACAACAAAATATTAGTTACTATATCAAGTTACTGCTTTTTAATATTTAAAAAAAGAAGAAGAAGTTAATGCTTCCATGTCACACAATACGTGCTCTCAAAACTTCTCCTTTTATTTATTTTAATATTAACAGCTTTCTTCATTAAACATAATATAATTATCCTTGATAAACCTCGAATAATACTACCTTATGATGATGAGATGATCGTAAACGTTCAATTTAGTGTAATAATTGTATAGTCAAATGTACATAAGTGTAGTTAATCTCATAATGTAGGTTTGTCTTCTGACTTTTTTATTTTTGTTTTTGTCGTGACAAAAGCACAGCTGTAAAGTCTTTTCCTGTACTATCATTTAAGATTGTAGTCTACTTGCCATATTTATAATATATACAAAAATAACATCAATAAGATTTGACAAATTCGTTGATATTGATATGCAATTTGGTATCACCTAAACGTTGACTAATGACCAGTATTTTGTTTTGGATTAGTATACGTAATTAGAATTAAGAAAAGAAAGTTAATGGGTAGGATTTCTCAAGAATTCAAGCTAAAGCCAGGGCCGGATCTGGGCATAGCCAGATGAAACATTCGCCTAGGGCCCCCATTTTTTAAAGGCCCCCAAATATTTTTTTTTAAAATATATATATACATAATATAAAGACAAAAAAATGTTTGATTTTCTATGTGGCCCAAATTTAAAAACGTGGCTATTAAAAAAGCCCAATAGAATGTCCAAATAATTAAAAACTAAAATCAATAAAACAAAAACCAAAAAAAAAAAAAACCTACGCGACTTGTTCGTCGCTTAAGCTTCCTCCTTCCTGACGCTTCCTTCTTCCTTCTTCTCTAAGTTCCATTCTTCTATTCTTCTCAATCTCAAACACAAGTTCATCTCAATTGGTTCTGTTTTATATCAAAATCCTAGCCATAAACCATGTCAGGTAACTAATTTTAAGATTATGTTAAATTTTGTGTTAGAGTTGAGAATTTGATCAGAAAAAATAATTCTTACTATGTTTGTTTTTTTTATACAAATTTTTTAGGAATTCCAACACGAAAAACAAAATGCAAATCAGGAGCCCAAAAGCTAAGAGAGAAGAAAAGAAAAGAAGAAGAGGATAAATCTCTAGCCAATTCTATGTTAAGGTTTGTTAAAAAATCAAAAACTCTTGAAAGTGATGAGTGTGGTAGAGCTGGTGATGAAAATCCTACTGATTTAGAGGATGATAAGATAGAGGAAACTATTGATAAGACTGAGGAAGTTATAGATAAGTCTGAGAATGTGGAAAAAAGGAGTAGAGAAGATGAAGTGAATGTTGAAGAACAAGAAAGGATTCTGGAAAAACTTGATCCTGCAAGCTGGAAAATAATTGATCAGAGTTTGATAGATTTTCTAGTGAAAAAGGGTCCTATGGAAAGAGTACATGAGAACTACGTCTTTCCAAAAGATAGTATTGGTAGACATTTTTCTCATAGGTATTACAAAAGAGAGATGAAAAATGGAGATAAACAAGATAGGAACTGGCTACTTTATTCTAAAGTATCGCATAGAGCATATTGTTTTTGCTGCAAGTTGTTTGGTCGAGATCAAGATGCCAATCAGTTGTCAAGCAAGGGGTTTAATGATTGGAAGAATGTCAGGATAAGACTGAGCCAACATGAAACCAGTCATTGTCATATTGTGTGCATGAGTCAGTGGATGGAATTAGAGTTGAGACTAAGGAAAAATCATACCATTGATAAGTGTCTCCAAGAAGAAATCAATAGAGAAAGAAACCATTGGAGAGAGGTTTTGTTGAGAATATTTTCATTGGTAACAACTCTTGCTAAACAAAATTTAGCATTTCGTGGGACTAATGAGAAGCTTGGTGAAAAAAACAATGGAAACTTTCTGACTTTTGTTGAATCATTTGGAGAGTTTGATCCAGTCATGCGAGAGCATATCAGACGAGTTAAGGAAGGTGAGACTCACTACCATTATTTAAGCCACATTATTCAAGATGAACTGATTGTTATGCTAGGATATGAGATTAAACTTATGATCATCAATAAAATTCAAGAGGCGAAGTATTTTTCAGTGATTCTCGACTGCACTCCAGATAAGAGTCATAAAGAACAAATGAGTCTTATTATCAGATGTGTGGATGTCTCTATGGAGAAAACACAAGTTGTAGAATTTTTTGTGACATTCCTAGAAGTTGCAGATAAATCTGGAGAAGGACTTTTTGAATTGCTTTGTGATACGTTGGCTGGTCTAAATTTGAATATTGATGATGTGAGAGGGCAAGGTTATGACAATGGATCTAATATGAGAGGAAAACACAAAGGGGTACAGAAAAGATTGTTGGATATCAACTCAAGAGCATTTTATACACCTTGTGGTTGTCATAGTCTTAATTTGGCACTTTCTGATATGGCTAAATCATCTACAAAAGCGATTGATTTCTTTGGAATCATTCAAAGGATTTATTGTTTGTTTTCATCATCTACAAATAGGTGGGAGCTATTCAAGGTGATGGTAGGAGGTCTCACACTTAGTCATTATCAGAAACTCGTTGGGAAAGTCGTGTGGAAAGTGTTAGAACAATTCGTTTCCAGGCTCCAAAAATAAGAGATGCGTTGGATTACTTGGCTGAAAACTGTGCTGATCCTGGAGCTCGTAGCGAAGCTGAATCTCTTGCTACAAGTGAAACTCATGGAATTGGAGGATTTGAGTTCTTATTTGGTATGGTTATTTGGTATGATCTTCTATTTACCGTTAATACGGTAAGTAAGGCGCTGCAATCAGAGCATATTGATATTGATAATGCCATTATTCAATTGAAAGGACTTGTTTCATATTTGAAAAACTACAGGGAAACTGGATTTGAAAAAGCAAAAGCAGAAGCTAAGATTATTGCAGAGTCTATGGATATAGAGCCAGATTTTCCTATGAAAAGAAAGCGCGTTATTAAAAGGAAAATACATTTTGATGAACAGATTGGAAGAAGGGATGATGAATTTGAGATGCTAAGCGAGGAAGAGAAGTTTAAAATTGATTTTTTCCTGAGAATCGTGGATCAAGCTATAATATCTCTTCAGGTGAGGTTTGAACAATTTGAAGAATATGAGAAGATTTTTGGATTTTTGTTTGATCTAAAGAAGCTCAGATTGGCAACAGGTGATAGTTTAAAGGCAGCATGTATCAACCTTGAAACTTCTCTTAAACATGGTGATACTTCAGACATTGATGGAAATCATTTATTCCTAGAGATCATGATTTTAAGAGAAGTTTTACCAATTGAGATCGAGAAGGCCATTGAAGTGTTAGACTTTTTGAAAAGATATGAAGGTCGTTGTTATCCGAATACATGGCTTGCATATAGAGTGATGCTAACGGTTCCAGTTTCAGTTGCCTCAGCCGAAAGAAGTTTTTCCAAGTTAAAGTTGATAAAATCTTATTTGAGGTCAAGTATGTCAGAAGAGCGATTGAATGGGTTGGCGATGTTGTCAATTGAGAGAGACATGGTTGGAAAACTTGACTATCAAAGTTTGATGAATGACTTTGCCGCAAAAAATGCAAGAAGGGATATTTTTAAAAAGCCGTAGATTATTATTAGTTTTTTTTTTTTTTTTGAGAAAACTGATGTTTCATTAATGGTTTAACCTTTTTTATATATGAAAATTTTTTTTTTGATATATTATATTGGCCCCCATTTTTTATTTTGTTTCAAGCCCCCAAAATTTCAGATCCGGCTCTGGCTAAAGCCAGCCCCGGAATTAATTTCCTAACAGATAAATGGCCTGCTTGGATTGGGCCCATAATAGGCTATAACATATGAGCTTCTTAGTTAGGCTTTCAAATAAATGATTACAAGGTTATATATTGTTGGACAATACAAGTGGATATGAACTTTTTGATGTGTGATCTTAAAGACTTTCACATAGAATAATAACCATGAGGCTTTCGGCATTTGATTCTTATCAATGGTGGTCCGATCCATTTTTTTTTTTTTATACACATACATTTTAAAATTATTTTCCATTTTTGGGTATGGCCTCTCAAGTACATGAAAGGACAAGAAAACAAGATTGAAAAGTTAGGGTTTGTTTTATTTTAGGCATCATTCCTAATATATAATTCTATTTTTCGTTTCAAAATAAAGTAAGTTAGGTTTTACTCTAATGTATTACTCTATTTTTATTCTAAAAATAATATTTTAAATATATTTTTCTTTTTCTATTTATTATTAACTACTAATAATACACTTTATTTATAAAACTTACAAATTGACTATTTTTTTTTTGCTTTATAAATTAGAGTTGTAAAATTATGTTTTGTTATATTAATTTACACATACATACATATTAACTTTAAAATGTGCACTTTTTAAAGAATTAAATTCGTAATAACATATATTATTTAAACATACATACATATTTTTGACAAAAAAAAACTTACTTACTCATACAATACAACTTAACACATTATAATATAATATAATTATTTTATTGTGATTTGATAAATTTGTAAATCTTAAATTAAAAAAAAAATCAAACAAAGTGAAAATCATCACAAAAAAATGTTTATGTCATAAAATGAAATTATTTATATTTGAAGGACCATTCTATAAATAAAAAAATTCAACTCTAAAATGTAATAGAAAATAAGATTACTCTATATTTTGAGAAAAAAATGGGTTTATTCTATTTAGAGTTGAAAATAGAGTGAGATTGGAGATGATTTTATTTCAAAATGGTGTTAGGAGTGAGATTTGGAATAGGGTTTGAGATAACCAGAACAAAGAAACAAAATCTAAAATCTAAATTTCTACCTATCTAATTTTTGCCTTAGAAAATTTAAATCTAGAATATTGCATCTTCAATGTTAGCTTTACAAGAGACGAAAACTCGTTATTGGCTAGACTAAAGTCGGTGAAAAGAAGTTAAAAGTATGTGGTAGGAAAAATACTAGCTTTCTTTAAACACCAAACAGATAAAACAGTTTAAGAGCATGTAAAATTGTTCCACGTGGCGTATATACACGAGGAGAGTACATCTCACGCGATAAGTGATATGCGTAGGATAGCATCTGGTACGACTAAACGACGTCGTTGAGTTTAAGGCTTAAAACCAGTAGGTTGTCTTTTGGCCTTCTAATATCGCCGCCGGGACGAAGAAAAAAAGGAGATTGCTTTGATCTCTCTTCTCGATTAAACTCAAATCGGAGATTTTTGTTAGGGTTTCGATAATCGTGAGGGAGAGATCGAAGATTGTGAAAGAAATTCGCAAGGATCGTGAATCGTATTTGGTGTGTGTGTGACTATTTACTGTGATTTCGATTTTTGTATGGGAGTTTTGAAATCGTCGACTTATTGAATGGCATCAGAAGATGTGAAGAGGACTGAATCTGCAGCTGTTTCTACGATTGTAAATCTGGCGGAGGAAGCGAAGTTAGCGAGAGATGGAGTCAAAGCTCCGAGTTATGCTATTCTCAGTATCTGCAAATCTCTCTTCGCCGGTGGTGTCGCTGGTGGAGTGTGAGTCGTTTCTATCTCTTTCCTTACTTTTTCTTGTTGATTGATTTGGGGAAAATTTGAAATGGAAATGTTGAGTAAGATCATTCACTGGGTTCTTCTAATTTTGCTCGATAATGCCACATAGTAGATTTGATAGCTCAGTGTTATCTTAGGATTCCATGAAAAAATCAAAAATCCATTGCTCTCGATCTTGTTGCTGATAATAAGTGTAGTAGATCAGTGACTTACCCTTTTTTGTTCTGAGATCGAAACCTGTTTTTAAGTAGTCAAAATGTAGATACGCGTTAATGTCCGATGGATAAGAATGGTCAACAAAGCTACAGGAGTAGAAAAAAAGGCAAACTTTACTCGGTTAGGTTTGAGTCCTGTGATTGACATAGAGCATTATAATGTATTACATTCAATGCTCACATTTTTTGTTAATAACTCACCGGAGATTCGTGTTTTTATTAGGTCACGAACTGCAGTTGCACCTCTGGAAAGGATGAAGATATTACTTCAGGTTTTGTTCTTGGTTGATTGATTTTGTTTTTGGAACATCCAAATGATTTGGAGACTTACTTAATTTGTTGATTTTTAATATGTAGGTGCAAAATCCGCATAACATAAAGTATAGTGGGACAGTCCAAGGTTTGAAGTATATTTGGAGAACCGAGGGCCTTCGTGGACTGTTCAAAGGAAATGGCACCAACTGTGCTCGTATTGTTCCGAATTCAGCTGTCAAGTTTTTCAGCTATGAGCAAGCTTCGGAGTAAGACTTCTCTAAGCGTCTTTATGCCCTTTCTCTTGATTATCACCATACTTGGTTCTACTCAATATATATCTCTTGTCTAATCTCTACATTCTCTCTCTTTGATAGGGGCATACTGTACTTGTATCGGCAGCAGACAGGAAATGGTAACAGTTAGCCTTTAATTTTCAGTTTCTAAATTAAGCCTTTGGAGCTATCTTGAACTCATACAACCAACCTTTTGCATCGATGGCGCAATTATACTCCGTTTATAAGATTTTATGGATCATAGGTTTGTTTTTTCTTTTCTGCAGAAAATGCCCAACTCACTCCTCTTTTACGGCTTGGAGCTGGGGCAACTGCTGGAATAATAGCCATGTCTGCAACATACCCGATGGATATGGTGCGTGGAAGGCTAACTGTTCAGGTAACTTTTTGTACCCCAACATTGTAACTGTGGAGCCATATTGGTCATCTTGTAACTCTGCAAACATGGATGCGTTCACAGACTGCAAACTCTCCTTATCAATATAGAGGAATTGCTCATGCCTTGTCAACTGTCCTGCGAGAGGAAGGTCCACGGGCCTTGTACCGTGGTTGGCTTCCATCGGTGATTGGAGTTGTAAGTCTTATTCTTTTACCTCCGTCCAACATAGCACTACAATTTTACCATTTGATGAGACCCTTCTGTTGAATGCAGGTTCCATATGTGGGCTTGAACTTTGCGGTCTATGAGTCTCTGAAGGACTGGCTAATTAAAGACAATCCATTCGGTCTAGTAGAAAACTCTGAGCTGACCGTCATAACGAGACTCTCTTGTGGTGCTGTAGCTGGAACAGTTGGTCAAACAATTGCTTATCCACTCGATGTGATTCGTAGGAGAATGCAAATGGTCGGGTGGAAAGACGCTTCCTCTGTTGTTACAGGCGATGGAGGAAGCAAGGCTTCGCTTGAATACACCGGTATGGTGGATGCATTCAGAAAAACTGTTCGCCATGAAGGCTTTGGAGCATTGTACAAGGGTTTGGTCCCCAACTCAGTGAAGGTTTGTCTCATCTCATAACAAAGCCCAATTTCTCTATCTTCTTACAAAATAAACATGTTTGATAAGAAAGCGAAATGGTTTCCGTCTTTCTATAATAGGTTGTACCATCGATTGCGATTGCGTTTGTGACATACGAGATGGTGAAAGAAGTTTTAGGAGTGGAATTTAGGATATCAGACTGAGCCATTATGATATCTTCAACAAAGAGAGCACACTTCTATTTTTGTAGCCGAGGAGACAGAAGATAAGTTGAAATTTAGGGGGATTTATTCATCTTCTTGGACAAAGGCTATAGTTTTTCTTTCTCTCTTATAGATTTGGGTTTCTGCTAAATCAAATAAGCCAGTGGCCAACGATATCAAAGACTTATTTGGTACTGGAGCTTGTGTTGCATGTTTTATTTGGTCTTTGGGTATTAAGTTATTACTATTGTTACGACTCTTATTTGTAACTTGAGTAATAGATGAATAATTCCGAGTTTTCTCTAGTTTTTTTTTTTTTTTTCACGAATTAGGATCGTGGAAGGTAATATTCATGCGTGTGCCTGTGTCGTGTGTAATGTTGTGTGAATTGTTAGTTTAAACAAACATGAAAAGATTACAAACTTTTATGGTTTCATGCCGTTTTGATAATATGGTAACGAAGTGTTTAGCGTTGTTTACGAAAGTGAACGGCACGTCGTGTTATCGAATTAAAGGTAAACAACGGCTTTTCAATAGTTATGGGCTTTTAATCTAAGGCCCAAATAAAATAAAATCAGAATCGTGAATATGTAGACACCAAATCACCCAAATTCGCGCGTTATATTTATCAACTTTTGCCGATTTCAAATATAAATATTTCATTCAAAGAAAACAATTACATGGAGAATAAATAACTAACTCTGAATCACACATGTCTCGGATACATATTTCAATTTTTACTTCCTAAGAACAAACTTATAATTAATCTTAGTTTCAAATGATAAAAAATGGTTGAATATTTAGATCATTCGTAAACCTGAATAAAAAAGACACATCCATCATCATTGCTTATGAGTGCAGCTTAATCCTGCATTTAAATGCATATCATCAATTAACCAAAATGAACACTAAAATGGTGTTTATATTATGCGTAATTAGTAAAATTTGATTGGTTACGTACCATTTAAGCATTTTGATTGTGCATTTAGCCATCTGTGTATCAAGCGTCTGTAATTTCACACCACCACATTTGATACTAACCCCCACCGTAACAATCTTACGCCTTCCCACACCCAATCCTACCTTCGTCTTCGCCGTCACTTTCACCACCAACCTCTTACTCTTCATCTCCGTTCGAAGCTTCTTAACCGTCGAATCATCCACCTGTTTAGGGTTGGTTGCAAGCATAGGCAAATGAAACCATCGATTAGGACTTGAGTAACAAAAACTAGCACAATTTTATTATATTATATTAAATATATATATATATATATAAAATGCAAATGTTTTTTTCTGATAAAATCGTGAGAGTTCTGTACCTTTTGTTTCTTCGATTTGATCGGAATAATCACAACCGTCCGATTTCCTGGCTTCTCTATAAACCCTTTGACTTTTGTTGACCCAAGATTCGTTTCAAAATCTCCATCTCCGACACTCACCGCCACGTCAGCATCGCCGTAATAGTACAGTAGCTTTCCGTTAGGGTTTCTGAAATCGAGCCTCGCCGTGGCTTCCGACATTAAAATGGACAATCCGTCGCCGGATTTTCCGGCGGAGAAATTGAAACCACTGACGCGGAAAGAAGCAAGGCGTACGACGGGGAGCCTGGGGCTGTACCAGAGGAAGAAGACGGAGACGGTGAGGATAAGGAGGAGGATAACGATTGCGACGGTGATGCAGAAGCAGCAGCAAAAAACGCGGCAACGACTCCAATGTTTCTTCTTCTCCGGGTAAAACGACGTCGGAATCAAATGCTTTGGTGGTCGGCGACGAAGCGTCGATGATGATGGTCCGTTTGGAGTTTCCGGTGTTGCGTGGAGTTCACGGTAGCCTGGTGGTTTTTGAAGAACCGGTTTAAGAAGCTTCTCCGCCGCCATTTCTTCGTCGCCGGTGGTGGTGGTGGTGGTCTTTGGGCTTCTCTGATCTCTGTTCTTCTCCATATAATTATTTTGGTTTTTATCAAAGAACATGAAAATGTAACAGAATGAAAATTTGAAAAGTCTTTAATTGTGATTTAAAATGTAATTAGAAATGATTTTTTCTAATAATATAATAAATCTTTGTATGTAATCCTACCAACAAAAAAAAACAATAATAATGCACAAAAATATATAATTTGTGAAGACACTTTGGCCACTTACTGAATCTTCAAAATGACAGGGCGTTTGCCCCCTGGAATGTGAACTGCTCGTTGTTTTTTACTTATTAAACACGGACGGCAATATTTGGACTTACACTTGGTCATGTGTTTGTAATTGTAAACATTCACGCTTAATTAATTCCAATCATTGCTAATTGTATTTACTTATTAAAAGTATAAACGAGGTAAGCACGTCTATAATGATTTTCATTTTTGATAAAACAGTGACATTTTTACGTTTGTACAAATGAGCTAATGAGTAAATATGATTCAAAAAACTAAACCAAGCGGCCGTAGCTTAGAGGTAAAAGGACTCAAGCGGCCTAGTGGTCTAGTGATAAAAACTCGTGGCAAATATGTATGTATGGTTCAAAAACCATTGTAAAATTAAACATCCGCACACGAAAAGTAATATGATTCAAAAAGAATAATACAAGAAGCGATTGCGAAACGAAAGACCATCAAAATACGTCTCTCTCTCCTTATCTCTAATCGATTCGCTTACACAACTAAACCTACCTATCTTCTGACTAGTGATATATTACTACATCAGTTTCACCTCATAATGCAGAAAGCTGCAAATAAAAAAATCTCTTAAATTTTTTACAAACAGAACTCATAAAGAAGAAATAAAACAGAGTTCTCACTTTTTCCTCCATGGTTCGCTAGCTAGCTGCGACTGGATCGGTTCTTGGATTCGCATTTAACATTTGATGTTCCGCGTTCTTATCAACTCGAGAGATAAGGTTCGCTGTTTTCCCAGCAGTTGCTTGTGTCTGCACCGATTTCAGTTGATCCTGTAGAGGAATAAATTATGTTACTATGACCAAAATACACAAATGATTTTGTTACTAAAAAATGTCATGTGATGAGTGTATTGTTACCACTAAAGCTTCGTTCTCCAGCCGTAGTTTCTCGGACTTGTCGTTTAATTGGCTTAGTTTGGACCTAAGCGTCATGTTCTCAGCTACTAGTGCATCAACTTTGACAGAGAGTTCTTCAGTTTCAGCCTAAGTTACCAATACAATCCAATAAGTTAATCGGTTGTTTGGCTTATAAAGAATATGAAAATCTACTTAACAATCACCTGCTTCCTCAGCCTTGACCTTCTAGCAGATTCTCGGTTTGACTGTTTTCTCTTCTCTCGTTTAAGCTCTTTTTCATTCTGCAGATTAAACATACCACAAGTAAACAAAAGTCACAAACGAGCTACTTATTAGAATATATAGAGCATGGTTTAATGTTGGTTTAGCGAAAGAAGCGTAAGAACGAGTTTTATAACACCTTTCCCCAGACTTCAGGGGAAGCACCATGGTGCGGCTGTGGAATACCGTTTACACAACCAGAGTTTTGGAAATCCATTGATATAGGCATAACAGAAGTCAACATGGTCGCTGCGGGTTTCTCATTTTCATCTCTAAGAGGAGGCGTGGTTTGAGATAAAGTTCTTTTATCTACCAAGAGCAAGAAAGACTAAGTTAAATAACCATGTGCTTTTAATAGCTATAAACACAGAAGCACGTAACTACTTCGGGTTGTGTTAATTTCTTAGGATACAAAGTAGGAATACGAAGAAATATACCGGTGGTTGGTGATCCTTCCCGGCTTCTTTTCCTCTTGGATTGTTCTCCCTACGGTAAAAAAAAGACGGATATAATGAAAGAACCAAGAAAAATAAAAAACAGTTTGAAGAAGAGATAAGGAATTCGTACCCCGGTTGTATTGCCATCACTACCATTGCTAGAATCATCATTCTGAGAGCTAGTGATATTAAAAAATAAAAAAACAAGTTAGATAGAATCTAATCGATAAACGATAAAGCAAAAGGAGAAATTGACACACAAGTATCTTTGAATCAAAGCAGATTTCAGCTAGTTTGACAAACCTTTGAGAACTCCTATGTTCACTGCTATGTTCATCACTCCCAACTTTATTATTATTGCTTATGGACATTGCAAGTCCATCGAATTCTTTCAGTTTTTTCATGAAACCATGATCCGTGTTTCCAGATGAGTTAGCTGGAGCATCCATGCTCAAAGGAGTTGTAACCTGAAAACATACTCATATATTCATATCCATCCTATCCTTTACCTACCATTCACACAGATACATCATAAAATCCATTACTTACACTAGGTGCTGCTTGAGAAACAGGACCTTGTGGTTGTGAACCCTGATGAGAAAACATGAATTAGACTATTCAACAAGATTTGATAAACTATGTAGCACCGAGGGCAAAAGAAACCAATGGAATGTCGAGTTCATTACCAATTGAACACCGGGATGAGCATAAACTGCACCGGGTGGGCAAAATGGCGGATATGGTGCTCCGTAAGGAGGCATCATAGGCTGAAATAGTCAAGTAAAGTCCATACTCAATCCACAATAAACTCTTATCATATATATATCAATTTAACAAGTTTAAGATTAGTACCGATGGAGACGCCCACATATAAGGAGGTGGAGCGTGACCAGGCGCTACATTTGAGTTGTAATACTGAGGTATAGCAACTCTATGACCATAATATGCCTACCAAATCATAAAAAAAAAAGAAAATTGAGCTCAATCACTCACAACAAACAAAAATTTAAGTTAGTGAACATAACCATAGAGAAGAAACAGTAAGTCCAAAAGCAAAATCACCTGCATAGCAGCCCAGTCATGATGATACACATGAACATTGCTCTGCTCCTGTATATATATATATGCAAAGTAAAGAACAAGAATCAAAACTCTACATAAACAGTTGATTCTCAATTTCTCATACATGCAATAGATACAAATCTTTTTCAAAAAAAAAAAAATAGATACAAATCTGCAAGTTTCCATTTTTATTCAGTACTTACAGGAGCAACTGTCGATGGATTATCAGACTTGGTGGATTTTCCTTCTTCGTTGCTACTCATTGCTCGATGCAGGGTAGTGACTGAAACACTGAACATAACATAAGCATGAAGAGATCTTTTTTTTAGTGTAAATCTAGAGAAATGGTATTTCAAATACTCTTGGATCTTGTGATTTTCGACATTAAAACGATATATATGAGAGAGATCCGAGTAACTATCAAGTATCACTCCTCTGTTTCTACCACAAACCATTAAAAATTCGATTTTTTTTTCGCGGGTTTCTCGGATTTTTTCAAGAGTCAAAAATGTAAAATTTTCTAGCAATTTCCTTCACCTATACAAAATTTTCTCGAGAAAACACAACCTTCATACATAATTTATCTAGAAACTATAAAGTTCTGAAATGAAGATAACGAAAACCAAAACCCATGTCCTAAATCCAAAAACGTACCAGGAACAGTTTCGAGCAAAACAATCCAGAAACAAAAACTCGAGCTTCTCTCTCTCTCTCGGAGAATGGTTTCTCTCTCTAGAACAAAGAGTTCGGTATAGAGAAGAAGAAGAGAAGACAAGGCTGATGATGAACACGTCACCATACACGTGTAAGAATCTCAAGGGGTTAATAAAGTAGGCGCATATGCTGAGCTGGCAATCCTAGATCTGCGCTGGATGATTTTATTATTCATCGAAGAATTTGATTGGTACACGTGGTTATAATCTTCACCGTCAATCATAAGATAATGAATACATTCGTCTTACGTGGTGCTGATTATCTTTTTCCTTTTTAATAGTAAAACAGAATTAAACTGTAATGTATAATTCATTTGGGATCCACGGATGACGAAACGACGTGGACTACCTAATTAAGCTTAGTTAATCTCAGATCACAATCGACGGTTAGTATTTGTTTCCATCTAACGGTCGAGATTAAAAGATGAGAGTGGGGACCCCCCTACGATCTACTGCCTTGTGTCGGCCGTTAGTGGTTTGGATGCTGACGTGTAGCACTGACCATTGTGGTCCCCACGGACAACGTGGGATTCGACGCCAACTCATATACTTGTCTCGTGGTCGTCGGATGTGTTGACTTTTCTCTCGAGATCTTAAAATTTTAAGCGACGAATAAGTTTTTGCCACGTATGATTTACTCAAGTTTGATAATAGTAATACTATTTATTTTGTATTAATTTCCAAAAGATTTAAAGCTGTAATTACATTTGTGTTATCCAGAATTTACACTCAATGCCAATATCACAAGGTAACTCAAAAAGGGATTAAATCAAATCCGCCAGATGTAGTAATTTCGGTACCATTTATACTGTACGGTTTTTAAGAAAATAAAATTCAGGTATAATAAATCCGACAAGATTGGGTGTAAAAATACATTAATACCCTCCTTCTGATTAGGTGATTATTGGGCCGTAATTGAATAGTTAGGCCCAATTGTTTTGCCATGTTCTTTGTTGGTAGTGTACCTCGCAAAAAGCCGAAAACAATTGTTGAGTAACAAAACGAAGCTTGTTTTACACACACGTATTCAGAGTCACGGACCGGACAATTACAAAAAAAGCACCAAATATCTCTCTGACACACACAGTCCACACACACATTTGGTTCAGAAAGAGAGAGAAATGGGTTCCGTTCTAAACAGAAAAATAGTTTTCTCACTTATGATCTTGATCATAATGATGTTCTATGGACATAAGGCTGATTCAAAATGTGTTTTTAAAGCAATCTTCAGTTTCGGAGATTCGAATTCCGACACGGGAGGATTTTGGGCTGCTTTTCCGGCTCAAACCGGCCCATGGGGAATGACTTATTTCAAGAAACCGGCCGGTCGTGCTTCAGACGGCCGTCTCATCATTGATTTTTTAGGTAACGTAGCTAACGAATACTCTCAAATATTCCACATTTCTATTTATACTAATTTGTTATAGTACTAAAACACTTAAATTCTTTTTAGCTGAATCTCTTGAAATGCCTTTGCTAAGCCCATATTTGCAATCTTTTGGATCGGATTTTCGACATGGCGCAAACTTTGCAACGTTAGCTTCCACAGTTCTTCTGCCAAATACGTCCTTATTTGTCTCCGGAATCAGTCCTTTTTCACTTGCTATTCAACTAAATCAAATGAAACATTTCAAGGTTATAGTCGACGAGTCTCATTCTTCGCACCAACCAGGTATATCTCTAATAATGATGAAATTAACGAAGCAAATAATTAACGTAACTATCTGTAAAGATATGTATATAGTTAGGGTATTAATGTAATTATTATTAGCTAAAACCCTATTGTATTCACTCTATATATTGTAAATGATTCTACTTAATAAAGTATTAAGCATTCCTTTACATGGTATCAAGAGCCACGATACCTACAAACCTATAAAAAAAAAAAAAAAAAAAAATTTCCGCCGCCTCTTCTTTTTCTCTTCTTCTTCGATACTCTGTTTTCCCAGCCATGTCTACATCCTCTAATGACACCATTACTGTCTCTGACACCACCACGGTGCTCAATGTCAACATGTCTAATGTGACCAAACTAATTGCATCAAATTTTTTGATGTGGCAACGACAAGTTCATGCCTTGCTCGATGGGTATGGTTTGGCCGGCTATCTCGATGGCACTGTCATCGCACCACTCCACCACACACGCCGAAACACAATGGAATCTCCGAGAGGAAGCATCGTCATATCGTTGAAACCGGTCTGACCTTGCTCACTCATGCGTCTATCCCGAAGACGTGCTGGACTTACGCTTTCTCAACGGCTGTGTATCTTATCAATCGACTGCCGACGGAGGTGTTAAATGGTGTATCTCCTTATGCCAAATTGTTCACGCAACCACCGAATTATCTCAAACTAAAGGTCTTTGGATGTATGTGTTACCCATGGATTCGTCCGTATGCAAAGAACAAGCTAGAAGCACGCTCCACCCAATGTGTCTTCCTTGGATATTCTTTGACTCAAAGTGCGTATCTCTGCTTGGACGTGGAATCGGGAAGAATCTACACCTCCAGGCATGTGCAATTTGTGGAATCAAGTTTTCCTTATGCTGCTGGTCAAGCGGCATTGAATTACGAAGAGAGAGAGACTGAGATTGTTGATATGCCCAGTTCCTCGCCATCACTGCCGGTTGTCACCACCACTCTGCCACTAGCTCATTCCCCGTCACCCCCGTGCTCCGAAGATCCTCACCCGTCATCCTCTGCTCCGCCATCGCCACCTCCTCCGCCGTCGCCAACTGCTCCGCCGTCATCGCCTCAAGCTTCACAGTCTCCATCAAATTGTTCACGGTCTCACTCTGTCGAAGAAGAAGAAGAAGAAAGCTCCTCTGTAGCCCAAACACAATCAGGCCCAATTCACCCAAGCCCACATATTAATAGCCCAAACCCACAAACACCTAACTCAAGCCCAATCAATAAGAGCCCAATAACCCAAACAGTGTCTCCTTCACCACAACCTGCGACACAACCGATCATATCCTCCACCTCTACTCCGCCTCCAAATCCAACTCACCACTCCACCTCCCCAGAAATTCACATACCTTCACCACCTAAAAACAACCACCCCATGAAAACCCGAGCCAAAAATCACATAAAAAACCACAAACCCGATTAAACCTCATGGCCGAAACAACTTTGTCTTCTCCAACGATTCCGACAACGGTTGCTCAAGCACTAAAAGATCCAAATTGGCGACAAGCCATGTGTGAAGAAATGAATTCCCAAATTCGTGAGCGCACATGGGACTTAACTCCACCAACGGCTGCTCGCAATGTCATCTCCTGTAAGTGGATTTTTACATTTAAATATCGTTCTGATGGATCTTTTGAACGCTACAAAGCTAGGTTGGTGGCTCGGGGATTCAACCAGCAATATGGCGTCGACTATTCAGAAACTTTCAGTCCCGTTATCAAATCCACGACAATACGCACCGTTCTTGAAATCGCCGTGAAAAAGAATTGGAGCATTCATCAACTAGATATCAACAATGCCTTCCTTCAGGGCAAGCTGAAGGAGGAGGTTTATGTCTCCCAACCACCTGGTTTTGTTGATCAAGATCGTCCTCACTATGTCTGCAAACTGAACAAAGCTTTGTATGGCCTGAAACAAGCACCCCGCGCGTGGTATAATGAGCTACGCACTTATCTCTTGGATACGGGTTTTCGCACCTCTCTTGCCGACACATCACTGTTCATATACAGACGTAGTCATGCATTCATCTATGTTCTTGTCTATGTTGATGATATACTGATAGCCGGTGATGATCACCTAGTACGCGCCTTCAATGAGTCTCTTGCAGATCGGTTTTCCCTAAAGGATCTAGGACCACTAAGCTATTTTCTAGGCATTGAAGCAACGCGAACATCTAAAGGTCTTCACTTAATGCAGAGGAAGTATATTACTGATCTCTTGACAAAGACACATATGCTTGATGCAAAACCAGTTGCTACCCCCATGTCTCCGACACCAAAGCTCTCTCTTCTCTCGGGTACGGCTCTACCGGATGCAAACGAGTACCGTGCAGCTCTTGGCAGTCTTCAATATCTCTCCTTAACGCGACCAGACATCGCATTTGCTGTCAACCGTTTATCCCAATTCATGCACCGCCCAACAGACTTACATTGGCAAGCAGTCAAACGGGTGTTGCGGTATCTCGCGGGCACACCAACTCATGGCATTTTTCTTCGTGCAGACACACCACTCACTATTCACGCATTCTCCGATGCTGATTGGGCAGATGATGCTGATGATTATATCTCCACCAATGCTTATCTCATCTACTTTGGTGGCTGTCCTATATCGTGGTCTTCCAAGAAACAGAGGAGTGTAGCGAGATCATCAACCGAAGCAGAGTATCGGGCGGTGGCAAACACGGCTTCAGAACTTCGCTGGATCTGTTCACTGCTTTCAGAACTTGGTATTTCCTTACCTACTGCTCCCGTGATATATTGTGATAATGTGAGAGCGACGTATTTGTGCGCAAATCCTGTTTTTCATTCCCGAATGAAACATATCGCCCTAGACTATCATTTCGTCCGAGAGAACATACAATCAGGGGCTCTTCGAGTGTCACATGTTTCAACAAAGGATCAACTGGCTGATACACTCACTAAGCCACTCCCAAAACCACGTTTCCAAGAGCTGAATTCTAAGATTGGAGTCAACGAACTGCCTCCATCTTGAGGGAGGGTGTAAAGATATGTATATAGTTAGGGTATTAATGTAATTATTATTAGCTAAAACTCTATTGTATTCACTCTATATATTGTAAATGATTCTACCTAATAAAGTATTAAGCATTCCTTTACACTATCCTTGTGTTGTGTTATAGGGTTGAAGACCTTACCGTCTACGGATGTTTTCGGAAAATCGCTATATATGTTCTATATTGGACAAAACGATTTCACATCCAACTTAGCAACTATTGGAGTTGATGGTGTGAAACAATATCTTCCACAAGTCATAGGCCAAATTGCTGGAACGATTAAGGTACCAAATGCTAACACCGTAACGTTTTAGGTTAAGAAGAATAGACTACGTGCCGTTTAACAAATTTAGAACAAGCTGTTTTTTTTTTTTTGGGTCAAAAGAACAAGCTGTTTATTAATCTTCTTTTGCTTATAAATATTTTTTTGAATGTTTTTGGTATTGAATTTAGCACCGGTTGGATGTTACCCAGCGATTTTAACCGGTTACACGCATACCATTTCGGATTTAGATAAATTTGGTTGTCTAATTCCCGTAAACAAAGCCGTCAAATATTACAACGCATTACTGAAAAAGACATTATCCGAAACCAGAATCGAACTAAAAAACGCAACAATAATCTACTTAGACACTCACAAAATATTGCTCGACCTCTTTCAACAGCCCAAATCCTATGGTACGTAATGTCACAACCGGTTTGGTTTAGTTGGACTGAACCACTTTGGTATTTTGCCTAAACGTTATTTTTTTTTTGTAATTCATATCAAAGGTTTGAAACATGGTATCAAAGCTTGTTGTGGATACGGTGGTCTTCCATACAATTTCGATCAGAAGTTATATTGTGGTACCACCAAAGTGATCGGAAATTCTTCTGCGAAGGCCAAAGCTTGCCGTGATCCTCAAAATTACGTGAGTTGGGATGGAATTCACGTAACGGAGGCAGCAAACCACCGCATTTCCATGGCCATCCTCGATGGTTCGGTATCATATCCTCCATTCACACTTAAGAACCTATGTCCGTCTTATTTATGATGTAACAAGAATATACTCTCTCCGTTTCATAAAGATTGATGTTTTGGCTTTTTTCACACAAATTAATAAACAATTAGTTATAAATTATTAATGCATTACTTTTTAATATTAAATATTTTTCAATATCTATTAACCAATAGTAATTTAAAATTTAAATATTTTTAATTAATGTTTCTTGAAGTTTGCAGAAAGTATCATTTAATAGTCTACAACATCAATCATTATGGAACAAAAAAAACGTAAAACATCAATTTTCATGGAACAGAGGGAAGTATTATTTAATTGTTAATTGTTTAAATGTGAATGTTTAAAAAAAAAGGTGAATGTTTTAAAAACTATCCACCAACTAAGCATATTGTGACAAAAACAATTATCTAGATAGAGTATGTTTATGTTTTAAAAATTGTGTAATATGCATTACAGATAGATTGTTCTTCTAATCATTTGATTCTCCTTAATATAATGGAGTAAGATAATAGTTTACTAATGACATTTCTTCGTCACCTTTTTTGTGCGTACCGGATTATTAAATCTTTTGAAGTGCAAGTGACGATTGATTTTCTATCTTGTTGTGCCGTATTTTATATCATTTGGACATTATAATACTTTACTATAAAAGTATTTGAGTATACAACAGATCATTTTTGTTTGACTAACCCATACGTCAACTACTATTCAAATACGAACTCCATAGATAATTTATCGCTTCTGAATATAGAATCAAAAGCTAATTTTGATCGAGAAATTTATACCCGCGGTTCGATGCATCGAGTTTTTACCGAGAAATTTCTTTCCACGGTTTTGTGCATCGAGTTTTGTTCGAGAGATTTCTTCCCGCAAATCAATACATCGAATGTTTTAATTGTTTGTTTTCTTTTTGTAAAAATATTGCTTTGAAAGATTTAATGTAATTTGTAATTGTTTGTCATTTATGCTTTTGCCCCCTCCATAAGAAGAATGAGGAGCATCGGAGAGCAAAACGACACACAGTTTACTCATGCATAGTCAAAACGGCAACAAGTCAAAAGAAAAATCCTTGGAAAATTTAAAATTTGAATGTAACTTACTGTACAAAGTTGTAAACAAAAAAATTAGGAAGAAACTACAAATCAAGGTATATTAGAAGATGAAGAAAGAAAATCTTCATGAAATTCCAAACTAGGCTGAGTTCTAACCATTGTCGCTGCGGGCATTCTACTCCGACCAATCCAAACATCTCCGATCATCTCACTCTTCTCCGACTCTCTTTCCATCTTTCTTAACCTCTTCTTCCTCACTAACTTCACCACAACAACAATCACCAAAAGAACCATAGCCAATATTCCAATCGCCGCTAAACCAAACCACCACCACTTCCTCCTAACCGACGCCGGTTTAGGTTTGTGTTTCTGGTTTAGAACCACGAGCACGAAATGCCCACGAGAATTCGTAGTGACACATTCGTAATTCCTAGTCGTATTGCTTAGATTCATCAACCCATTATCTCCAAAGGTGCCACATTTGATGTTTCTTCTTCCTCGATAATCGAATTTGACCAAGATTGGATTATCTCTCTTGATCGAAAGATTCAATTTTTGGAGATCATTCGTGTTGGTAGCGTCGTAAACAGTGAATCCCTTAACCGGAGAAACAAACGAGTAATTATTATCAGATAACCGGAAATAAACCGACGAAGCACTATCACCGAAATTCTCATAGACAAAAGCTATCCTCTTAGCGTACGGTGTCGTTTTAACCATCGGAGGAATGTAGATTCCGCTAAAGTTTGCTCCTTTTCTATAGAACATACTGTTACGGACCGTAACAACCGATGCTTTGATGTCGGAAAGATTCGACGGTAATGAAATCTCGTATAAGGAGCCTGTGCGTCTTCTTCTTGTATTGCCACGTGCAGCTTGTGAACGGATCAGATCGTCTAAATCTCGAACGTTGTTGATGCAATGAACCATAGATTGTAGATTAGAGACGAAGAAGAAGACGAAGACGATGATGATGAGGCCAAGATTTGGAGTAGTGGTCGAAGATCCCATTGCCAGAGAGAAAAATCAAGAACGATGATGATAACGACACGAATGAGTCTTCATTTATGATCATGATCCAGATAGATCAGAATCAAAGTGGAAACATGATCGAGATTTGGAAACATGATTGAGATTATGAGATGGTGATGATTATAAGATATATACAGAGACACTAAAAAGAGAGTAAGGGACAGACATGTACATATAATAAAATGAAACAGCTGCATGAATACGGATGTGATGAATAATGTGTATGGTTGGTTGATTGTAAAAAAAATTGAGAAAAAGACACTAGTTTAGATATTGAAACTTGTAAGAAAAATGGGGAGAGAATGTTGGCTTTGTATTAATGGTGGATGTTTTTTTCATTTCTTTGAATTTTTGTTTATTTTTTTTTTGGTATGAAAAAGAAAATGTTTTTGACCCAAAATAAACTGAAGTTGGTGTTTTTTCATTTAATCAGATTTTTTAATAGAGATGATAACAAATAAGATGTCGGCTATCATTTTGTAATCTGCGGATGACGTAATGATCATGCAATTTTTTTCTTTTCTTAATGAATCACACATGTATATATATATATATATCTAAGAAACCTTGATTTTTTTTTCAACCATTCTATAAATTTGATGATAAAAGGAAATATTCCCACGCTTTTAAATTATTTAAAGTTGATTTCTCTTTTAATTAAGTCCCTATTCGATTCCTAAATATAATTTCATGTTACATGAGTTTGTCTCGTATTCTATTTACTTTCAAACTTTGCGGGGAAAACAAAAGATATAGTAGTGGATTTATTCATGCCAACTCTTTCTAGATGAACACGTATCTTGAGTATAAAAACTACAACATAAACTACCAAATAAGATTAGATTAAAGTTTTTAATTTCAACTATTTTGTAAAATAACAAGAGAAATGGAGTATTGGTTAGTAGTTGAAATCGCCAGCGAAGTATAAGGGTGGAAGAGCTGTACCATCACTCAATTTTTAGTGGGTTTGTTATTTATTTCTTTCAGCGTACAATTCTTTCTAATTACATTTATAAAGTTTTAAAATCCTTTGTCCGACCAAAACAACATAAAGTTTTTTTTCCCGACCATATTACCGAAAAAAATCAACCAAAACAAAGGAATTGGAACAATAATTTCTTTAGTAGATAAATTTCCCATTTTCCCCACCATGAAAAATAAAAAGAAAAGATATATTAAAAAAATGGGCTTTTAATTGGCCCATATTACAAAACAGGCCTTTAAACCCCACAAGATGCGAGCAATCTATAAACACCACTGAGTTGGATTTCTAAAGATAAGAGCAGCAACCAATAAGAGCACGAGTAACATCCACGTGTCGCTAGGCAAAATCTTGTTAGAGTAAAAAGCACTGCAAAAAAAAAAAATCGAGAGAAGAAGAAGAAACAGAAGAAGTAGAAGAAATTCTCCGGCGTGCTTCAATGGCGATAACAGTAGCAGCAGCTTCGTCTTCTATGGCAGTGATGGTTCCACGTGTCCCTGCCGTCTCCTTCCGTTGCTCCGCCGTTCCTTATCTTCCTCCTCGCTCTTTTAGCCGATCCTCCTTCACTGTTCCGGTCAAGCTTCTTTCAGGTGACTGATTTCTCTTACCAAATTTCTCTGAGATTAGAATATTCCGGTCGGGAATTGAAATTTAGCGATGCGGCGGTTCGATTGACTCCGGTTTATAAGAGTAGCAAATGCGAAATGATTGAATTTGCAAACCGAAATTAAGGGGTTTTATGGTTTTGATTTGGTTAATCTAAACCAGAAATTGGGAATCTCCGGTTCAATTTTGCAGGGAATGGTTTGCAGAAAGTTGAATTGATGAAGACGAGAGCTTCTTCAGAAGAGACCTCAACGTCCATTGACACTAACGAACTCTTCACAGATTTGAAGGAAAAGGTAAGAGACATTTTGCTTTGTTGATGGAACAAAACACGAGTTTCTTGGTTTTGATTGTTTGGTTTGTTGTGCAGTGGGATGGTCTTGAGAACAAGTCGACTGTTATTATCTATGGAGGAGGAGCCATAGTTGCTGTTTGGTTATCTTCCATTGTTGTTGGTGCTATTAACTCTGTTCCTCTGGTAACAAACACACAATCTTTTGAAACCCTTTTGAGATCAGAGAATGTGGAATGTGTTTGTTTGATTCAAAATGATGTTTTTGTTTCGTGTTTTTGTAGCTTCCGAAAGTTATGGAACTTGTCGGTCTCGGGTACACAGGATGGTTCGTTTACAGATACCTTCTCTTCAAGGTAAACAAAACTGCGAACAAAACTCTTTATAATCTCTAAAGCATCATCATCAACGATATGATCATGGAATCAAAATCTTTGTTCTTCTTTGTTTTCAGTCGAGCAGAAAGGAATTGGCTGAAGATATCGATTCCTTGAAGAAGAAGATCGCTGGGAGCGAATAGATTCATTCAATAAAACCAGCTTTCTTTCTTTCTGAGTTTTTCCTCTGTGGTTGTATCATGTTATTATACAATTATTACTCTCTGTCTCAACAATGTATCTGCATCTGAAACTATTATCTTTAGATCCTTGGGCATTGAAACCAATTAGTTCCAAGAGGCAAAAACCTCAAAACTGACCCCAATACAAAAGAAAGAAGATGGCCAAAACATGCATTGAAAAAGACTACATACATCATCATCTGCAAATACACAACCTAAATCCGACCAAAACCAGTACTTGTGGTTTTTAACCTAAGAAAAAGCTGCAGCTAACAAAGTCAAGAGATGGATGGTTGGTCCTAAGGGCAGATGGAGAGCTTGGCTCGGAGATGAAGAACGTCATTGATGAAGTAAGGACAAGTGTTAGCCATGAAACTCTCCCATGGTATCTCAAACAAGTTTCTTAATCCAACAGATTTACTACCTGTGAAAGTGTATTTACTTTTGACTCTTCCCACAAACTCCTCGGTTGGCTTCGACCTCGCTGCAAACTCGTACTCCACAGTGAGACTCATCGGCCCGCACTCTTGTATCGCAATATGCAATCCAAAGTGAAACGAATTTGGCTGGTTCATGTTGCAGTCAGCTACGAGAAAAAAGCCTTGTCCTCCAAAGTGAAACACTTGAGAATATAGCAGATTGGATGGATAGAGTCCCGCGCAATCTTTGTAAGTTAAGTCTAAGTAAACGATGCATTGTTGGCGAGGAATCTCAAATTCCACAATTTTGATGGGTCTGAATCTGTAGTCTCGTTCAACATACCAGTGGCGAAATGAGTCCTGTTTATTGGCGGCTCTACAGCGTTGGCGGTGCTGTGATTCTGCTTTGAAGAAGAGAGCTTCAAGGACTAGCCTTGTTTTGTCAGGATGTGCAAAATCATCCGAGGTCCAGATTTTCCTGAGTCTGGAACATGACATGTGAGGGAAACGAATGAAGCGAGCGAGAGAGGCGAGGATTCCTTGGCGTACTTCTACAACTGAGTAATGTGTTTTGGCCCATTTCAAGACAATTTCGTATACAAAGTCTTCTGACATAACCTGTAGATCATCACTCGCTATTACTGCCTCGAGACCTACTAACGGTAAAGCCATGAACTCATTTACTCCCAACCTATCAGAAAAGCTCAAAACGTGAGAATGATTTTTGTTTTTGTTTTGTTAAAGTGCTGATTTGAAAGTTTGATGATAAAGAAGGGTACTTGGATATGTTCTTGAAGTGAGAGGCGATGAATTGCCTTGCAGCATTTGTCAAAGGCTCTACTGAAGCAGCTGCTTGAATACTCAAGGGAAGCTCAAGAAGAAGCAATGCAAAGTCTAGGGTCATAGGCGTATTTAACAACAAACTGCTGCAATACTTCATACACGAAGCAACCTCATACTTGTCCGCGACCAGTAGAACATCGAGTAAAGCAGGGGCTGTTGTGACTGATAGGGAATTGGTATACATGAAATTCAAGAGCTCCATTACAGCAACTTCCTCTGCAAACGAAAACCCCCCCCCACAACTCATTTTCACAAATGATATCACCAAAAACAAAAACAAAAAAGTTGTTAAGTATATTCAACTTTTGAGAATCACAATACCAGAAGCATCTATGTTCAAAGTCACATGTCTTTGCTCCGACTCACGCATTCCATTAGAGAATAGCTGTGAAGAAAACAGAACTTAAGAGTTATGAAGAAACTTAATAAGACTTAATAAGCATTGTATTATATATACCTTGTAGAAAAATGGACTTTTAGCTGCTAATATCGGAGAGCTTATATGCAATTCCTTAACTCTTAAAACTAAAGGACTAGTAAGCTCATAATCACCACCTGCAATTTCCAAACATCAATGATGATCATTTAATCATTAGACTCTAATCAATCACATGCAGGGATCTTCATGTTTCTTGTTGTTCTTGTTATTCTCATTGTTAAAATTAGATTCCACATGATACGAACCAAGATCCAAGACTGAAAAACAAAAATTGCATCCCAAGTTCTATTACACTAAAACATATCATCATTAACAAAATCCTATACCAAGTACCACATTTATACAACAAACCCATGAAAAATCTTGATACTTTAACTCTTCTTCTTGTAAGAAAGAGTCAAAAAACATAAACCCTAGAATTTTGGGGGGGGGATTTAAGGGAAAAATCAAACAAACCTGCTTCTGTTGAAGTCGTCTCTTTGTTTGAATCTTCTCTCTTGCGTTTGCGATTCCTAACCAAATCGACGACGCTAGAACAACTAATCTCGCCGGAACCGGTGATTTCGATACGGAGAAGACGGTCGGAGAAATTAGCGTCGTTGAAAGCGAACCCAAAATCGCCGTGGGTTACAGAACCGGAAAGATTCGACTCCATAACCATAAAATCAAATCCTTTTGGGTAAATTTCAAATTCTTTTAAAGATTTGTTAGAGTGATGATGAAGAAGAAGAAGATGAAAGAAAACCCTTTAAAGATTTGTTGATAACGAATAAGAAGAGATTTTGATTTATTTCATTTTGGATTTTTGAAAGAGTTTTTGGAAAATTTTGAAGGATTCGATTTTATACGCAAAGCTTAATGGCTCTGTAAACTGAACCATTCAACGTTTCCTTTTATGGCGCGCCTACATCACGCGCTCTGTTTATATAGTACACGTAATTTTTTTTAGTAATTTTATTTATGTTTATTTGGATGATTAATAACTTCCTAAAAATTATTTAACATAATAATAAGAAAATCAATTTTACTAAAAAAATATGTAAGGAAAAAATTACTGTTTCTCACCAAAATTATCTGATAAATTTACATAAATTGAATTTCTATGTTTTTGTTTACAAAAAAAAATAATGTAAGATATATAAATATTGTTTTTTTCCTTTTTTTGGTTGTCTCTCTGAATAGTAATTTGGTTGTAATAGTCAACAGTCACAGTAATTAATTTATTAGTGTTCAATACGAGAAAAGTTATCTAATATGGTAATTTAGAATTGAATTTGTTAGTTGTCAATTGAAATTATAAATTTAAGAAACATTGTAAGTTGCATGTTTTAGATATTCCACAGTTATAATATGTTGTATTGGACTAAAAAACCAATCTATCAAAAAAATATACATTCACCACAAGACACTGATAAACTCATATGGATAAAACTAACCTCCATCAAGAAACATAAACACTTCTATATAGAACTGATTTTTTGTTTTAATTAGAATATACCATAATATAAAATCTGTTCACTTAAATAGGTTTGAAAAAATCTATTAATTATAATTTTAAATTATAAAATCGGTACAATATGAGTTCCGTCCAAAATAGCTAGATATGAAAAATTCATTAAATCTCAAATTTTTAATTATAAAAACCGATGGAATATGAAACCGATCCAAATAACTAGATTCGAAATTTATTGATAAAAAAAATTGGAATTTATATTGTATCAGTTTTTATTAACTAAAAATAAGAAATATTGAATTTTCCGGAATCTAGTATTTTTTTTTGTTTGATCTCATTTTTAGTTAATAAAAGCCGATGTAATATGAAATCCGTCAAACAACTAGGTTTGTGAAAATCCATTGAATTTCATTTTCTTAATTATTAAATTTCACTAAATTTTTGAAGGAAAACAAAAAAATCCTAAAGGGAGCAATTGCATGTTACATCCCTCTGTTTTTCTTTCAAAACATACAAATATACTTATTTCTCAACAAATTTCTAAACCCATCTAGAAGTCTTAATAAGCCCAAGCCCACAAAATTAAACTAAAAAATTAAGAAAAGCAATCAAGAGCTAAACGGCGATTCCAAACATCAGTTTTTGAGAATCGGAGCTTCTCCGGCGATTGTTAGGGTTTCTTTTGTTCGTTTTTGTGCGAGTGTGTGTGTTGTTGATTCGGCGCCATGACTCTGAAAGATGAAAAATCGGAGAAATCTCGAGAGCTTTTCCTCAACATTGGTTTAGACGAGAAAACTGTACGCACCATCGTCGAAGACAGCGACAAGAAGCTCACCTCCGACCTCATCGCCGTCATCAACCAGGTCTCCTCTCTCTGGCTTCGTTATCGTAAAATAGAACTGAAATTGTGTTAATCTGTTGATTTGAATTTATGATTTTGGACTCACGTCAAGCTTCTCGGATTGTCTTTGTTTGTACAGGCTAATGTCACTGATGGGTGTGACCGAACTGCTGGAAATCTTTTGTACAAGGTTCAACATATTTGTCTTCTTTCGATATTAATAACCAAAATTTGCTTGAAGAAGATACTTATTTAGCTCATGTAACAGGTCGTCACTGAGTACAAGGTTCTTGTACATTGTCCTACGTTGCTCGAGTACGTTGGCTCTTCTAAGGTTGGTTCCTGCAGCTGGAATGTTATCTCTCAGAACTTGCACTTTCTTGGGTTAGATTCTGTTTTGTCGTTTAGAAACCGGCTAATATTTGAAATTTGATTCTCTCTGTGTGATGGAAACTGCAGATTAAAACTTCAGCTCAGTTGCTTTCTGCAAATGCGTTTTTCAAGAAGACCGGTACTAAGGACTTCAAGCTAAATGAATTCGAGGAGGCATGTGGTGTTGGTAGGAATTTTTTTTTTTGAATCTCCTGTGTTTGTAGAGAAGGAACTGGTTTGCTTGGAGGTTATAATTTTCTGTGTGATTGGAGGTAAAATAGTCATTGTTGTTGTGGAACAGGGGTTGAAGTTTCCCTAGAAGATATTGAGAAAGCAGTTAAACAAGTATTTGAAGAGAATAAAAATACAATATTGGAGCAGCGTTACCGAACTAATAGTTAGTCGTTGCTCTTTACCTGATCCTTTCTGTTTCTTTAATATGTTTTGTTTTTTTTTGTTGAAATGGGACATATTTATGTGAGGTAGCGGGTCGATTAACTGGGTATGTCCTGAAGAGTTCGCCATGGGCAGATCCTGAGACTGTAAAGGTGAGTTCATTGTTTTAGCAGCCAATGTTCTTTGCTACCCATGTACGAAATCTTATGTTTCTTATCCAGTCTCTTGTTTGTAATAGAGAGTCATAGGTGAAAAAATGTACGAAATGCTTGGCGAGAAAACTGCTGCTGATAATGAAAAACCGACAAAGAAGAAGGAGAAGAAAGAGAAGCCTGCCAAAGTAGAAGTGAGTGTAGGCTTCATTTCAATTTACTTTTGTTATGTTTGTGTGTATGTTGTGACTTTAATTCTTTATTTCCATACCACAGCCATCTGAAGAGGAGCTTAATCCATATTCTATATTCCCTCAGCCAGAGCAAATTTAATGGTAAACTCACTGCTTTGTTTATGTTTTTTTTATAGAGATTTTTAAGTCCACGTTCTACTTATTTGAATTCTCTTCCACTGATAATCATATATCTAGGTACTGAATGAGTGATAAGAGATGTTCTTGTAACCATGTTAGTTTGTGTCAATTTATATTCTCAGGTCCACACAGATGTGCCTTTCAGTGATGGCTCTGTGCTCAGATGTAGCAATACAAAGGAAGTGCTTGACAAACATCTCAAGGTGACTGGAGGGAAAGTTTATACTCGGTTCCCTCCCGAACCAAATGGCTATCTACATATTGGACATGCCAAGGTAAAATATACTTGATATGAGGTTTTGAGATGCTTTCCATGATGGTGTATGATTGGTAAGTCCCATGGTGTACTTTCAGGCTATGTTTGTTGATTTTGGTCTTGCAAAGGAGCGAGGGGGCTACTGTTATCTAAGGTAAACATCTCTTGTTCGCTTTACTTGGTTTATTACATTTTTCTTTCCTTGTTTCTTCTATAAGAACATTATTCAGGATTCTGTGAAATCTGATTTTAAGGTACGATGATACAAATCCCGAGGCTGAAAAGAAAGAGTATATAAATCACATAGAAGAAATTGTTAGCTGGATGGGTTGGGAACCCTTCAAGGTATTTTTATTGGTGGGTACAAATAGCTTATTGTGTCAATATTCATCTGACACTTTCCATTGTTTTCTTCAGATTACGTACACCAGTGATTATTTCCAAGAATTGTATGATTTGGCAGTGGAGTTGATTCGGAGAGGTCACGCTTATGTTGATCATCAGGTTAGATCTATTTAAACTTCCTGATATGGATTTCTGTTGTTTTTCCAATTTATTTCCGTGTTCTGGTTCTGAGCTACAGTGCAACTTACTCCACACATAGAACTTATTCTATCGAATCATTTTCTTTCTTCTTTCAGACTGCTGAAGAGATAAAAGAGTACAGAGACAAGAAAATGAACAGCCCCTGGAGGGACAGACCTATTGAAGAATCACTGAAACTATTTGATGAAATGAGCCGAGGGATGATTGAGGAAGGCAGTGCAACACTACGAATGAAGCAAGATATGCAGAATGACAATTGTAATATGTATGACCTTATTGCCTATCGTGTAAAGGCAAGTGAAACTAAATTCATCTCTGGTTACATATAAGAAATATGTGATCTCCAGTCTTTTGCCGTCTGACTTGTTTATATCCTTTGCAGTTCACACCTCATCCTCATACTGGTGACAAATGGCGTATCTATCCAACCTATGATTATGCACACTGCATTGTCGATTCTCTTGAGAATATAACGCATTCGGTTTGTCCCTTTCGACCTGAATATAACAAATGCTGCATTTGACCCACCATTTACTTCCAGTATTAGAAATCCTATTTTGTATGTTGAATCGTCTGCTGTTCTAAAAAGTACTTTTGTGGTTTCTGACAGTTTCTTTTATCTGCATAAATGTAGCTCTGTACTCTTGAATTTGAAATCCGCCGGGTGTCATATTACTGGCTATTACATTCCCTGGGTCTCTACATGCCGTATGTGTGGGAATATTCACGGTTGAATGTCACAAATAATGTAATGTCCAAGCGTAAGGTTGGTAAAATACTTTGGTTGCATGTGGAAAACTTTTGGCATTCTTTGCAATGAATTGTACTGTTTTGCTTTTGTTAATACCATTTGTTTTTCTCTTGCTGCAGCTGAACGACATTGTGACAAAAAAGTATGTTGATGGTTGGGATGATCCACGTCTTTTGACACTTGCTGGTTTGAGGCGGAGGGGTGTAACTCCAACAGCGATTAATGCATTTATACGAGGACTTGGAATCACCAGAAGGTTTGCTATATATATATATATCTGAAGTGACATCATACAATTTGGCATCTGTTAATTTACCTTCACTAAATCTGTTATCTATTTGTTGTATATTGAAGTGATGGTAGCATGATACGTGTGAGTCATCTTGAGCATCATATTAGAGAGGAGTTGAATAAAACAGCTCCCCGTACCATGGTCGTGGAGAATCCTCTTAAAGTGGTCATCACGAATTTGGAAGCAGGCAGGGTTATAGAGCTTGATGCTAAAAGGTGGCCTGATGCTAAGAACGATGATCCCTCAGCATTGTACAAGGTGAACTAAGCTTCACAAACTACTTATACTTTACACATCAGGGGAACAGTTTCTGATTTTTGTTTTAATTTTTTTTTTTTCTTCGTTTTTTTATCATATAGGTTCCGTTCTCTAGAGTTGTATACATTGACCAATCTGACTTCCGAATGGAGAATTCGAATAAGTACTATGGACTTGCTCCTAATAAGTCAGTCTTGCTTAAGTAAGAAAACAGCACACTTGCATTTATCATCATTACCACGTTGGCGTTGAATTTGATTTATCGGTGATCCAATGTACTCTATGCTGTTTGCAGATACGCTTTCCCAATCAAGTGCACCAACGTAGTCTTTGCTGATGACAAAGAAACTGTTCGTGAGATTCATGCGGAGTATGATCCCGAGAACAAGATAAAGCTGCCAAAGGTTCATTCTTTTAACCATCTTCTGGAAATTTGTGGGCTCTTATTAATCTGAACCTTTTTTTTTTGTGGGCAGGGGGTTCTACACTGGGTCTCAGAATCCTCCCCAGGAAAAGAGCCCCTAAAGGTTGAAGTCCGGTTATTTGAGAAACACTTTAACTCCAAGGTATTATTACCGTCTCGCTTTTGTTGTATTATAGTTTATAAAAAAGATTTTCCATTAGCTAAACTAAAAGGTCTTCAATATGTCATAACAGAACCCAGCCGAACTCGATGATAAATGGCTCACTGACATTAACCCGAACTCCAAAGTGGTAGTTTCTGATGCGTACGCTGTTTCAGCCATTAAAGATGCTGTGGTCGGGGACACATTCCAGTTCGAGAGGCTAGGTATTTTCCCTGCAATTCTAGATGATCAGCAACAAGTTTGGTGCTCTTTTTTTTTTGTTTCTAATCCTAAAATCAACAGTGGCTTGTGATTGATGCATTAGGTTATTACACGGTCGACAAGGACTCTAACCCGGGAATGCTTGTGTTTAACCGGACGGTCACACTCAAAGACAGCAACAAGAAAGATGGGAAGTAGAATCATACAAACACATTTGTTGGTCCCCAAAAGGGTCATAAAAGTTACTAAGGAAGAAAGTTGGAAATATTAGGATAATTACAATAGAGATCAGTTTTTTCAATGTTCTATAACTTGTTCTTATAGTATATCATATGATGATATTTCGGAGATCAAAGCGGTATTTGACAGATGATTTTTATCTTCAAATGTCAAAATTGTACTCTGAATGATTTACCGACTCGGCTAGTAAATGTTACATAGAGTGATTGTCGTCGTGAGGTAAGAAGATGTTGGAGACGAATTCTTGGAAACGAGAAGAGTAGATCTTTGGATGCACAGTTGAGATTGAGTTGGAGTTATGTTGGATAGTTTTGTAACAATGTTCTATGCGTTTCTTCATACCATAGTCTTGAAATGTGTCTACGATCCCTACATACAAAACGACGTCTATCCATTCCGCTTCTCCTGTCGATCTCTTCACTCGCCGTGCCCTTGCCGGAATCTTCATACCAAAGCTTGTAGTAGAGCTGCAATGGAAAAGAAACACTAAGTATTTACTAAAAGTTCGTAATTCAATGTGAAATTTCTAACAACGTATTTAGTTACTTTACCGATTGAGAAAGAATCCAGTGAGCGTTGCTAATTTGTTTTTTCTGTTTATCATCTGATTTATTTCTGAGCTTGTCAATGATTGTATATTAATTGGGTTTTCGATTTCGACTGAATCTGTTAAGAATCAAAAGAAATATGTATTTGTTCCCAAGTACTATGGTTAGACCAAAAATTATGAAAAAATTGAGATAATATTGCTTACCACTATTGGGAGAGCTTGAATACTTGGTTTCAGAAGATCTATCTGGAGAACTAGAAGCTGTTTTCATCGATGTTGAACTGGAAGCTGTTTTTATCGATGTTGAGCTATCGCTTCTGAACGAGCCTGCAAGATGTAATCGATTAGATAGACATACATATATGATGTAGCAAAACAGAGAAGAGTGTTGATGTATACATGGAGGTGTGAAGCTATTGTAAACCGGGTTTAATCCATCAGGTGAACCTGTACAGTAAAGTAGTATGATCAATATTCAAACACTATCACTAATAAGAAGAGAGAAGAATTAAAGAGTAACTTTAATTATCACCTTGACATGACCCTTTAACTTGTAAACCAACCAATAAGCTATAATCCATTATACCTTCTTCTTCTAAAAGCTCACAATCTAGCTTTGTTTGCCTGTAAATGACATGACAACATTTGTTTATGCATTTGAATCATTAACTTGGTGAACTATAGAATTAAGATAAGAGACATACTTGATGATACGGTGTCTAGCCATTGGATCGACATAGAAACAGAAATCAAGATCTATATCCTTCAATACAGTGTTGTTTCTCAGTGCAATTTTCTTGTTAGTTCGACCTTTTGGTGAACCTTTTAGATCATAAAGCTTGTTCATAAAGATCGTTGAATGTAACATGTTTGACATGACAGCAAAATATGTCTGCATAAAACACAAAAGCAAGAAAACATAAGAATAAATTTTTAAGAGGATTCAATGCCTAAACTCTAATTATGAACATGAGATTCACCTTAACACCTCCAATACCGATAGGCTTCACAGCATGAAGACCATAAATCCTTGAAAATAGTGATGATCTATGATTATGAATATGTTTGTAATAACCGGGGAGCATCTCTAGTACCACCTAGAAATCGATCACAAGAGTTTTCAATGAAAATGGTTCATGGAGAAAAGTTCTCTTACAGAAATGTATTTTTTTTTTGTCGAATACCTTAATTTCGGATTTTCGAAGAATCTTGATTAGAAAACGATCATCAGTAGAAATATGAAAAACATTTCCGATTTTTCCAGAAGAAAGCTTCTTTAGAGTCTCATCATTGCAAATGGAAAGTATGTAATCATCATGATCAATATTATCAAGTTCTTGTATAAGTCTGCAAAAACCAAACAAAAAAATTAAGTTATGAAAATGAATCAATATTCAAAGAAGTAAACAATATTTTATTACCTGAAACCCAAGGGACAATAATCCTTCCAATCAAATTCAGTGATTGTGCCAGGTGGCAAGTGTTTAGTATGTTTGGAAGAGTAACGGATTCTGTTTTCCTCTGTGGCTTTAACATCCATAGCTGATATCTCCCTCATGAACATTGCCATAAAAACCCTATAAAGTTTTGAAATTTCAAACGCTTGATTCGATAACAGTAACACAAAATCATCACACCATAATTGGTTCAAGAAATCGGAGGAGATTTTATTACCTGTGTTTACGAGCTGCAACTTTTGACAAGAACAGAGCAATACAAACAGAGAAGATGAAGAAGACGAGAGAGAGAGAGAGAGTGAATTGGATCGAAATAAAACAGCAAAGAATTTTGTATATAAAAGAGAATGAATTTGGTTTTTTCTGGTAGGACAAATCGATGGTTTTAACTAATCTAGCCGTTTAAACAACTATTATTTCCTCAACTTCATAAACCAATTACAGTTTTTACTACACATAATTTCTACGTTTTGTTACACTTTTATATCACACATGATTAATACGTTAAATGAAATGACCAAAAAAAGAATTGATATTATTTCTCTTCTTATTCTTACTAAAATGAAGATTTTAAGGGTTCACAAACAAAAAGAATGAATTTCTAAAGTGCTTAACAGAAACAAACGAATTTTCAGTTTTTCAGCTTATCAAAAAAAAAAAAAATCCAAAATTTGTTACACTAATAACCAACCGTTGGTAACGGCCTCACCGATGACGTCATAAAGATCTGATTGGTACACGTGGCGATGATCTGATAGGTGTACGTGGCGAAGATTCTTAACCGTCCATGATTTCTCTTCCTGGTAACACACCGGACGATTTCATCAAGAAACAGCACATCAATCCTCCACCGTCCGATGAAGATCTCACGTGATTTTTTCCCGCCAAATTTCGAACCGCGTTCCAGTCTCTGAGCGGAGACGGTATCGGAGAAGACGCAGTCGAATCCGTACCGTCGTCGGAGAAATTCACAGATCCAGAAACCGAATTCTCTTTCGAACTCCTGACGTCTTCTTCAGCGAAACCGTTCTCCGACGAACTAACGGCAGATCTAGACTTTCTCATCTTACGACTCCGACGACGGTTCTCCGCCGCTTTTTCTTGAACGGACTTGAAGAAATCAGCCGGGAGTTCGGAACCGTCGATTACCATCGCGGCGATGTTAAGAACGCCGTGGAACTTTCCAGAAGGACGACGGATCTGAAGCGCAACTAGAGACGGAACTTTAACGGCGGCGGTTGGGAGGAAGTTACTCACGAGAAAGCGAACAGTTCCGATCAGATGATCACGCAAGTAACCAACCGCATAGATCTCGATTGAAACACCAGAAGTTTCGCTAGAGAGAAATTCAGAAGAAACCTGGAAAACGAATTTGTCGTTCCAGATCGGATTCTCAGCGCCGATCCGATCAATCCGAGTCCGAAGCTTGTTGGATGAATCAACCCAGACAGATGCGTAAGTCTGCAATCGCCGGAGCTTTCCCGTCGTCTCTTTCAGTCCTTGCGCCGATATGAGATTAATCTCAAGAACATGCGATTCCTCCTTCTCACTGTTTCCACCTTCCATGGCTCTCTAGTCAATCTGAGAATGAAGCTTGAAATTGAAGAGAGGAGAGAGAGAGAGAATGATTGAGACTTGAGACATTTTATACAGTAAATTTTCCAAAAAACCAATGAATGAAACAAATATTATGGGCCTAACAAAAAAAAAAAAAGCACAATTTTAATCTGTTTTTATGCTACGTTTAACAAAGTGGAGTTTCCGGTAACAGTTTCATTCTCCGGTGGCGGTTTTACATATTTTCCGATTACTTTCTGACGACCGTTTCTTGTTCTCATTCGATTCAGCTTATCTCGGCTTCTCTTCTTCTTCTCCTCTTTCTCTAAATTCTTCTTTTGCTTCTCTTTCTCTAATGAACCACGCCACGCGATCTCACCAGTCCATGGCCATAGCCAGTGACCCACGCGACGGTCTGAGTCTGCTTCCTCAGCAAGATCCTCGTCCATTGTTTTCAGAGTCGTGTAATCAAACCACTTCACCCACATTTGCCCTCTCCGGTTCCTCTGTTTGTGTTGCTCCTGCATCAAACCAGTCCCGGGATCTATGTAGACAATGCGCCTCGCGCTGTGGTAAGCCCATACGTTCACAAGTAGCTCTAGCAACCGCGAATAGCAATGCTTGTCCTGTGAGAAAATTGAACACATTACTCAAACACAAACCCAAATGGTTTACTAACTTTGGGAGAAGAGGGAATATTTTTTCGTACTTTGGTTAAACTTAGATAGCACCGGCTTGTTCGATGATGCTCTTCATATATCTGTGCATCCAATGAATCTACAAACATCCTATAAACAAGAGGAGAAACACTCTTTAAGTACTTTTTTGCCACTGAGGCTCAGATTGAGACTATCAATGGGTAATAATAGCAGCGAGCACCTTGAGAACATGACAAACTCCAAGAAGGATCTTGTTGGCAATGCCCAGCTCTGCATCACAGACCATGTATCCCCATCCTCGGGCATTGGTGGCAATGAGTCCAAATTCTTGATACCATACATTTTCTTCAAAGTTTCGTTGTAAGCAAACCTTAATCCAAGCCAATAATTTGCAAAGAGTCAGGTAAATGAGCCCATAATCTCAGACATTGTCATAATTTAAGAGCATGTAGTCCTTTACCTGCAATTCCCTGCATTTATGGCATCACAGAACGACCAGAAGGGTTTCTGAAGAGGATTTCTCGGATCTTTGTCCATACGTACCCAAAAATATAAGGCATCTCCGTGTTTACGTGTTAGTATAGCATTCAGTAATGCGGTCTCAGCACTCTTGGATAAAGATTCCTGTTTATAGGGTCCCAAATTACGTCACAGGTAATATACGCATTCTCCTACAGCACGGATGAAGGATTTTTTTAAGCAAAAATAAAGATATGTACCTTCCTGGCAGTCGCTCTCCATGATTGAAACCCGATCCATGAATTCTTGTGTAAGCGATCAATCTTGTTTGAAATTGCAAAAAATGCTCCGAAGTCACCAAGAGCATCACGATAGTACGGGTTGTTGAAAAGTGGAAGACGTGATGATGCATCGATATCATCCATCCTAGGTCTCCGTCCTTTAACTGACTGCAATATGATGCATTCACATCAGTTGAGAAAGATATCCTCTTGTGGACCATCTTATGGTTGCAAAAACAATATACTGCACATGAGAACTCACCAGGCCGACCCCACGATAGAGGGGATACTGATGTAGAAAAGACCAGGTGCCTTCACCAAAATAGGGTTCATATATGCATAAAGGTTGACCGGTTCTTAGAAGCTCTCCTTCATCCCTCTCATGCAGATCATTCTTACTTCGGTCTGCTCTTTTGGCGCTTTTATATACTTCTTCCCATGTCCCATGATACTGCAAGGCTCTGCCTTTCAGCTGCATACCAACACAAAACCAAAATCAAATTGATACATTGGAAATGGTGATAGGAACCCATCTCAAGAACTCTCATTCGAAATGTTTACCTCCTCATCTTCTCGTCTTTTTCTACTATTGATCATTTGAAGATATCTCTCTTCTTCCCATATTTCATATACAAATGAATCATCATTAACAGCCCCAAATCTCATAGCCTCTCCTGGGGTATGATTCCAATGTCCTTCAACCTTTGCTAAAAACTCATAGCTTCTTGCTGTTCTATTATTACGCGATGCATCCAGGAAAGGTTTAAACAGATGCCAACTCCACTCTTCTCTCAGTTTTTGAGGAACTTTTTGTACATCTTGAGGAGAAGCAACTTCTGAAGAAAATTTGAGAATATTCTCTAGTAGAGCCGCATAACCTTCTATGGTTTCCCGAGCCATCATATTTTTAACAGTTGTTTTCCCCATCAAAGCAATCTTCTGAGCCAATGGAGATATTTTCCCTTCTGTTATCACTTCAAGCACAATCTGCGATAGAACCTTAAGATTCTTCTTGGGAAAAAGATACCCAGTAACCCTGTTATCGACCTATTTAATATTGCCAATAGAGTCAGTAAACAGCAAAATGGACAGACAGCATGCCACAACACTTTTCCATGAAAAACGCGAGCAAAGGAAGAAGAAGCATACATGTTTTCTAATATTAAAGAGGTCTGGTGCAACTATCGGTTTTCCCAAGGACATGGCCTTCATCAAAATTTCTGGAAAAGACTGCTCCTCGAGAAATGATCCGTATATAACAAGATCAGAACTTTCAAGTATCTTATCAACATTCCCCGCGACGCTTACATGCTTCACAGCATCTTTTGGATATGTCAAGTTCTGTGAAATTGTCTAAAAAGTTCAAAACAAACCAAGGAACAAGGTCAGTGATTTCGTAATCTCTATCTTTAAAAGCTACAAACAGTTTCAACAATAACAAAGCAGTCCTTGTTATACCTCAATAGCTAGGCTGTAGTTGGAAGCTGACTCTCCACCTAAAACTATGATCTTGAGATGGGAACTAGAACTTTCACTGTACTGACCGCCTGAAAATAACGGCCGTAGAGCTTGCAGAAGCAGAGCATGTTCCAGCCATTGACCCTTGTACAAGAACTGACTTCCCACAATGGAAATGACCACGTCATCTTTCTGTGGAAACTCCAGACTTTTTGCTTTCCAAACTTCTTCAGGAGATCCGGGAATCACATAAAAGTTACCAGCATCAAACTCGGAGTAGAGAATCTGCATGAAGCAAAAGGTGAAACAAGATAACTATCAAAAACTACTCCAGAAAATCTGTCTCGATGCAGAAACAAATAATTTATTTGTGGTTTTAATCATAAACATTACCGGAAGGAGGTAATTATGGAAGACCACAACCGTTGCCCGGCTGAAAATCTTTTTCCAATCCGTGAGGAGTTCAGTCTGCCCTGTTGAGTTGTACTGTCTAGACCGAACAGCGAGAGTTTCTTCATTGATGACCCAAACAAGAGGCAAAGATTTGAAAGGTTCTTGCATGAAGCTGTCAAAGTATAACAATAGTTTAGACTATCAAGAACTTTGGACAAAATTCACATATAGATAACAAATATATGCGTGTATATACATGTGCATTGTATATAAATCGTCATTTTAATATAAAATGGTTAAAATCGAAAAATCGGAAGTATGTGATATACACTTATGCCAAACAACCGAAAAACTTACCAAGTAAACGTACTCCTAACTTTGAGAGAGTTTACAATTACGCCATCATAGCTTCAAGATAAGAACAAAGAAAATTATCAATGATCAGAAATCATCACACTGACCGAGTCAAGTCAACTAAGTTTGAACTTTCATAATAGAAGAAAAGAACCCATAATGCATTTGATCAACCTCAGATCCACATTACCCAATTGAACATAATCACATGACTAGATTAAATTATTCATAGCCTCAAGATTAATTCTAAACTCTGAATTAATCAAGAGGTGCTTCATAAGTTCCCCTATATTTTCCAAACAATGCATAATAGCACGGGAAATACGGTACATACGTGAGCCAGTCCACAACACAACTCGATGAATGGTTAGACTCGAGTATTGTGACTGGAACTCCTATTTTCTGCCAAATACCATGCACTGGACCGTCTTCAAGTGAGTAAACCTACCAAGACAAGTTTAAGGTTTCGTGTCATCACACTTGATATTACTGATAAACAACAAAGAAGCAACAAATATATACCTCAACTGCATAGCCAATCTCTTGCAATGCCTTAGAGACAGTAACCATTAACAGCTGTTCTGGATCAGCTAACAAATCGGCAAAAACCTTTTAAGAAGAGAAAAACCACAATGCAGTCATCAGATCTCAACAAGAACAACCAAAGAATAACAAGAAATTTATTTATAATCTTGATTCCCACTGACCAGAGCCAGCTTTGGCTTTCTGAATCCAAAACGCTGCATAGTTGTATTGAGAGAAGATGAAGTGAAACTCAAAGCATTAGTTTCTCTCTGGAATTTCATCAGAAGCTTGGTGGGCTCAAATCTAACATCTTCACCGAAATCCAAAAACCCTTTCTCCTTAAAAACCACCAAATCAGGTGGCAAAACCTCCTTGTTACTCCATGGTTTATCCGATTTATCGATCACCAGACCAGGCAAAAACATCTGGAATAGCAAAACGAAGAAGAAGAACACACCAATGGTGCAAAACCATTGAAGGTGATTGAGTCTCTTCAATAGAAAGAATCTAGAGAGTCTCGATCTGTTTCTTTGCAATTGTCTTCCCGCTCCTCTCCCACCGCTCTCTCTCTTCGCCGGAATCCCAGATTCCAGTGAACCCATTACATGAAATTACATGCAAATACCGAATCTCCAACAAGAAAATGCAAGCTACGAACTCAACCACACACCTAAAAATCTCAATTCCAGAAATCTGAACACAAATCCCGTGGAAAAATCACAGCTCGATAAAGTGAAAGCACTCCAAGTGATGCGTAGATTCTTGTGAGCTTAGTAAAGGCAAACAAAGAGAGAGAGAGAGAAGAGAAGAGAAAGAAGCTCTTTCTTCGGTGCTTCAATGGCGGAATCGAAAGGAGACTGTAGAGAGAGAAAAATTGGAGTGAATCTACAAATCGGATTTTGCTCTGCGGATTCGAAGGAAGCAAGAATCTTTGCTTCTCTGTCTTTCTAATTTCACCTTTTATTTATTTTTCTTCATTTTCCATTTTCTCTTATCACACTTAATTCTCTCTTTCTTTGGTGCGACTAATAACAAAAATATATTATCCTTTTAGGTATTTCAAATTTTACAAATATTCTATTCTTATGTCACACGCATAATTTAATTAAAATCCGATTGACTATATTCAGATGAATAAATGCATAAATATGATCAGATCTGGGAATAAATTGATTTTAGTTAGTAACACACGAATGAAAAGTCTAATGACCAACATTAGACGTCAAGAACTAATTCAAGCTGAGGATTTTTCAATTTATTGTTTTTTCATTTACGGTAAATCTTACATAAGCAGCATCCTCTAAAAATTGTAAAATCAATTAGTCACATGTTATAAAGTGTGGAACTATACATAAACAGTGCAATTTAAATGAATTTTATAGATTTTATAGAGTAAGCAAGTGGACCCTCATATCAAAATGCTAGCTGTCATTATTGTTTTGGACTATTTATAAATTTTGCATTATAATCTCGTTATCGTTACTGGTGAGAATTATGCGAATTAAATTCCAATAGTATACTTCATATCCGTGTCAGTTTTTTTTTATAGCCTTTTCGAAGATTTTTATTTCGCTACAAATATTTTTTTTGAGTTAGCAATAAGTATCAACCATAACCAACCCATAATTTTTGGTCGTTGCAAAAATACAATAATCAATATCTTGATTTTATCAATTTGGCCGTCAAAAACGTCTAATCCATTTGATTAAACAAAAGATAACAGTTGGTCTAGTGATGAAACACATATATTAACTGATATAATCATGAGAACAAATGGATTTCTTGTGATGCTTGCTCTTTTGCTAACCCCAAATGCCATAAATTATGATCCATTGTGTATATATATGTAGACAATTCAAAGTGACATGAATGTGGTAATCATATAACTGTCAGACTCAGATGCCAAATCGAGCAGTCTAATTGTATATTAACAAACTCAAGTCATACTGAATCTTAAAGACACCTAAAAAATGGAAACGAATTTACCAACTGGATCTTTCTTTCTTTCTTTCTTTGAGCAGCAGCCCTGGAAAATGGTAAATTCCAATAACAAGAAGAAGAAGAAAAAGAGAGAGGGATGAACAATCACTTATCACCAATTCGAATTTACTCTAATTTTCCTAAAGGTGACTCGTGACCATGATCATCGACTAGCCATAGACCAAAGTCACGGAAACGTTTGATCTTCTTGTCGAAACCGAGGATGTAGTTATTGTGGATTATGGCTTGTTTACCCTTTGTCTCTTTAACCCACGTCGCGTTCTTGAAGTACAATCCTCCTGTTGGGAATGCTGCTTGCGAAAGCAAGTAGAGATCCACCTGCAGAACAGAAGAAAGATGATCACAAGAGAGTTGAGAATGAATTCAAACAAGCCAAGTTACGTTAGAGATTGAAACAAAATCGGAATCAAAACACTCGTAGTAGGTTAGAGAGAAGTTATGAGTAGCTACGGTTAGCTAAAGCCAAGTACCAAAAGGTTCACTCTTTTGAGATTTTAAGCTTTAGTATCATGAAAACCTAACAATTGAGCATCTGAAAGTAGATTAGAGAAGTTATGAGTAGCTAAGGTTACATAAAAGCAGAATCTAAGAGTACCAAAAGGTTTAGTTTTTCGAGATTTTAAGCTCCAATTTCATCAAACCCGCAAATTGGGTAATAAAAGCTTGAGACCAATTTACAGAAAGTAACATACCTGATGAGCTGTTTTGTTAAGAGCCCAGTTAAAAGCAGGTTGATCATTTGCTTTCTTTGCCTTGGACCAAGGTTGGACTTTAAGTTCTTCAATCCATTTCTTCATGAGAAGTTTTGCGCCATTAGTAGGACGCAAGAAAATCATGCAGCTACATATATAAGTCCTTCCCTTTTTACCCGGAGGTGGTAAATCATGAGAGTGATCCAAAGGCTTAATCTGGCAACCAAAGAACAAGATAAGAACAATAATTACTCTTTTAGCAAAATTTGCAGACATGGCATTCTCATTCATGAAAGGAGATATGATGTGTGGAGTTACATACTGCAGTCATGTCATCCATGAAGTATGCATCATGGTTTCCCTCCAAGTACTGAAACGGATCTTGTAACCAGACCATATCAACATCGTTGTACATCACATTGTAACCTAGCTCCAAAATCTGCAAGAGATGTTGCGGCCTCCGAGACGTAAAATTGAAGAAACCCTATTCATAAATGATAAAATTAGTTAAGAGAGCGATTCATCACAATACAAGTTCTTAGCACAGACTATCATATACAGAATCAGAAAGAAAAATGGCTGCTACTCCATCCAAAAGTTCACTATCTTATGTTATTCATAGGATCAATCAGCCATGGATGCACTAAACACAGCTCAAAACCAAAACCTCAGGAACTACACAAACTTATGACCAGTGAACTACTAGCACTAGCTAATCAACTAGATTCAATCACAAATTACATGAAATCTGAGTTTCTAAGCAATTTTTCAGCTAGATTCCATGAACTACAAGCTCAGTACCTGTGAACCGAACTTGTGTGCGGTCTGAGAATCGAGTGCCGGAGGAATGAGAACGGCATGACCAGGCCATTTCTCGTTAACCTTGTAAAGAGTAGCGTAATCCTCAGCGATGACGAGGACTTTGTCTTGATGTTTCTGTCTAGAAACGCTAATCAACCAATTGTTGAGAAAAGGCAAGTAAGGATAGCTCACGGCGCAGACGATCACAGTCCCGTTCTTAGCGACGAACTTAGCGGCTTGAGCGAGAGAATAGTCGCGCCATTTGGAGTGCGAAGAAGAAGAAGAAGAGGCTCTGTTTGGAAACGGGAATAAAGGAGATCCTGCCCAGGGTAAGAATACACCGAGGATAACGAGGAGAGCGAGAAGGAGGAGGAGACCGTTGCGGCTGAGGAGAGAGATGGGTCGGTTTGAGATTGAAGAAGAAGAAAGATTAGAAGAAGAGAAAGGGTTTGAGAATGGGTTTTGTATAGGACGCTGGTGAAGAAACTGTTGCTGCGCCATTGTTGTACGATTTTGTAGCAGAAGAAGAGGAAACAAAATGAGAGAGATGGGTTTCGAATCGAGAACTGGGTTTAAATCGAGAATCTGTGAAAACCAAAATACACAGAAGAATTCGGAATTCTGGAGAAATTCTAGTGAAGATAGTGTAGATCTGATGATATGATGTGGAGGGAGATCTCAAACAAAACAAGTGAAGAACAATGGCGATTTGGAAGAGAATATTTCATTATTATTTTTTTCAATTTATTTTAATCCTTTTTATAATCGGGTTGTGTTGTTTGGATTTGTCGGTGTTTAATGGGCTTACAATATTGAAACAAGGCCCAAAGAGTATGTCAGTATCAATTGGTGTTGCAATATCTTTAAGTTAGTTAAGCGCTTAAGCCTATATATAGTATGTTCTTTCTTTTTGTGATTTTGTTATTTAACATTTTTTGTTACAGAGTACAGAAATTTAAGAACATTATTTTAAACTTTTAGCAATGATTATAGAAATTTAAGTTAACATTATTAATCATGGACAACTGCAAGCTAATATCTATGTAAACATTCTTTTAGTAACAAATTAAGAAGACTAGAGGTTTTAGGCCCATTTTATATCCACAACAGTTTAGATGGCTTGAGTAGGAAGTAACAAAAAACCACACACGAACAGAGGATTGACTCGAGACGTTTTGGAATTTTGGACCCCAAAAGAACAAGAATGAATAAAATACCTAAACTAATTAAATCGAATCTAATTCACTTTCGAATTTTGAGTTGTTTTGGCTAATGAGGGATCTTACTGAAAACCTTGGCTTCAAAAACTTGATAATGCTTCTTCATCTCAATCACAGCCTTCTCTGCAATTGGATCAATCTCATCTTCATACTTTTCATAAAGCATTGGCACAGTGTGAGTCAATACAAAACCTGTGGGATTTCAACAGTTTATTATTAGGTCAAATACATAAACAAGAGTTTTAGAACCAGTTATGTACTTACAGATATATAGCAATGACAAGAAGCTGAACCAGTTTCCAATAATCGATACGATCCACAGTCCTATGAGTACCTTCGATTCATGGAAAAAAAAACGAGTGTATGTATCATTTCAGAGATTGCTCTAAACAAGACTTGAGTTAAGCTCAAAACTAAACAAGTTGTACCATTGCAAAGCTCTTGATGTCTCTCTCTAACGCAATGTTCCTTAAAGTAGCAATAGCACAGTTAATCTCAAAGATCAATGCAGAAGCAGCTTGGAGTAATGGCTTCTCAGGGATGTAAATCTCCATTATGTGCTCTGGTGATCTAATAAATGATTCAAGATTAATACACTAAGAATCATGTTTTTCATATGTGAGAGGCAAAGAAAAGGCTAGCTTTTTTACTTGTTGAGAGCATTGGACCATAGGAACGAGAGAACCAGAAAGAGAACCGAGCCACGACAAATGAATGTGAGAAGACTACAACCACCAAATCCAAACAAAAGCCAAATCGAAGTAACCGCACTGAGTAATCCTCCGGTTACCTTCTTGTCTCTCCATAGCAACACATCAGCAGCTTCAAACAAATTACCCCAACCACTAAGTGATTAGGTCACATAATCAATCCAAACCCTCAATTATCAAACCCCCCCAAAGATTCGAAATCATCAGACCAAAATCGCCGAACCCAATCTATGAGAAATGAAAAAAATCGAAACGAGTGTAGAGTGTGATTCATACATTTACCTCCACCGAGAACCATATGGATTGGTCTTTCTCGACCAAAGAACCGGTAAATCGGAGCGTTGATGATCGGAACGGGAGAATCTGGTTTCTCGCTATCATCAGTATCTGACGAAGAAAGCGAATTAATCTCCTCCGGTACGATGTTTTCCATTAACGGCTCCTCCATTGGTCCGACGATCTCTAACTTCTCTTCCTCCATTTCGAAAGCTCTCTCTCTCTCTCCGAACCTAAAACTTTCGTCCCGATGTAACGGAATCAGAGAAATTATGTGGCAAATTCGTCTTATATACTGCGTATTCGCCGGTCCGAGCCTACTGGTTCGTACGTCGTTGTATCCGAGCCTAGCGGTTCGGAGGAAATGAGAACCTCTTTCTCATTCAGAGAGTTACACTTCCTACGTAACGACGTCGTTTTATGTGGTTCTGGTTCTGCATTCATCATAGTGGAACCTAAAAATAAACATAATGCAGTCAGATAGTGAAACATTTTTATTAGTAAAAAGTAGATAACACATTTAATTCTTGTATATATATAGTTTGTATGAATTATACAAGCAAATAAGAACATATAATCAAACATTTTTATAAGAAAGACAATAGTAAACACAAGAACTGATATATCATCTAAAGGGTCTTGGAGGTTTCTCTAAAAGAGCAGAGAAGAAAACTTCTTTATCATCTTTATCTTTCTTAGGCACAACAATCCATTTATGTTTTCTATACCTTAATGCTTTAAACGATTCAATGTAATCGCTCAAATCTTCTTTCAGACAAAAGAAACCGTCGATCCACAACAATCCACCTGGTCTTAAAACCCTGTCCCAATCAAACAGCACGAAATCAAGAAGTATCAGGTCGATCCATCCGTCGAGAAACCTCGTCGTGTGAATCATGTCAAGCGTGCTGTCGAAGAACGGTAAGCGTTGGTTCACGGTTAAGTACAATGGGACCAAACCGCGCAGAGCGATCATCTCGTTGAATGGAGCTCCGAGGTTGATTGTTGCTGATACAATCGTCACGTTCTGCTCTCTCATTCTCGCTGCAAAAGTTCCCGTGCCAATGCTGAAATCCAATCCGATTCTAATCTCTCCTGGTTTGATCTCGAGTACTTCCTGTATCGAAAAATCCACTGTTTGGTTTGTTTCCAAATCGATTTCCCCTCGGTTAACCCATCTCGGTGATTCGTGGTGCGTGAGGTTGAAGCAATCAGTGCATTTGAAGAACCCTTTTCTTGCTGTTGTGCTGCTTGCGAGACAAGTAAAGTTCTTGCACTTATACTGTCCCCATCTCACATTACGATTATCGGGTAGCTTCCATAAAGACTCGTTGATCGGAAATGGTTTCTGATACAACTGCGGTCCACGGGAGAAGCACCGTCTTCTAGGCAACGGATCACATCCGTGGACCATAAGCTTCTGAGCTAATCTCCAATCATCATTGCAGATTTCTCCCACGTCGTAGTCCATATATTCTTCAAGATCTTCCTTCATTGCGAAACAAGCGTGCCCGATCGAAGTGAATGTTCCATTAGCTCCCATGAAATTCTGCTTTACAAGCCGATTCGGTTTGATCTTTATGTATTTCTTGATCTCTTCTCTCGTAAAATGCTCTCCCGGGTCGCCATTCCGCTGCTTCAACGGATGATCAGCGACTTCAAACGAAGGCAATTCCATATGAACTGACTGAACCAATGAAAGAACATCCGCAAGAAACGCTACATGCCTAAACATGGATCCTGAAGCTGATGGAGCAGAAGAAGAAGAAGAAGAAGAAGAAGAGGATTCTTCTAAAGCTTTGAGATCATCCATTTCTTGGTGGATTTTAGAAATGGCGGTTTCGATCGTCTTTCTCATTTGGTTTCCGATATTGTAGCTATCTCCATCAAAGCTTCCTTGGTAGTTACAGAACCGATCAGAGAAGCTTAATGGTGTAGTGATGTAATTGAACTTAGCTAATGTAATTACTGAGATAAGAAAAGCCAAACCAGCTAACACATAGATTGGTCTATTGACTCCATTGAAAGATCTAATCTTCGTTAAAACATTTGTCTTACTCATCCTTTAAGCTCTATACAAGCACCAACTCCAACACAAAAATCCCCCAAACAAACAAAAAAAACTGATTCTTGAACAACATTAGCAAATGCTCTGTAATAGCAAAGTTATCAACTTTTGTAACTTAAATCTTTTATGTTATCTTGTAGTTTACCTAGGGATTAGTGGCATTAATTTAATCAATGGAGAATTTATCTAATACTAGTAGTTTACTTAAACTAGAAGGTTAGAATGCACATGGAGATTTCTGAAGTTTTTAAGAAATCCCACGATGGTATAAGGCGAGAACCCAAGAAAAGTTGCAGAATTTAAGGAGGGAAATCAAATAAATTAAAAGCTAAGTATCATGAAAAAGCCGATTCCTATGGATCCAAAGCATTTCAATCACATTCTTATCAAACCAAATAATAATAATAATTACTCCCTCTGTTTCAAAATAGTGGTCATTCTAGGTTGTTTCACACATATTAAGAAAATATATTAAAAGTCTATTTTACCCCTAATTAATACAATGTTTTATTTGATATGAGTAATTAATAAGTTTAAAAGTAGGGATAAAAATGAAAAAATTAGTCATAAATGTGCATTGAAATTGCAGAATGACAACTAATTTGAAACAAAAAAATAAGGCTAGAATGACAAGTATTGTGAAACGGAGGGAGTAACAATTTCTCACTAATCTCTAGTCGGTAAACTAATTAGAGGATCAACCGGTGATATGCCACGTAATCGTCATATATATCTCCAGGTCGCTTTATTTACTGCTTTGTTCTTTTAGTTATTTATCTGAAGACCCGAAAAGTAGTACTATTACTTTATTCACTCCTTATATTTTCATACTTTTATGCCACCGTACCAAAAGCCTTGTGATACTGAAAGATCGGCCCAAGCTTAGCCCATACTTTGAACTAAATGTTCTTGACAAGGAAGAAGTCTCACAAGTGAATAATGGTTGCATACCTTTTTCTTTTCTTCAACATATTTAATTTTTTTTTTTTTTTGATGAGTCTGTCAAACTTTTCTATGTATGATTTTGTAGATTTCACTTATAGGAAATAAAGGCATTGATGATACTATTAAATCATCATGTTTGAAAATGATCTAATTATGCACAGTACACACTTGCCATTTACTGAACAGAATTGGATCATAATATCTAGAAGGAATCCACCCTTCAATTAGTTTCTAGGCTTCGTGGTGGTATAAATTTCTCTGTCTTGTCATTGAATAACTCATCACACCCGTTGGTAGTTGACAGCTTCACTACCATTGAATTATCAAAGAAATGATTCCAAACAACCCTAATTTCAACCCACCCTCTGGTACCAACCCGAATCATCAAAGAGTTTTGTTGTTCGAAGGGCAAAAGCTTAATGACAACAATACATTGGCTTACTACGGTGTCAATCTGGAATCTATCATTCATCTGATTTTGTTCCGAATCCATTCCAATCCCATTGTTTTGGGATGTGGAAAACATGAACCCATCCAAAGATGTTGAGATAAAAATGTTTTTCTCTAATATTACTCAAGCGTTGCAGTTTGTCAACGCCAACTATTATCTTCATTCAATGACGATCTGCGGACATAATAAGAAGATGCTCCCGCGTAAAATCAAGTACATTACTTATCATTGCACTCACATTGAGGTTCCTATGAAACAACTTATATGCGAGTGCATGTATTCACATTCTAAGATGTACAAGTTACAATATGGTGATCCTTTAGTTCCTGTGGATAATTTCACGAGAGCCAAGGAAGTCGCCGACGTAAGATTGGTGAGGGAAATTTTTTATCATGCAATAGAAATTTGCAGGCCTCCTTCAGCTATATTACTTGTGACGTCCGATAATGATTTTTACAAAGCAATGAATGATTTAGTGAACAACGGTTACCATCTACTCCTAGCATATGAGGGTATTTGTGGGGGTCGGATTTCACCCCTATGAGATCGATATGGCGATGAGATCAACTCCACAACGTCTTGACGAAATCAAAGCAAGTCTACAAAGGCCCAGTCTGAATCTAGGCCCAAAATGATATTAAATCCATAAGCAAAATGGGCTTAATTGAATAATTGGCCTAAATTAGATATATTGCTTAATGGGCCAGGTCTATTAGCTGGCCCATTTACTTAGAAGTATTATATATAGTCCTTCATTATCACCCAAAAAGGGGATGAGAATTCATTAGCAAAAACTCTTGTAACAGCTTTCTTAACAGCTAATAAAAACTCTCTTGAGATCTTTGTGTTTGCTTGCTTTCGACAGAACTTTACAAACCCTAAAGAATCACTTAGATTCTAATTGTGAGATTCGACCGCCACAATTTGGAGCCATCTAAGGGGACCTGTAAAGCTTCTTACTCAACAAGCACCATCACGCTGAGATCAGAAGAGATGACCATCGACGGAGATAACAACGGCAGCAACTCGAAAGAAATCATCGCGGACGGACCTACAGCAGAAGACGCAGCAGAAAACCTCGTGAGAGACATCGCCAGGAGCGACAACACCGATGACAACCGCATCGATAACACCGGTGACAACGGCGTCGACAGCAGCAGCGGCGGCAGTAGCAGCAGCAGCAGCGCCAGTAGCAGCAGCAGCGGCAGTAGCGGCAGCAGCAGCAGCAACGAGGACTCTTCGGCGTCATCGCCAGACAACATGACCAGCAGCAGCAACAGCAACAAGGATTCCTCGGCGTCGCAGTACAACACGACCACCAGGAGCAGCCAGGCAGGCGACGACGATGTCGACATCACCACGACGAATCCGACAACCTTGGGCGAACTGAAGGATATGTTGAAGACGCTTCTCAAGAAGTCAGCGGAGCAGGAGGACATACTGAAGGCTCTCACGACAGCAAGTAAGGTGCGCGAAAAGGGCCGAGCACGACGATCGCTTGGGCGGTTCAGGCTGCACAGCCTCCGCTTCACAACGTCACGCACTGTACGGAGAACCAAAAGTGATTTAACACAACCACTGTCGCTGCGAGCTGCGGATCCAACTCCAAAACGAACCAACGGAACAACGAGCACATGACCAGCTGGTTCGGGAAGGATTGCGCAGGAACGCCAAGCTTCTTCGGGAAGGATTGCACAGGAACGCCAAACCGCTTCACGAAAGATCGCACAGGAACGCCAAGCTGCTTCACGAAGGATCGCGCAGGAATGCTAAGCATCTTCGGGAAGGATTGCGCAGGAACGCCAAACCGCTTCACGAAGGATCGCGCAGGAACGCCAAGCTGCTTCATGAATGATCGCGCAGACGATCGGCACGGACGATAACCCCAACAGGACACGCACCACAGGGAAACGCAGCACATCCACAAGGAGAGACTGATCCCAGGCTCGTCAAAATAGCGCGAACATCGAGCGCGACCAAGATCTCACTGACAAAGAAGGAGATCTCTACTTGACCAAGAAGTTCGTGCTCGAACAAGAACGCAAGGCCCTGTTCCAAACTCAGAACGACGAGATGGCCAAGATGCAAGCACAGCTGGAGCGCGCCGCCTCCGACTTTAGGGTCGTGCAGTCCCAGATGCACAGAGAGATTATGAGCACTAATGAGCGCATTACGGAACTTACAACGTGCCTTAACGTCACTGCAATCAAAGCTCATAAAGCCGAGACAACGTTGAACAGAATAACTAAGTACCGACACGATGCGACTAAGAACTACAAATTCGAAGTTAGAACGACACGTTTTCATGAAGGAGAGTTAGTCTTGCGGAAAGTCTCCCGAAACACGGTAGAGCTCGAAGCCGACAAACTTGGAGCTCACTGGGAAGGACCTTACAAAGTCACCAAGGTGGTCAAACCAGGTGTCTACGAATTGGCCAACATGGCAGACATTCCAGTCCCACGATCATGGAATGCTAGGCATCTAAAAAAGTACTACTACTAAGTAACTTCACTCGAACTACGAGGCGGCTTGATCCTTGCAAAGAGTACGTAGGCAACCCATTTTCTGATGGGTACAGCTGTCCCCCTCCTTAAAAGGGGGGGAGTGGGTACGTATACTCGTATACTTCCCTTTTCATACATGGCTTACCGTTCTGAATCAATCAAAAGCCAAGTGTTTACTTGCACATTTATCAAAAGCCAAGTATTTTACTTGCAAACTTATCAAAAGCCAAGTGTTTACTTGCAAATTTATCAAAAGCCAAGTGTTTACTTGCAAATTTATCAAAAGCCAAGTGTTACTTGCAAACTTATCAAAAGCCAAGTATTTACTTGCAAACTTATCAAAAGCCAAGTGTTCACTTGCAAACTTATCAAAAATCAATTATCAGAAGCCAAGTTGTCACTTGCATATTCATCCAAAGTCTTCTCAGAAACAGACTTCTTCTCCTTGTTAACTCGTTGCTGTTGGCCACAGTGACGAACTCTTTACATCCCCAGCGGATAAAGCGCGCTATATAAATTCAGTGTTCATTGCTGGAGCGGAGTTGTTCACGGGAACATATCCGTAAACCAGAATGTTCAACTCAGAAACCCAGCACACAACAAATCGCTGGTCTAATTTTAGTGTTCATTGCTGGAGCGGACTTGTTCACGGAAATATATCCGTAAACCAGAATGTTCAACTCATAAACCCAGTACACAACAAATCGCTGGTCTAAATCTTATGTTCATTGCTGGAGCGGACTTGTTCACGGGAACATATCCGTAAACCAGAATGTTCATCTCAAAAATCTAACAACTTCGTTGGTCATTATGCAATAACGTGTTCATTCTCGGAGCGGCCGTGTCAATAAAATACGTGGTCATAAACCGAAATGAGCATCCGAAAACCCAACAACTTAATCGTTGGTCATTACACAAGAACGTGTTCATTATAGGAGCGGCCGTGTCGATGTAATACATGGTCGTAAACCAAAATGATCATCAGAAAACCCAACTACTTAATCGTTGGTTATTACACAATATAACATGTTCATCTTTGATGCAGAATTATCAGCGATGAACTGCTCATAAACCAAAACGATCAAATCCACTTCACTCAAGCTCACTGGGCGAAAAGCTGAATTTGTCATCTTCGAACTTGTCATCAAAATGAGGTCACTTTGTCAACGTCAACACGATTTGACCTCAGCGTCAAGTCAATACAAGCCCGCTTTGGCTTCAAGTAGACATGACCACCTCGTCGTCAACATAAGTCTACCTCGACATAAAAAAAAGACAGCCTCGTTGACTTGTCCCTTATCTCAAATAGACCTCGTCATCACACCGCCTCGTCGTCGCATCGAAGAAGCTTCGTCTTGCTCTCGCATCGAACAAGCTTCGTCTTACCCCTGCATCAATCAAGCTTCGCCTCGCTGTCGCAACGATCAGACTTCACCTCGCAGTCGCATTGAAACTTGTCTTGCTATCGCATCGATCAACCTTTGCCCGGCTTTCGCATCGATCAAGCTTCGCCTCGCCGTTACATCGATCAAGCTTCACCTCACCGTCGCGTCAACTTCACCGACTTTGCCTCATCGTCGCGTCGATCAAGCTCCACCTCATCAACATCACCCCGTCGCGATAGAACCACCTCATCACATCATCACCTCGTCGAGTCATCGGATCCACAAATTGACTTGGCTTCGTTGCATCATCGCCTTGTTACCAAATGTCTTTTGAGCTTATCGTCGAGTCTCTCGACTCCACTCCGAGCTTGAATCACCTTCATCAATTTTGCATCGTCAACTTCATCTTGGCAGTCAATCACGTCCTCAATCAATCACCTCGTCGACTTCGCATCATCGATCAATCACTTCGTCGCCACATGATCACGTCAAGGAGTCGATGCGCGCTTTGATCTGCTTGGGAATTCTCCGCCAGCAATGTCTTTGCCCCTGTCTTCTCGGGAACGCTTACGATTTGCCCCAACATCATCATCTCTTTCATGTGCATCATCATGACGCCTACACGAAGGTTCAGACCGATGATCAGTGATGACGACATCATTTCGCTCTAACGCTGGACGACGTTGCATGGATGCAAGGGTTCCAGTAGTGCTTGCTCTTGAAATTGACACTCTCGCGTTATATCCTCTTCTGGCCTCAGCAGCTCTCCTCTCACGAGCAGAGGTTTTCCTCACGTTGTCCGGCATCTCTGGCAAAGAAATTTGGGAAGTAACTCCGAAGCGACGAGCACGAGTTTCCCTGACTCTGCGCAAAGAAAAGTCTTCCTTCCAGCTACACTTCTCAGCAGCAAGTATATCGCGAAGAACGAATAAGTCACTCGGCAACCTCTCAATGCGACTCAGAACTGCAAAAACAACAACAAGAGAAAATGGTTAGAATCGCGAACCTACGTTTTGGAGTTGACATGGTGGATCCAAGGCGGATCGGTTTCTCTCCGCTTTGCTCTCGGCTTCTTGGCAGCCGGACGAATATCAATCTCATCAACCGCGACTAGAGTATCAGAGTAGACCGGTCTCGACAAACTACCAGTGTCGGATGCTGGCAAAAGAACCATTCTCCTTCTAAGAAAGAAGGGATCGACGATCATCTCTCCAAAATCGTCGAAGTTTGAAATAGCCGCTGTAGTGTCCTTTGCGCGCGAACTGTCGAGCTGCGAGTCCACATAATCGGAAACCATCATAACTCGATACTGCCGAGCTGGGGGCTAACTGTTGGGGTCAGATTTGAAATAGCCGCTTCGTACAGAGTGAAGTAGCCCTCTAGAAGATGATCTGCTCGTGCATCTGAGGGAGGAAAACCAAAGCAAGCAGTGAGGGAATCCAAAAACCTCTGAGTCGACATGGTAGACCCAGGCAGATCGGGTCTTCTCCGCTTTGCTCTCGGCCTTTTGGCAGCCGGACGAACATCAATCTCGTCATCAACCTCATCAACCACGACTAGAGCGTTGGAGCAAACTGGTCTCGACAAACTACCAGTGTCGGATGCTGGAGAAAAAACCATTCTCCTTCCGAGAAGGAAGGGATCGAAGACCATATCTCCAGAATCATCTAAGTCGCTCGAACCATCAAGCTGCGAGTCCGTGGAATCAGAAACCATCTTCCTAAATTCACCTCTCCGTTGTACCAAAGATCAACGATCTAAATCAATTTCGCTCTGCAGAGTCAGCCTTGCTACCAAGTCCTTGAACCACAGAATAAAAAAAAAAAAAAAAAAAAAAAAAAAAAAAAAAAAAAACTGGCCGAGTCAACTCAGTGGGTCAACTCGGCCGAGTCAACTCAGCGAGTCAACTCGGCCGAGTCGACTCACTGAGTCAACTCGCAAGATCTTGAACCATGGCTTGAAAACAGATTGCTTGGTCCAGAAGAAACGACTCTATACGGCAGCTCAGATGGAACTACAGACCCATCTTGATTTCCCTGGAAAGGTGAGAATGTCACGGTTCCAACGCAACTGACGACAAAGCCGTCCGATGTCCCAGTCGCCGCCGGCGAAGCTCCGAAGCAGCCGACATGATCTCTCTCTCCTCGCGACGCCAGACCTTGTCCACCACGAAACCTCTGTTGAAGACCACAGATCCCGATCGCGTCGCTGGACCGTCTCGAACCAACGGCTCGAACCGACGACAACACGCGAGCATCTCGAACCAACGACAACACGCGAGCATCTCGAACCGACGAGTAGCTTCTTCTCTTGTCACGAACGGCGGCGGCGAACAGAAAAAAAAACTACAAAAAAAAATAACAATAAAATAAGGCAAGAGAGAGGATTTTTTTTACCTTTTGCTTATGGAGAAAGCGAATTGGTAGAAAATAACTCTGAAAAAACAGACTTATTTATACTTGAAGGATTTCCTAAAATCACTTTGTTTTTGGGAAAATTTCTTGAAATTCTCCAGCAGGCCTCAAGGCCCACTAACGCATCAAGATCATCAACTCTATCAGTCCTCCAAAAAGAAAAAGAAAAAAAAAGATTACAAGCCCAAGAAAACACGCTGACATCGGCTCAACGCGGAATAAGAGAAACTTCCGGAGTTCGATAACTAGACGTCCACGCCTGGCAACTTCACCATGCAACATATCAATTTCAGATTTCAACAAATTTTACCTCGGCATCATCTTAACTCGATACAGCCAAGCTGGGGGGCTAACTCAAGACCCACTAGCGAAACAAGACTATCAACTTTGTTAGGCTTCTAAGTAAAAGAATAGGCAACAACGAGAAGTCAAGGCAAACACGCAGACATCGGCTCGATGCGGAATAGCGAAAACTTTCCGAGTTCGATGACAAGACGTTCACGCCTAGCGACTTCGCAGCCCAACATATCGATCCCAGAATTCGACAACTCTTACCTCGGCACCATCATAACTCGATACTGCCAAGCTGGGGGGCTAACTGTGGGGGTCGGATTTCACCCCTATGAGATCGATATGGCGATGAGATCAACTCCACAACGTCTTGACGAAATCAAAGCAAGTCTACAAAGGCCCAGTCTGAATCTAGGCCCAAAATGATATTAAATCCATAAGCAAAATGGGCTTAATTGAATAATTGGCCTAAATTAGATATATTGCTTAATGGGCCAGGTCTATTAGCTGGCCCATTTACTTAGAAGTATTATATATAGTCCTTCATTATCACCCAAAAAGGGGATGAGAATTCATTAGCAAAAACTCTTGTAACAGCTTTCTTAACAGCTAATAAAAACTCTCTTGAGATCTTTGTGTTTGCTTGCTTTCGACAGAACTTTACAAACCCTAAAGAATCACTTAGATTCTAATTGTGAGATTCGACCGCCACAGTATTCATAGCCAGGTAAAACTTATCCGTCACTCTCGGGCTTCTTGGTTTTGGCCAAACATGCAAATAGGCGGATCTCCTATTTAGAGTGTTGTAGTTGTTTCCAATTATGTGATGTAATGTTCCACTCTTTTTATTTAATCCAAAATAAGTTAGAATGTTGTGTTTTTTTTTTTTAGAAAACTGTTACTTTATCCAAAAAATTTAAAGCACTTGCTTCTTGTTGGACACTGCAAAGAAACTGGCTATGCGGATTTCCCTTTGTAGAGCTGTTAGAATTCGGGACCAATATACCAAAAGACCACGTATAGAGTTTTTGTTAATTATTTATTATTCCAAAACTGTTAGTTATTAAAATATGATTTAGGTTTTTATATGGGTACTTTTAATTTTAAATTGAAACTAAAATCATATAATTAAAGTAACTTTATATCTAATATTTATTTTTTTACGGATATAGCGAATCACGTTAGTGTGATTACTATATAAAAAATGAATTGTGACAATTTAAGCTCATCAAATGCTAATATCTTTTATATATATATATAGAGAGAGAGAGAGGAGAGGTTTAACCGTATGAGAGTTTTTACCTTCACAAACAAAACTAAATATGGTTTGATATAGTTCAAATTTAGTAAAATTTGGATCGTATATATATCGTACTGTTTTTTGAAAACATAGTTAGTTTTGGTGTGTTAAGTGTGCGGTGTCCGGTTAGTTTTGGCGTGTGCGTACCATTCTTTTGATTTATATGATCTTATATTTAAATTTCATCGATTGACCACTCTTAACCTGCGACGAACTTTGTAAACTCAATTCGCCTATAAAATTTTTAGTTCAAATGTAACGTTGAACGAAAAAATAACTTAACTTATTTTTGTGATATAATTTTATCTTTTGGTGATAAAGTTTTATGTTTTTTGATAGACTTCTATGTTTTTATGATAAAATTATATACAACTATGATAGAATTCTATGTTTTTTGTGATGGAGTTTTATGTTTTTGTTACATATTTCTATGTTTTTATGATAGAATTATATATATCTATGATAAAATTCCATTTTTTGTGCTCAAGTTTTATGTTTTTGTTATAGATTCCTATGTTTTGAGATGGAATTCTAAGTTTTGGTGACAGAATTTTATATTTTTGTGATGAAGTTTTATGTTTTTATGATATAATTTTATCTTTTGGTTATAAAATTATATGTTTTGTGATAGATTTTTATGTTTTGTGATAAACTTCTATGTTTTTTGTGATAGAGTTTTACGTTTTTGTTATATATTTCTATGTCTTGTGATGGAATTATATTGTTGGTGATAAAATTTTATGTTTTTGTGATGGAATTTTATGTTTTTGTGATATAATTTTATGTTTTGTGATATACTTTTATGTTTTTATGATAGAATTCTATATATCTATGATAGAATTATATGTTTTTTGTGATTGAGTTTTATGTTTTCCGTTTGTTATAGATTTCTATGTTTTGTGATTAAATTCTATTTTTTGGTGATATAATATTATGTTTTGTGATGGAGTTTTATGTTTTTATGATAGAACTATATATATTTGTGATAGAATTCTATGTTTTTTGTGATGGAGTTTTTTGTTTTTGTTATAGATTTCTATGTTTTATTATGGAGTTCTATTTTTTGTGATAGAATTTTATGTTTTTATGATGGAGTTTTATGTTTCTGTGATATATTTTATCTTTCGGTGATAAAATTTTATGTTTTGTGATATGTTTCTATGTTTTAATGATAAAATTTTATATATCTATGATAGAATTTTATGTTTTTGTGATAAAGTTTTATGTTTTTGTTATAGATTTTTATGTGTTGTGATGGAATTCTATTTTTTGGTGATAAAATTTTATGTTTTTGTGATATAATTTGATCTTTTGGTGATAAAATTCTTTGTTTTGTGATAGATTTATATGTTTTTATGATAGAATTTTATGTTTTGATGATGGATTTTTATGTTTTTGTTTTAAATTTCTATGTTTTGTGATGGAATTTTATTTTTTTTGTAATAGAATTATATGTTTTGTGATAGATGTGTATGTTTTTGTGATAGAATTTCTACGTTTTTGTGATGGTATTTTATGTTTTTGTTATAGAATTCTATGTTGTTTTTATGATACAATTCTATGGTTTTTTTTTTCTTTATTTGACAAGAATCTAACGAGTATTACTCACCTCAATAAAATGATAGAAATCATTACGAGAAATGGACTTAAGGAATATACAATTAAATTTTCTAAAGATATTTTTAGAAACAAGTGGAAGAAAAAATAACAACAAAGAACATTTGTTTTTCCTATTTTTATTTTTTAATTTTTTGCCGGCGATCATTTGTTTTTCCTATTTTTACATATAATCCGAGAATAATTCCAATATCCTATATCTTTACTAAAAAAGAGTATTCTAAGCCGTAAATCTATCTCCCAGCGAATCATATTCCGCCACTTGTCGTTGCGGTGCTGTTTACAACCCAAGAAAGGTCAAAACTCGCCGGAGCTGAGTTCCCAGAAAAGCTATCTCCGGCGGCGAATTCCTCCAATCCCTCAAAGAAATCCTCACTCACCACCGTGTCCGACATAGACAACAGATCCTCGTCTCCGTCGAGATCTCCTCCCACGGCTAAATCCTCCACGGGAAAGATAAATTCGTCGGCTGAAGTCACCGGGGAAGATGAAGAAGTAGCAGTCGTAGTCGTCGTCGGCTGATCTAATGGTTTCTGACGAGTGCTTCCGGCGAGAGAGTTCCGGTGAGTTGGAGCTGGGTGGTTATGCTCCGCCGTGTAAGTGATGATAAACATTGTCGGGTCGGATCTATTTCGCTCCACTTGTTTACGGGCTAAACATCCTTTTGAAGTACTACATCTGTAATATCCTCTGTTTTTTTTTGTAGAAAAACAAAAAGAAATTAGATTTTTGTTTTACCGAAATTAGAAACTGAGATAATTTAACAAACTAGAAGTAAAGAGAATCACAGAAACAGACAAGTGTTTTGTTTTTTTGTCTTGAAAGAATACACACACATTTAAATGTCTTTAATGAACAATAAATGATTTTTTTGTAAAGATTTAATATTTTTTCTTGATTTACCTTGGATATGGTGAACCTTTGATGGGTTTTTGTCCGTACTTTCGCCATGCCCAGACATCAGAGTTTAAAGCTTCTGCTGCTACATGGCACACTTTCTTATGCTGTATCTTTCTGAATCAAGAAACAGAAAAAACAGAGATTTTTTCAGACAAAATTCGAAATTAAATCTCATGGGTTCATCGAAAAACGCAAACTTTTCCCCAAATTTCTTGATGGGTTCGACAAAAGGTGAAAGGTCGAACCTTCTTTTAGATCTAGAGGAATTGGAGCCTGTGGGTTTGCTAGTGACGCTACTAGAAGAAGCAGAGAGAGAAAGAGGACGTTTCTGGTTTTGTCTCTGTCTTGATTCTTCTGGGTAATTCAGACAAGAGAAAGAAGAGACGACGGAGGTATTTGAGTCTTGTCCGAACGGCGTGTAGAGATCTCGGATCTCTCCGAAGACGACGTTATTTCTCTGTTTTTCGACGGTGAATAAAGGGCTTGTGTGAGATGAAGCACCGCCGGAGAAGACGGTGGTTGCGGTTGTTGCTGATGAGCTTACGGCTGAGCAACCTCTTACGACGGCGTGGAGATCCCAATCGTCGGCCATTGATTTGGTATCTCAGAGGAGACAAAAGCTTTGAGAATCTCTGAGAGAAGAGAGAAAGCAGAGGAGACAAAAGAGAGCGCTGACTTTTGAAGGGTAGAGAGAGAGATGTTTATAAAGAGAAAGAGAGGAGGAAAAAACAATAAAAAGGTTGAAAATGGCGGAGTATTTGTTATAAAATAAAATAAATTATAATATACAGTGTAAATACAAGTTTTGTTTTGTTCTCTTACTTTGACAATACAATTTATTCAATATGTGAACCACATATAATATCTAAGACGGATTAATATATTATTACTTGATGCTTGATAGAGATCTATACACATTAATTGGCAAAATAAATTAGCTTTATAAGTTAAAAAAAAAAAAGAGATGCAGATTATTGTCACTTGCGATTATAAAAATTAAACTAACTAAACACAAAGTTTAATTGTGTAGTACGGATGGTGGTACTTGGTAAACATACATACCGCATCATTTTTATAAACACGAAATTAGTAATATAATTAAGATAGTGAACATTAGACGATCTTTGCTCAAAACTACAAGAGATGTTGTGATTAGCAAACATCTCATCTGAAACCTATTCCATTTTTGTGCAAACATCTCGTTTCAGTTTATTTTGGTTTTAGATTTATTTGACTTTTGGTCAGAAAACATATGTTTGCTCTATAATTAGAACGAAACTATATTAAACAGAGTTATTTAATTGTGGATAAAAGCAAATAAATAAGAGAGAGGACGAATAACAATGCGTGTATATAAATACGTATTGTATGTGTATAAAAAGTAGGTATGTATAGAGCGAGAGGAATTGTCTCTTTAGCTTTTTTGCAAAATCTAGAGAGAGAGAGTATCTCGATGCTTATCCTGTCTTTGTCGCCTAGTGTTGGAGACTAAAACCAGAAGTGGTATATGGTTTGTTGTTTTTGGTTGACTTTATAAAATTGTCAAAGGCTTTGAATAATCTCTCAGTTCTTCTTTTGTCAACCTTACACTCCTTTGACATTTCCACGCGTCTCTCACACGCGCTTGTGTGTTTTTTATTTATGAAAAATAGTGGGAAACCACACTTTCTTCCTAGTGCCTACTTTGTATCGATGCGCAAAAGAAGTAAAAAAATAGTTAAATCTAAATCGGCTTTTACCTTTTCTTACACCTGCGATTATGGAATTGGAAACTTGTCAATACGTATATGAACTTTCGACATTACAATATTGAATCCAGCGACTTATATTTTTAAATTATTCGCGGATAACATTTTTTTTGGAAAAAAGGGCAACGTTTTTTAAAAATTATTCATGGATAACATATGTATTCCATTTCATTATTTTTAAAATAAACATGCATCAATATGTAAAGAAAAAAAGTATGTAGATAGAAAGATAGTGATTGTCACTTAGCACCATACTTGATCTCTGTACCACATACTTACTGGTGTATTATTCATTACCTTTTAAGGATAACAACAAAGAAAAAAATTGGGTGGTGTGTTTTAAAGTGTTTTTGAATTCGATAATAAGTAAATTTTCGCTCAATTAAGATTTCTATATTATAGTATTCCACGTTTTAAGTGTAGATGATTGAATACTATATGCTTAAAATATACTTAGTACTACCAATTAGTTTAACATAATTAAAACTTGTATATATATATATATCTTTTTTTTTGAATTGCGAAAAGATTGTAGACCAAAGCCCGTATATTATATATATAGTTTTTAATTTATCATCAATTAATTTGTTTTATTCAGTACTACCAATTAGTTTAACATAAACCTTGTAATCCATATTGTAAGTGGAGATGATTAAGTAGGAAGAAATACTCATTCACTCAGAAAATATGTTAATTTTTTCATAGAGTAACCCAAATTTGCCGAGGAAAAATATACTGTATCAAACCTTAAAAAAAACAAAAAAAACCAAATTCATCACGTTTTCATTAATTTCGTGGTCTCATTTACATTTTTTTCAATCTCTATGTCGTGAGAAAAAACAAATTAACAGTCTAGTATACTGTGTAACACACGTGGCAAACAGCGAGAGCGCGTGATCTCCGCGAGTAAAAAGGTTGACATTTTCCTAAAAAATATTCAACGGTTCACACGGCGAGTATCCAAGAGATAAAGCTGAGGTGGAGTTGCTACAGCTGTTCAAAATGGGTCCCACTTTTCGAAAATGCTTTTATGCCGTTACCATTATCTCTCGCCTCGTGATGTTGATTCCTCTATAGAGTCAATCGCACGGCTTACAATGATCCAATCTCATCCAACGGTCCAGTTTCGCCTGACCCAGTCAGGTGCATGAGCCACGTGAATCCTTAGAGGACAGTTTTTTTTTTTTTTAGAAAATATGCTACAAGTGGGATGCACGAGGCACAGTCTCAAAGCGCGTGGACCCATACTTTTTTTTCCTAATAAAATATTACTAAAACCGAGAAAATATTAATTTAAACATTAGTATTTGACTAACGGAGGTTCATTAATTTTAATCTCTAATTAAATTGATTTTTGTTGGTAGTCACTTTGATTGTTCGACACACAACTCACAAAGCTATTCTGATAATTTTGAGTTAAGTTGGTAAACTACTAAACTCCAATTAGTGGGGGGGGGGGGGGGAGAAATGAACGAGTACTAATTCATAGCTATTGGGCTTAATGGGCCGTAAGTTAACAAAAACATTGGGCCTAATGGCCTATACAAACTCGCATGACTCACTAAGATTTTCCCCAGATTTTGGCGCTTTATCTGGAAAATTTCAATTTCCTCTCGCGCCATGTTTTCCATTGATTTTCTCGAGAAAAAATGGTGAGAGTAGACTGAAGCTGTGTGTACGAAAATCAACGCGTTGGTGTCGGATAGTCGGAGAGATGGCCGGAGAAAACGCGGCGGGGAATGCTATCTGTACTATCTGCTATGAAGATCTCAAACCGGTGGCTGAGAATCTGCAATCGATCTCAGCTTGTGGTCACGTCTTTCACGAACTATGGTTAGTATTACAACACAATCATAGATCTGATACCCAGATTTTGGATTAATCGATTTTTTTATTTTTTTTCGAAACCCTAGTTTGCAGCAATGGTTTGAGTATTGTCCGAGTACGAACAAGCGGAATTGTCCGATTTGCAAGCAGAAATGCCATTTGAAAGATCCTTTTCGACTTTACTTTCAATCTTCTGGGAATCAAATCGATTCGAGGAAGAGTGATGAAATCGAGGAAGATCCAGCGATTTTGAGAGGAGAAGTGAAGCGGCTTGAAGGGAAGATACATAATCTTACTTCGGCTCTGGAGTTTCAGAAAAAAGAGAATGTTGAAATCTCCGATACGGTAATCTCAGAAACTTCTTGTTTTGTATGAGAATGGTAATCATTTGGGGTTTTTTTTTGTTCTCAGTTGAATCAACACAAAGAACAATTGAAAGAGGACAAAGTAAAAAGGTGGGAGGCTATGCAAGAAATATTAGCAACACAGAATTTGCTTAAATTGAAATCTGAGGTTTGATTAAACTTCAACATCTCTTGATTCAGATGCTGCTTTTTGCTTCTATTGTAATCACTTTTGAGTTTTCTTATTATGTTTTGTAACAGGAATGTGTTCAGCTTACTTCCCAGTGCGCTAAGCTACATGAGAGAACTATGGCTCTTGCCAAGGAACTTGCATCGCTTAAATTGTGCGATAATTTCGAATCATTCAATCTTTTGGTACAACCTTTCTGAAGTCTATATCTTGTTTTGTATTCAGGGTTTCTGACTTAAGCTTGGAGGAAGATGATGTTTCGAAGCTAGCTTTGTTGGGGAATAATGCTAAGACAAAAGATACAATAGACACACTAGTCAAGTCCTTGGTTATTCGAAATCGGTAGGTGCATAGCATATATTTTGTTGGTGCCTGTATCCTCTCATTTTTGTCATGTACTTAGTGGACTCGGTTCATTATCTCCTATTAGTCATTGCTGCAGCAGTGTACCGCGATTTTAAAACAATTTTGACGTTCGGTGACTTATGAAGATAGTGATTCGCCTTACTTCATCCATTTACTCCTGTAGAGTAGAGTATTTTGTGTTTGGTCACTTGTCACTTACAACACCGTGTCAAACTGAAAATACGAAATTACATAAGTATATATGGTCAAGTGTATTTCGTTTCTTTCAAATTTTATTTTTTGAAGCCTCTTATACAAAACTTTCTTGCATATATATTCTGGTACAGGAGTTATAAGGAGTTGCTAGCCAAGTGCAATCAGCTGGGCAGAGGTGAAGCTCGATCTTCTGAGAAACTTGAAAAAGCTTTGGAAAAGATAGATAAACTAAAGGTGTGTCTTTCTGTTCTTGCACTCTTATCTTATTTGTTTCTTTTATACAGGTCTTATTGTCCTTTATTCTTTTGGCAGAAGCGAGTGAGGGAATTTGAATTGATATCTGAAGAGAGAGAGAACAGAGCTCTAAGGGATATAAAATTTTCAAAGAATTGCAGTGCCAGAGAAGTTTCTCAGCCTGCAAACGAGAGCTTGGCTTCTCTCGGAATGTTACCATCAGACAACACCGTGGAGATAATCTCTACACCAGTTGGTAAGTTAGAGAAGAACGATGGCTTCACCAATCATGGATCATGCCTAAGGGGAAAAGGAGACTACTTTGTTGGCAAAACGGACTCGGTTATCGAGGTAGATGATGATGTTCACGAAACCACCATTTCTGGCATCAGACATTCGGATTCGAATATGAAAGACCAGAAGGTTGAGGATAATAATGTTCAGGAGAGACACTGTAATCCCATGATTAAGGATATAAAGTTCAACATCAGTAAAGACCCGATATCATCAGTCTCGCTTCGCAATGGTACTTTTGACTGTACATCAACATTTCAATTTCAAAAGTGTAGTTGTAGATTTGGAGATTGTTCAAAACTCAATGCAGGTGCTGGAGGAACAAATCAAAATCTCACAAGATGGAGCAAACAAGGAGATAGAAACGAAGCAACATCAAGACTAGGAGGTGGTTCTGTTTCAGGCAAGGATGATCTGATCGCTGTTGGACCTGATGGTAAAGGTGGAAGAATCAAAATATTGAGATCTAAACCCCAACTTTCTGTCAGTATTTTGCTTCCTCTTTATCTATTAAACTTAAGATTCTCGTCTCATAATCGAAATCTCTATAACTAAAAGCCATTTCCACAGTTTCTTCTGAGTCTTTTTGGTAACTTTGGAACATTGACTAATGTAGTTTTTCTCTGTTGAATAGAACACCAATACAAGTTCAGGAAGTGGTAAGAGACTGAAGTTTGGAACAAAAACAAGTGGTTTGTCTTCTCAAGGTTGTCTGCAGATCGAACACTTTTTCGGAAAACCTAATCGCTAACGTCTGATTTTCATGCACAAATTGGTCGTGTTTTTTTTTGTTTTTTTTTTGTTTACTAATATGATAATCAATCAAATGGAACATTATTATCCATCTAAGTAGAAACATAACAAGCAATCATGGTAAGTTGGTAACTAAGGAATAATTCAATAACAATTTAATAAACGAAATTTTCTATTTAAAAAAAGACTAAGATGTTTGTGACATATGGACCGGTCGCGATAACGCTAGAAGAATTTTCGTTCTCGAGATCATCTCCACGTGACAAATTTTTAGCCGTTGATTTTTAAGTGATTAGCGCTTTTTTAACGGCGTCAGTGGCAGTATGATGTTAGATCTTAACACGTGTTCAGCCGAAAGGTGGCTTATCTTTAAATGACTGTTCTACCCTTCACCCTTTTCACTTAAAAGCCACAAAAACTGTCTGAAGTCAGTTGTTATTGTGTGTGTGTGTGTTTGTGATTGAGAAAGAAGGATCTGAGAAGAAGTATTACGAAACGCAAAACGCGAATTTTGAGACGCAATTTTTCGAGCTCTTTCTATGGTGTCTGTAAACCCTAGACCTTCTCAGGGTTTTCCATTTTCCGATCCCGTGAATATGAGTTTACCGGGTTTCAATTCCGTCTCCGATGGATTTGGTTTGACTCCGATTGCTCCGGTCACCGGACGGACCAGTACGGTGTCGTTTTCTGAGGATCCGACGACGAAGATTCGGAAGCCTTACACAATCAAAAAGTCGAGAGAGAACTGGACAGAGCAAGAACACGATAAATTCCTAGAAGCCCTCCACTTGTACGTATCTGAATTTGATTAAAGATTCGATTATTAATTTGTATTCGAAATTGGTATTTGTTGGATCAATTTTGATTACAGATTCGATCGAGATTGGAAGAAAATCGAGGCATTTGTTGGATCAAAGACAGTGGTTCAGGTAAGAGAAGAATCGAACAGATTTCTTGTCTCCACGATTATGTAGATGTTTGAGTAATGAGTTTGATTGTGTCATATGTTCTCTGTTGAAGAATCTTATTATGTTCTTTGTTGGATCAAAGAGATTTCTTTTGTTTTCTCAATCACATAAGATGTGATATTGATGTTTGAGTGATTTGGATTTTGGAAGATACGTAGCCACGCACAGAAGTACTTTCTCAAAGTTCAGAAGAGTGGTACTAACGAACACCTTCCACCTCCTCGGCCGAAGAGGAAAGCGAGTCATCCCTATCCTCAAAAGGCTCCTAAAAATGGTTCTTCTTCTTCTTCTTCTCAGCTTCTTGTGTCTATTCTTTACTTATTTGATCATTCTCTCTGACGATTTGTTATGCTGCAGTTGCTTTTACGTCTCATGTCGTTGGATCCCTCCCAGCTTCAAACGCGCCACCGTTGCTTGAACCTGGTTACTTGTACAGCTCTGATTCACAGTCATTGCTGGGAAACCCGGCTGTTTGTGCGTCTAGTTCTTCTTCTTGGAGTCATGAATCAACAAATCCGCCACAACCATTGATCGAAGGTAAATGTTCGAGTGGTTTTGCTTTTGAGTGATGAGAGTCCAAGGTGACATCATGGTTTTGAGTTAGTTGTATCTGTGAAATGGTGCTAACAATATGGTGTAATGAATTCGTGATAGTAGAGGAACCAGGAGTCTCGGCCACGGCTCTCCCAAAGAATCGCTGTTACAGCACTAGTAGTAAGGAAGATACACGAGCAGTGACAAAGCCAAAAGATGAAGAAAGTTGTGATAAGCCACACAGAGGTAATTCTCTTGCTATATCATGTGTTTTTTTTCCCTTCCGGTTATACATCTTTGAGATTTACGCTGAGAATGAGTTGTTTGGTGGCGGTTTCAACGCAGTGATGCCAAATTTTGCTGAAGTCTACAGCTTCATTGGAAGTGTCTTTGATCCCAACACAACAGGTCACCTACAGAGATTAAAGGAGATGGATCCAATAAACATGGAAACGGTATGAGACACGTTTAATCAGACTCGGTCTCTACTCACAGAGGCTTTGCTTAAAGATTAAATTCTGATTATAATAAACAGAGAAGCTTATTTGGTAATTTTCTTTTTTTGGTACGTCAGGTTCTTTTACTGATGAGAAACCTGTCTTTAAATCTGACAAGTCCTGAGTTTGCAGAACAAGTAAGTGCTGCCATAATTTTATCCATCGCCTCTTCTCCTAAAATACTGAAAGTTTAATACTTTCTCTGGTGGGTGCTCGGGTGATTTCGTCTTTACTTTATTGTGTGGTGTGATATGCAGAGGAAGTTGATATCATCATACAGTGCTAAAACTTTGAAGTAGAGATATAATGTACAATATGTGAGAGCAAGAGAAGTACTCTGCATCCATTGGATTTAGGTGTCGAGTTCTCATAGGCCGAGCAGAAGCAACTACAAGAACTCTTAGATGACTGCTAAGTTCTGGTTTCTATATCACTGAAGTCTTAGTTAAGCGCGCACCTGATTGTATTGCCTGTGTTGTGTAATAGAGGGTTTTGCAGAGGTGTACATGAATAGATATGTGTATATAAGGTCAGAGTTTGGTGCGATGGAGGCGCTTTGTAACGAACTCTCTTCATCTTAGGAGGTCTTAAGTCGAGAGTCTACTATGAAGAGAGTGTGTAATATTGGTTTCAGTGACCAGGAGATGTTTTTTTTTTTTTTTTTTTTGTAATTGCAGGCAAAGAGTGAGAGACTAGTGTTTAAGAGCCTATTTGAGGCTTTGACTAATCAAATAAGAGAAATTAAAAGAAAATACAGTATCTAGGGAGTGATGTCTCTACAAAAATTCTTGAACTTTTCAATCTAGTTCTTATTCTAATGAATTTCTCATAGCTGTTTGTATTATACAAAAAAAAATATTTGTTCTTTTAAGCAAAATCCTACTCGCGCACTTTGGATAAAAATAATTTTGGGGAAAACTGTATGGGCCCTTATAATTGCTCGTGATAGAGCCCATGTAAAAGGGCCAAAATCACACTCTATTTTGTTTTTCCGCTTATATTTTGTTTTTAAAAAGAGTAAAATAACTCGAATTGGGAAACTGATCTGAAAAATCAAAGGACCCCCACACTTGTTTGTTTAGCTTCGGTTGCAAAAAGAAAAACAAAAGATGATGCCAATCACACAAAGACTCGAGAGAGTTGATCAAAATCTACCACTGTTATTTCAAAGCATCCACATACCACAGAACAGCAGGACAAACGAGAGTTTATAGAGAGAGATTTTTTTTTTTTTTTTGTTATTTTTTTTTAAATTCACAAATGCTAAATTTGATTACTTGGACATCACAAAGCAACATACTATTCGGCAGACACACCTCTTTGGGAAAGGATTTGTGGCCAGAGTTTTTACCTGTAGCCAAAGCCAAGATCGAGTTCGTGACCCACAGAGCCCTGACGATTAGGACCAGTGGCTTGACCCATTGCCGGTATCTGCTTCGATGGGTCCATCCTCTGCTGAATCCCCAAGAGTGTCTGTAGTGAAGCTGGATGATCAACTCTGTTGACTTGAGAACCTGAAAGGCCACAAAACGTTAAACTAATGATTTGTGATACCAGACTCGATATCAACTAGATAGATCCCTGCATGGTTCGATACTAAGACCGAGGTTCCTAGAGTCGTATCTTCAAAGGGTAGTAGAAATAGGAAATGGATTTGGTTATCTTATGTTATAATACCTGGTGGTGGCATGCCGTAGTTGGGCTGGCGATGGGGAAAGGGAAAGCCTTGCGATGGATTTAACTCGGGAATGAGACCCGGCATTTGGTTGTTTACATGAGGAGAGTGATGGTGTTGTGGACCACCACCGGGGAATCCTTGCATTAGATGATGGTGTTGGAGGTTGTCTTGCATATGCATCTTCTGCATCATATGTGGAGGAAGACGATCAAACTCGGCAAGTCCACTGGTTGTTGTGTGATGGAAAGGTGGACGATGGATCATGTTTGGTGGAAACCGCTGATTTGGTGGAGGATCCTGATGTTGAGCCATGATGCTTCCTTGTCCCATGAAATCGAGCTGAGGTTTTACATTAGCATTTCGAGAATCAAACGGATGGAACACTGGGCGTGAACCATTCAAGTGAGCAGCAGGGTCATTCGCGTATTGTTGGGGATGATGTTGAAAAAACTGGCCATCTTGACCTCCCATTGTTGGTCTTTCGTTCCTTGGACCATAGTTTAAAGCAGCTAGCTTATCAGCGACGTTGAAAGTTGCTTCAGGCTCCTGATTATGAGATCCTGGGAAAGGCATGTACTTTTGTGGGTTTGCAGGATCACCAACTGCAAGTAGGTTACCATCCCCTGGAAGGCCAAGTAGCCCTCCCGGGAGACCATCAGGTCTGGTTTGGTTTCTTTGGCTCAGTTCACCGATAGACCTGTCTGATCGAAGCGGGACTCCAGGACCATCAGAAACCATAGCCTTTCCAGAGACCGGTTCTCCAATTGACTGCAGTTCGTTCATGAAGGCACTCCCAAACAGATTCTCAAGAGTCAAAGACTTCTCTTCTCCAGCTGTAGTTGGTTTCACAGATGTAGTTGGTTTCACAGATGGTGGTGGTCTACTCTCTGTAAGTGATAGTATCTGCGTATCTTGGCTTTTTGGGTCTGCACCTCTCTGTAGTAAAGAAAGAAGGTGCTGTGAAGCCTGGTCATCCACAGAAGTCTTCCCTTGTTTGGTCTTCTTCACTGACGAAACATTCGAGTTTTGGTCAACTGGCGGTGGAGGTGGATGATAGCTTTCACTAACTTCAGACAGAATAGACTGCTCAAGGTCTTCACAAGTGAGAACGGGAGGAGCAGCTGCTACTGGTTTACTTGAGGAAGTGTTGCTTAGCTGATCAGTGTTTTTAGTGGCATGGCCTTGAAAAGGAAAATCCATTGAAAGTTCACCCTTAGCTCGTGTGTCAAAGGTTTGCAAGTTATCTGCACCTTGAAGTAGTGACAGCAAGCCTCTTGGTGGCTTGCTGGATGGGAGATCTTCGACTGGCTTGTTATCTGCACCGTTCAAAAAAAGAAGGGATTTTAGATTCTTGTCATTGTATGGAAAAACGTTACAATTCTTGCATAACAGTAAATGGATTACCTTCTTCAAGAAATAGATGTGCAAACTTGGAGGTATTATTAATAACGTGAGGGCTCCGTTTTTCTTCTACTTTTTCGACCTTTTGCTATGACCATGTGGAAAAATGTCAGGTCAAACGAGATTCTTTGATTTCCACAGGGAAAATATGTATATGCATGTACATTAACATGTATAATAAACATTCACACCATATCATGTCACAAAGAAACAATTATTTCCTCGATTTTGTTTCTATGGACCATTGTTTGCTTACTAAGAGAAAAGACAAACTATGTTACCTATCATCCTCATGATCAAACATCATATAAGAAAAAGAGCCTCTGTTACAATTGGCTAGAGGAAAAGATGGAACATTTGGACCAAAAATGAAGTGCGTATCAATTACAGATTCATAAGGAATGCAAGGACTATCATGAGAGTATAATTTCAAGTTCCAGGGAAAATGAGCTGATTAAAATACGAAGGCAAAAAAACTCACCTGAGTAATATTTGGAGAGTCACCACTGTTCAAATTTATAGCGGTGTTGAATAGCTTATCGAGAATGGATGGCTCATCCGAAATCTCAATACTTTTCTTCTGGTCCGATGTCACTGTAGCTTGCTCAACTTTTCTAGGATATCCCTGAGCTTCAGCAGCAGTTGAGATGGAGGAAAGCATCTCACACGACGGTTTTTCTTCGTTATTAACAGACGGTCCATTCACCATATTAATGCCTTTTGAATTCAAAGGACTACGCTCGTGTTGAGAAGTTTCAATCTACAAACGGTGTGAATAACCAGTAAATAACAGGTGCGACCAAGAATAGTGGATGGGCTAATAAAATGGTTTGCAAATTAGAGTACCAAACAGAGAGCATACATTCAAACAAAACATTTACGAAGAAAAAGATAACCCAAAACGAAAAGAGCTACCACACCCAAATTTCAACCACCCTCACTGATTATCAGTAAGCGAATGATCTCCATCGAAAGTGATAAATCAAGCGACCAGCCTTGGATCCAATACACCCTCTATAAGATGGAATCCACAAAGTACATTCAAAGATTGTCAGTTGTAAGAAATTGCACTGAGCTTTTCCTTTGACTTCACTGTTCATGAATCACTGAGAATCATCCTATCAGGACTTCCATAGTTCTGCTAACATATTCCCCTCTCCAACTATTTCAATGAGAAAGCCACTACTAAATTTTGTACCTAAATTTGTGAGAAGATTCAATACTATTATAAAGTACCAACTATTTTGATTTTTCTTCAGGTATTTCACTAGCATTAAGACGTTTTGAAATCAATAACCTAACAAAAATATTTCAGGGAAAACAAAAATTTACGTATGGATGAGCATCCCAGAAAGATAGCGACTTACTTGAGGTTTTTCCCCTTGCTTTTTTTCCAAAATTGTGCTTGCAAAACCAGGAGGTACAAGCGGTCTGGGTGCATTACTTGGAGAGGGAACAGAGGGGTTATTAGAACTAGGAAATGTTGGAGTGTTATTGACTCCATCGCTTCTAATTGGAAGCTCTTTTTCATCTTTGGACTCCCCAAGCAGTTCGGTAAAATCAAAGTCGTTCTTTCGTAAGTCTGGGTTTAATTTTTGCCTCTCCTGGAATGTTTTTTGATGTTCCTTCCTCAACAACTCAAAAGAAGCTGACAGAGTGTCGAGAATGTCAATTAAAAAAATGATACAAAAAGAAACGCATGGATAGGCTGTAAGAAGTTCACAAACTGGGAAAGTGGTAACTATAGGACAGATTTAAGTGAATAGATATCATGTACCTCTTCTTTTTCTTTCTTCTTCTGCTCTATCTTCACTTGTAGAGTCAGAAGAACCAAATGTTTCATCGTTGAGCGAGTCTCTAGTGTCACGCCGAGTGAAAGGTGACGCCTACAAATTTACAGGAGACTTTTAGGAATCTGTGTCCTTAAGTAATTGAACTTTACTCAAGTACACCAGCTGATGACACCCAACAACATGGTTGAGCACAACAATTAATAATACTAGCGACACTTTAATATGGCACAAAAGACAAGGTGGCACTTAACCTTGTATGGGCGAGGAGGATGGTAAGGTTCATTGGTTCTATTAAGCTGATACGAGTCATTAGTTTGAGGTCTGGGGCCAGATGGTCCCGCACCAAATCCAGAAGCTTTAGGAAAAGAACCTTTCCCCAGAAGTCCATCATGCTCAGGTGCTTGCCAAGGCCTCCGAGATGGCATGCCACGCCTTCCAGGCTCTCCTAACCAAATATACAGCCCAATATCAACTATAATACCCAAATTCCAGAATTTTTCTCTATGGCAAGTTCACTAGACAAGCACTTTTCGTGCCATTTGCTTTAGTAAAAATGTGGAAATCTACGTTTACACATACTGAACAGCCAGCTGGATAGAGTTGTAATTCATAATACAGAACTCTTTTTTCAGAAAGAGGTAGTTCGTAAGAGTCCATAAAGAACAAAAATAGAGCAAAGATGACAACAAGGTACTAGTGCAAGTCCACCTACTGATAACATCATCATGCAACATGTAAAGAATAGGATATGAGTAGTCCCAGGCTACCTGAGTCACGGTCTGACTGTGAATCACTATCTTTATCACTCCAACCACCACCTGAGCGCCCTTCCCATCTTCCATGGATGCCTCGAGAGTTACTACCGAATTCACCCCTGGTAGGTGGAGATGAACTATAGTCATGTCGCCTCAAACCGTGAGACGAGAAATCTCCTGAATTTCTCAGTCGGTCAGGGAAAGGATCTTCAGAGTCACTGCTCAGATAAAGAGTGTACAGATCAAGACATGTCTCTCTAAACCAGATAAACGACTACATGACCAAAAACACTTTTATACTATACTAAAAATACAATACAAACTAAAAAGCAATATAGAACAGAGTCTCACAGCAACAGTGATTCGTGAAATTCACTCGGCAGATTTGGTAGCTTCTTGCAAACATCTTTATCGCTCAAGGATAGAAGAAACTCTCTCTCGTACAAAATTCTTGGTTTCCTGATTCAACAAGAAAAAAACAATTACATACGATGAGAAGCAAAGTAACGAAATGATTGACAAAACAGATATACATACTTTTTGGATCCATCATCGGTTTCGACAAGTTGGTCCATCTGAAACTGTTCTTCATTTGATATACTCATTATACAAGCAGGAGATACGCAAGGTCTTAGCTTATCAAAACCAAGAAACACCACTATTTGTTCTCAACGCTTAAGCAAGCTACTCTATAGTAGTTATCTCTGGTAAATACCCCAAAACGCATATCTTCTTATAATTTGGTGAGACAGCGCCTAAAATCTTCTCAACTATCTCTCTTAGTAACCACCAATAATATCGTAATCAAAATCCCAACTAGCCAAACTTCACAAAGAACACCCACGACTCACCACCAGCAACTTCATCAGGTCGTGACGATCTAGCTATATGTACAGTAAGATGCAGAGACAGAGAATCTAAGTTTGTGTTTCTACGATTTTCGCCCAGAAATGATAAAAATCTCGAGGAGTTACAGCTAAAAACCAAAAAACTAGCTCATTCTAAAGTCAGAAGGCTAATCTCGCAACGGATTCTGAAGAACCACCAATTCTCACCCAACAAATCAAAAGTTTCGAATCCAATAAAACCTCAAATCGAGCAGTAATCTAAGGTCTTCAAGAGCTAGGGTTTTTTAGCGGCTTACGAAGGAATTACAAGGATTTCAGAATCCATCGGAAAAAGGATAAATAGAGAAAGAACAACGCCGAGAAGGAGAGAACGAAGAACACAATTAGGGTTCCGATCTGCAGAAAGTAATTTGGCTCTTCCTGTATTTTGATCGATTGACGAAAAAAGAGAAGATCGAAGAGAGAAAACGAAGGAAGTCTACAAGAAGAGAGAGAGAGACACGGAGAGATTTCTCTCGGTAAAATTGATAACCCACGCGCCTGCTAATTCACGCGCTAATTCCATTAAAATTTGTATAATTTCAACCGTTCCCACAAACTTTTAAAAATTACAGAAAGCTCTTATTATATCTTACTTGCTACTTTTTACCCTGAAGGAAGGACTTATCCCTCATACATTATCAAATTAACTTACTTGTATTTTTTTTTTTATCATCATAAGGGGAATAACACATGCAACAAAAACATTACAAAGAGGGTTTTATGAAACATGAAGACAATAACATACAATACAAACCAATGTAAGATCTCTGTTTTCATCTCTTTGCCTTTCCTTTTCCTTTAGCATCAAAATGATGAGACTTTAGTTTCTTCTTACGCACTGGCGCGCCTATGTTGCCACCACCGCCTCCTTCCCTGAAAGGCATTCCCATCAGAGCCAATAGTTTCTGTCCTTCTTGATCGGTTTTAGCAGTAGTGCTGATGCATACATCCATTCCTCTCGTTTTCCCAATGGCATCAAATCTATATGTAATAACCAACATGGAGTTTAGTTGTTACCAAAGACCAGACTAAATCAAATAGCCAGGCTTGAGCTCCATGGACCAAGGGACATGCATTTTTTAGTAATTTTGCTTTGAGAGTAGATCAATTAGAACTAACCTGATTTCAGGGAATACACCTTGGTCTTTCACACCAATGCTGTAGTTTCCGTTCCCATCAAAGCTACTGGGACTCACACCTTGGAAATCTCGAGTTCTCGGAAGGGCTAAATTGATAAGACGATCCAAGAACGAGTACATTATCTGTCAGAACAGTCATAATCACAAATGTCAAAATACAAAAGAGGTCAAGATTAGTCAAGATTCAAGAATGAGCAAAGGGCAAAGAGCTCACGTCTCCTCTGAGAGTGACGGCAATCCCAAGCGGTTGATCTTCCCTGATCTTGAAAGTAGCAATGGAAGCTTTAGCTCTTGTCTTCACAGGTTTCTGCCCTGTAATAAGCGCAATATCTTTCATTGCAGCCTCCAAACCTTTGTCATTCTGCGCTGCATCTCCAATACCACAATTCACTACAATCTTCTGAACCTTTGGAACCTGGTATATAAGAAGATATCCAAGCAGAAACATCAAAGAGGAGAAACAATAATAGCATTCACATTTGAAAAAATTGCACTTCCAATGAAAAATCTAATCAAAATGAAATATGGAACTAGACTCAAAATTTCAACCGGAATCTCCTGAGAAACACTATTTATCAGCACAAGCAGCTTAAATATTAGGTAGCTTCACTAACATTTACCAGAAGAAATCAATCCAAAGAATCACAAATTTTCCAGGATTAAGCAAGCAAATTATGCGAAACTCATCTAAAACGAACACGAACCCATAAGATGTCTTCAGATACGACATTCACAGAATCTAGCCCCACATTCCCCAAAAATCGAATTCTGAAGATAGGGTTTGGGATCAGAGATTGGGTCGAAAAGGAGATTTACCTGGTGAATGTTAACATACTTAAACTCATCTCTGAGCGCAGGAATAATTCTCTCGAGGTAAGCGGTTTTGAGCCGCTGGGTTTTCTCAGCTTCAGATTTCTCGACCAGCACAGTTCCCGACGCCGAGACTTTCACCACGTTTCTTCTAAGCGGCGGAGAGATCACCCGTGCGGAGGATGGAGTCGCTAACGACGGAAAACGTCCGTGAAACGAAGAAGCAGAAGACTGCAGAATCGAAGGAGACGCCATGGTCGCGGCTCGAAGTGGATAAAGTTGCAGGACAAGAGAAAGACTGAGCGAGCTCTCTGCGTCGTTATTGTGATAACCAGTGGCAGCTTCGTAAATTCTATCGAATTGTTTGAAGGTTTGAGGATAAGGATTTTCTCCTTTAGCCCTCAGAAAACATAATATTTCTCTTAACACACCCAATTTTAATAATGATTATCACAACATTAACTCGAAAGTTTCTTATAATGATTCAAAAGGTCCTCATATTCATTTTGACATTTTCCATTTTCCGTGTTGTAAATTTAAAACTTTGAAGAGGTTTTTATCGATTAATAGTATTTCATGGGGTCACAAAATAGAGGGCTAGTATAATATGGGCCTAAAGCCCAGTCCAAACACAATACTATTCGGGTTATAACCCGTACCCGTATTTTGTCGTTTATACCTCTCACCAGACCGACCCGAGACCCAAAACCTCTCTCTGCCTTAGTCTTCTTCTCTCTTGTTCTTCGATTTCTTTTGTTTCTTCGCGACTCGGGTCACTCGTTTCACAGCCATGGCGATTCCTTACATGGAAACCGTCGTGGGTAAGCTTCAAAATCTTCTTACAGACATTCTACTCTCTTGTTTCGCTCGTCGCATTTCATTTTGTTTTGTTTATTGTATGTGTGTGTTGAGATTCTGTGACTGGTTTCTTACGCCATAATCGCTGCTTTTCGTTTCTGTATTTGGTTGTTCTCAGATATCGCGTGTCTTGATCTGAGGTTTTATCAATCGAACTGTTTCTCGTCTTACTCGTACGTTTGATCTGAGGTCTCGTGATATCTATAAACAACATCTCTTCATCGTACTAGTGTGTACGGAGCCTTGTTTACTTCTCTATTCAGCAAAAAATTAGGATTTAGGGAAGAAAAGTCGGAATCTTTTTCCTCTTTGCCGATCGGAAATTGAGTATCTTGGAGTTTTTCGTTGTCAAATCCATATTTGGGCAAATCTTTCGGACTTTTTAACAGGTTTTTGTATTCCTGTAAACAATTGGGGTTTAAAGAGGAGTTTTTGTGGGTTTTGTGTTGTGCACCAAAACTCTTTCAATGCTCATATGTAAGGTCCCAATAGGCGTAGCGATCTGTATCTCAGGAGTCTTTGGTGTACAGACACCATATTCAAACTTGGCTTAATCATATTAAGGGTAGCATTTGATCTGTTTTTTATCTGGTTGATGGAAAAGTAGAAGATATTATTGAAATTTAAGAGATGGAGTATCTGTTTGCTATGGCATTTATATCAGATTTATATTCGTCTTCTGTTCTTTTCTTTCAGGTTTTATGATAGTGATGTACATCTTTGAGACGTATTTGGACCTGAGGCAACTCACTGCTCTCAAGCTTCCAACTCTCCCGAAAACCTTGGTTGGAGTGATTAGCCAAGAGAAGTTTGAGAAATCACGAGCATACAGTCTTGACAAAAGGTTTCGTAGTCTTTTTGTATCTGTATATCTTGTTAGTTTCTTATAATTCCTAAGGCTATTATCACTGAGGTTGTTTCATTTTTACAGCTATTTTCACTTTGTTCATGAGTTTGTGACTATACTTATGGACTCGGCGATTTTGTTCTTCGGGATCTTGCCTTGGTTTTGGAAGGTACATACATATCTGACTTTAGTATGTAATATCTCCTTTTGGATTTATATTAGATTGTATGATAAATTTGTAAATATTCATTATTATCGTAGATATCTGGAGCGGTTCTACCGAGGCTGGGACTCGATCCAGAGAATGAAATACTGCACACCCTTTCATTCTTGGCTGGTGTTACGACATGGTCACAGGTTTTACAAACTAACCCCTTCATGTCGTCTTATACGTCCAGGATCGAAGTATATATTTTTTGAAGATAATAATGTTTCTTTTATATTCTGATGCAGATCACTGATTTGCCATTTTCTTTGTACTCAACTTTTGTGATCGAGTCTCGGCATGGGTTCAACAAAGTATGTCGTATTTTCAATACTACCTTGTCTCTTATCGTTTCTTGATTACATATGTGGATTAAATTTTCGTATAAATTCTGTCTGCAGCAAACAATATGGATGTTCATTAGAGACATGATTAAAGGAACACTTCTATCTGTCATACTTGGTCCACCTATTGTTGCCGCGATAATTTTTATAGTTCAGGTTTGGTGATTCTGGATTCATCTTATTTCTGCATTTTTCACATATATTCATCTTCTCCAATGAATGCGAGCTTCACAATGTTCAGCTTTTGTATTAAAAGTTTACAATTGACTCTCTCTGACCATGAATTTTTAATCCTTTTTCCAGAAAGGAGGTCCTTACCTTGCCATCTATCTGTGGGCATTCATGTTTAGTCTGTCTCTTGTGATGATGACCATATACCCAGTTTTGATTGCGCCACTTTTCAACAAGTTCACTCCTGTGAGTATTTATTTATTAATCAGCCATGTTTTGTCTTCATTTTATCATCAGGCAACTAATTCTTCTGTTATGTTTGGGTATAGCTTCCAGATGGAGACCTTCGGGAGAAAATTGAGAAACTTGCTTCGTCTCTAAAGTTTCCTCTGAAGAAGCTGTTTGTTGTCGATGGATCTACAAGGTCAAGCCATAGCAATGTGAGGATTTAATTGCTTGAGATCTCTTCATTCCTACATTTCTAGATTACCATAAGAAGCTCACGCTTTTTGTTATATCTTACAGGCTTACATGTATGGTTTCTTCAAGAACAAAAGGATTGTTCTTTATGATACATTGATTCAGCAGGTACCTTGACTCTCAATGCTTCAAGCAAAGCTGTACTCACATTCAGATTGTGCTTCTGAAAACAGAACACTGTGTTTTTTGTTTGTTTGTGCAGTGCAAGAATGAGGATGAAATTGTGGCAGTTATTGCACACGAGCTTGGACACTGGAAGCTGAATCACACTACATACTCGTTCATTGCAGTACAAGTGAGCCTCGACAGTTCTAAAACCTATTCACTCTTATCTTCAATCTCACCTGTGATGTCGCGTTCTAAAACATTATATATGACGTCGTATTCTCGGTCTTTTCATCGCAGATCCTTGCCTTCTTGCAATTTGGAGGATACACTCTTGTCAGAAACTCCACTGATCTCTTCAGGAGTTTTGGATTTGATACACAACCAGTTCTCATTGGATTGATCATATTTCAGGTTTGTTATTTTTTGGTTTTGGACACTTAATAACTCATCATGGATCAAGAAGCTCCAACCAAATCTTATATCTCCTATCTGATTCTCACAGCACACTGTAATACCACTTCAACACCTAGTAAGCTTTGGCCTGAACCTCGTTAGTCGAGCGTTTGAGTTTCAGGTAAGAATTAAACAATCCCTCAAGACCCAAATGAAGTTTCTTTCTATCATCGTCTGCATCATCGCTAAGTCTGAGTTAATTGTGCAGGCTGATGCTTTTGCTGTGAAGCTTGGTTATGCAAAAGATCTTCGTCCTGCTCTAGTGAAGCTACAGGTCAGAGAAAGACAAAAAAACAGAGACCTTGTTTCTTCAATACTTTGTGTCTTCATACGCTTTAATGGTTGTTTTTGTTGGGATTTATGTTGTTTGCAGGAAGAGAACTTATCAGCAATGAACACTGATCCATTGTACTCAGCTTATCACTACTCACACCCTCCTCTTGTTGAAAGGCTTAGAGCCATTGATGGACAAGACAAGAAGACTGATTAAGTCTCTGTTGTTACGGATTGATCATCTTTTTTACTTTTAGGTAAAACAAAAAAAAACAAAAAAAGTGAAAAGTGACAAAACAATATAGGCACAGGCCTCATCTTTTGTTTTTACTTAACAGTGTCATCTTTTGCTTAGTTACTACTTACACTACTTTTTCTCGTTTTAAGTGAATTCACTGTTTTATTTACGAATTAATCTGGTTTTTTAAGTGATAAAAGGTTATATTGTTGGTAATACTATGGTACAACTGTAAAATTATTTTGCATTTTTTTTTTGTAGATTGTAGATGCTATAATTAAGGAGAAGGTAAGAAGCATTTGACTCATATGTGAGATTTTTTTTTCTTCTTTTTGTGAAGATACATTTCTTGCTATGATGGTGCAATAATGTGTTTCTCTTTTCGTCCAAACCTTATCTTTTTCTTTATTCTATTCTCATAATTTAATAACTCTTAAAAGCGATCCCTATTAAGTTTGGATTAGTCACATTAGTTCACCATTAAAAAAAAACTTTTTTTTTTTGGTTTCTAAGGTTTTGTTTTTGTGAAAAGACAATTCATATGATTCCAATACGACCATTAGAATATAGTTGTATGACTTGTATGGTATCTCTTCGTCTTCATATGAACACGGAATTTCATAAATAACATTAAAAAAACCTTAAGAGTCATGTGTCTTTGACACAGTTAATTTTAAATTACCTAGAATTTTTTTTTTATATCCATTAAATTACCTAAAGTTCCCCCTTTGATCCACCTAATTAATAGTAATGACTAGTTAATTATCACGAAGGACATATTATACTCTATTTAAGGGAAGAATAATGAAAAAACAAATATTTGTTTTGACAAATGGAATGCTGATCTGGCAAACTCTCCACCATCTTCCACATTGCCTCTAACTAATCCTTATCTAGACGTAATATGTAGCCTTTAATAATTATAAAAATCCAGTTGGAAAAAATAAAGTAAAAATCGAAATCGGAATAATACATTAACAAATGAAATGCTCTTAATGCAGCCTATAGTCTCTTCGGTATAATAAAAGTGATTCCTTTTCTCAAAAATGAAAGACTATTTCGGTATTAATGCCCTGATATATCAATAACTTTCAAAATTAAATTGAATAGGTCGTCTAATATACGCAATCATACTACTAATCACTAAAGTATGAGTTAATAAAATTGACAAATAAACATAACAGATTAATCTAATTAATTACGAATTACAGACAAATCTAATAAATCTGTACGAGTGATATTTCAACCGTTAGTTAACTCGTCGTTTGTTCTTTTTTTTTTTTTTGTCACATCCTCGTCGTTTGTTCTTATTACACAAAAAACCCATCGTGGATCATGTAGGTCCCACTCAATTTCATCGAAACAAAAGGGTAAATTCGTCATTTTAATCGATATCAAAAACTTGTCACCATCACCACATGCAGAGATAAGAATTCAGACAGCTCATTCGAACACTGAGAGAGCTTTCTTCAAAATTCCTTCTATTTTATTTTTTTTGGTTAATATAAATTTTTTCTTCTTATTAACTTTATAAATTATATTCGTTGATTTGTTTATTCGTCTCTTTGTTTTTACTCAATCCCCATTTATCTGTTCTGTTTTCGATTCTTCGGTTTTCGTCATTTTCCTAAAAGCCACATGCAACGGTGATTAACTAACTGATTATTTATCCATTGATTCGCCGGAAAAAAGTTTATTCCTTTTTCATTTTTCCGGCGAGAAATGCGAAAGATTCGTTCTTGGGTTAATCAAATCTACGACCATGTCTGTTTTCAATACTAATTTCATCAATACAGAGCTATCGAAACCGACATCGATCTTTGGTCTGAAGCTTTGGGTCGTAATCGGAATTTTACTAGGATCTCTTATAGTCATTGCTCTCTTCTTTCTCTCTCTATGTCTAACCTCTCGTCGGAGAAACCGAAAACCTCGTCACGCCGATTTCGCATCAGCCGCCGTAGCGACGCCGCCGATTTCAAAAGAGATTCAAGAGATCGCTCCGTCACAAGACCATTACCATACGACGCAGCCCGTTGCGGCGGAGATTCAAGTCGATATCGGGAAGACCGAGCACCGTGTTGTGTTCTCGGATCGAGTCTCGAGTGGTGAAAGCAGAGGAACAGTGAGTGCTAGTGAAACGGCGTCGTTTCCAGGTAGTGGTTGTGTTGGACCTGAGGTTTCTCATCTTGGTTGGGGAAGATGGTATACTCTTAGAGAGCTTGAAGCTGCTACTAATGGATTATGTGAAGAGAATGTGATCGGTGAAGGAGGTTATGGGATTGTTTATCGTGGGATTTTAACTGATGGTACTAAAGTCGCTGTCAAGAATCTGCTTAATAACAGGTTAACTTGAAAAAGTTTTGATTTTTATATATTCCAAATTGTCAAAATTGATCCTTTATGTATGTGTAGTGTTAAAGATGAGGCCTTTCGATTTAGTTTTATTAGCTCTTGTATGCATATAAATGGATAGGTTATGGATTTTGATTGTTTAGGGAAGAATGTGGTCCTGAGACATGAAAGCAGAAGTTGTTTGTTGTGTCATTAATTGGGTCCATTGTCTTTTACTGATCATTATTAGTCTTTGATTATGTTGTAGAGGACAAGCAGAGAAGGAGTTTAGAGTGGAAGTTGAAGCGATTGGGCGTGTACGGCATAAGAATCTCGTTAGGCTTTTAGGGTATTGTGTCGAAGGTGCATACAGGTAAAAAAGAAACCTGCTTGAGATGGACTTTGGCTAGCTCTGTGTATGTGTTTTGTTGTGATAACTTATGTTTTTGGATTTCCTTATGTGAAATTAGGATGCTAGTGTATGACTATGTCGATAATGGCAACTTAGAGCAATGGATTCATGGTGATGTCGGCGATAAAAGTCCTTTAACGTGGGATATCCGTATGAACATAATACTCGGCATGGCAAAAGGGTACACTCGCGAGATCCTAATCGATTACTTTCATTTGTGAATTCGTCTTTTTTCTTTATGTAATTTTTTTGTTGATTTTCCCGCAGATTGGCGTATCTACACGAGGGACTTGAACCGAAAGTTGTTCACCGGGACATAAAATCCAGTAATATCTTGCTTGATCGTCAATGGAATGCTAAGGTATCAGATTTTGGACTTGCTAAGCTGTTGTTCTCCGAGAGTAGTTACGTGACAACCCGTGTAATGGGAACTTTTGGGTAAGTCGTTTGGTTTGCATATGCATAGTTAGATCATCACTAGGATTTCAAATTCTTGAAAAACGTTAAACTTTTGTTGATTGGTCTGTTTTGTAGTTATGTCGCACCCGAATATGCTTGCACCGGAATGTTGAACGAAAAGAGTGATATCTATAGTTTCGGGATATTAATAATGGAGATAATCACTGGAAGAAACCCGGTCGATTATAGTCGACCTCAAGGAGAGGTAAAGAAATACAAACCCGCATTTGGTCTAACGTTTAAGATTTCAAAACTACGGAGTTCATTTTTTCTTTTATCGGTTCTTGATTGTCTCGTTTTTATAGGTGAACTTGGTTGAGTGGCTGAAATCTATGGTAGGAAATCGGAGATCAGAGGAAGTAATCGATCCTAAAATACCTGAACCGCCATCTTCAAAGGCTCTTAAACGTGTGTTGCTTGTCGCGTTGCGTTGTGTTGATCCAGAGGCGAATAAGAGACCTAAAATGGGTCATATTATACACATGCTTGAAGCTGAAGACTTGTTCTATCGTGATGTAAGTGTAATCAAATAACTTCACTCACACTCTCTCTCTCTTTCTCTGGCGCGTCGTATAATTATGAAGTGAATCGTTTAGTTACTCACGGATGTTTTAAGCAGGAACGACGAGCGTCGAGGGAGCACGCAAGCCGCGATCATAATCAGCGACAGACTGCGGTTCCTCCGGCTGTGGCTGAGACAACCGAAAGTGACAGTTCACAAGATCAGAGATAAAAGATATGTGAAGAGTTTTAAGAGCCTCACTGAAAATTGATTTTTATTTATAATGTGTGACATAAATATTATTTTTATTCTTTTTCGTTTTATTAGGTTTACTCATGTTTAATCAACATTTATCTCTGTGTATATATTTTTTGGTCAAAACATCGCCAACTTATCTATGTATAAACACTTAGAAAAAGACACATGAATATCATGTCAGCACCTAATATGATAATGTGTGGAGTGTGGACCGACCAAGCTGTTATTTTCTACATAAGATGATCAGATTGACACATATCGATCTACCGATCAACGTCTTGGTCTCTTTCAATTGTGTGAGACAAAATGGACCCATATATATTCCTTAGCTGTTTCAAAATCATTGCGTATAAATAATTGTTCACGAGAATACCAGAACTTTCCAACCGTTGGATTGAATAAAATCCGCCGGTGCATAGTGAAACTGACAAGTGTCAACGCTTGAGTGAAGAATCTGCAGTGATCAATACATAACAACCGTACACGTCTCCAGATTTCTTGATTCTTCGTCATCACCTCGTAGCTGAAACTAAACCACAACTTAAAATCAATTAATAAAGACCGTACACGTGACTATCATCGACGGAGGGAACTACCTCTTATAAATCGACCTTGTTATCAGTCTTAATGAGTCTGAGAAATCAAAAGCATTCACAAATTGGATTCACACCACCAAAGATCAGAAATGGCTTTCGAGGTGAGTTCACTCTTCTACCTCCTTCCTTCTTAAATCACTTAGATTAATTTGATATCGATAACTCGAAGGTTTTGGTTTCGATTTTGATTTTGTCAGTGCAGAGAATTGTGATGATGATTTATAGGTCTAATTGTTAGCGAGTTTTAATCCTCGAATCATCATTTAAGTTCTGGATTTACATTTTTGCTGCTGAAATTGGCAAATCTTGATGCAGGCATGGTTTATGGATGATAGCAACGAAGACCAGAGACTTCCTCACCATCGTAACCCGAACGAGCCCGTCTCGCTTGATTACTTGTCAGGTTCTCTCAAATCTCTTGCTGGAATTTACTCTTACTTTGCATACAGTTAGATATAGCTAAAGGAGATATAAACGATCAAATATAACTGATGAAAATTTTAAACTGATGAATATATGCAAATTTGTTCTAATAATAGGATGTGTTGTGTTTTTGCAGAGCTGGGAGTTTTGTACTGGAAGTTGAACCCTGACAACTACGAGAATGATTCAGAACTTGGCAAGATTAGAGAAGAAAGGGGTTACGATTACATGGTATGCGTATTATGAGTGAGTGATTGAGTATAAGGCTCTCTAAGCTAGCAAATAATCCTATCGTTGGTCAATATACCATTTGAGAATCTATGTAAATGCTAACATCACACAGTATCTACTTCAATGTAGCTTAACGTAAGGAAACATTTATATGGGGTTTGGCTTTGTAATGCATAAGCTAAATGCATAGTAATGTCTCACAAATCGATGAGGAGAACTTTTTTCATGTATCTTAGGATTTACTGGATCTGTGTCCGGAGAAAGTAAGCAACTACGAGGAGAAGCTGAACAACTTTTTCACAGAACACATTCACAAGGACGAAGAGATCCGTTACTGCCTAGCGGGAAGTGGCTACTTTGATGTTAGGGACAAAGATGACCGTTGGATTCGAATATGGATGAAACCAGGCGATCTCATTATCCTTCCTGCCGGAATCTACCATCGTTTCACACTTGACACCAGCAACTACATCAAGGTATATAATAAAACCAATCTCAATCTCTTTACCAAATCATACTAAAAGGCAGATAAAATGTTACATATTTGATTGTTGAATTTTGATGGGATTGGTGATTGGTTTTGCAGCTAATGAGGCTATTCATGGGAGAACCGGTTTGGACACCATATAACCGGCCGCAGGATGAACATCCGGTTAGGAAAAAGTATAGAGAGGGCTTAACCATCATGTTTGGAGAAACCATTCAAGCTCATTAAGAAGGTTTTAATACATGTTTTGGGGTGTATTATAAGTGTTGTTTACTCTTTACCAGTGAAAAGTGAAAACAAGCTCCTTCCGATACATCTAAGTATATAAACGTGGTGCTTGTAATATACATATGCCATATTATACTCTTTTTTTGTTTTGAATGTAGTAGAATTTCACCTCGAAGGCATTGATTTTGATTGATTCACTATCACATGAACCTTGGCTACATAAGGAGCTGTAGTTAAAAACTTTCCGATCACAAAATTCTCCCATAGAGGAGTCGAGTCTTCGATGATGTCATCTGGGATCTCAACTGCAGAGACGCCATCAGTCTCTGTCTAACTGTATTCATGCCTTACGAGTACTGATTTTGATTGAAACACTTTCTTCCACATCCTTAAAGTTGCTTCTCCTATCGCCTCATAATCCGCCAATGCACTTTTTTTTAATTGCGATCAACATTTAAGTCATACGGAAGAGATCTGTCACACCTAATTTTGTAATAATCCAAATAATTTGTTTTAAAGAAGATTCGACCACAACAGAGCACAAAAGCAGAAAGCATATTCGACCGCTCTTCAATTGAAGCACGGTTCGCCTAAATCACATTCCCATTCGGGACCATTTGAAGGCTCAAGTATACAAATTGACTAAGTATCTACAATGTTCAATCAGACCTATGTCGTATGCTTTTGCTGGTAATGAAATCATTCCAAGTCATAGAAAACGGAGCAAGAGAATAGAGAAATCAAAGAAAAAGATGGTTCCATACACATAATTTATTTCAAACGTAACCTTAGAGAGAGAGAGTCAGAGAGAGAAAGAGAGCACTTATGTTTTAAACTTATACATCAACACAACATAAAACGACTTATCACATCAAACACAATCAATAGTAGGTACTGATTCTGAAAAGGTTCACCTGAAAACAAAACAAACAAAAAAGGTTAGGTAAATGTATAATATAACTGAAACTGTCGACGAGACTATCACACCAAAAGTCAAGGAGGATACATAACCAATAAGATGAAGAAAGTGAACATAAATACCAACAAGATTTACCTGCTGCTTTTTTATTCTCCTTATTCGTCGTCGCAGTACTCAAATTGAACACTAGGAATGTGTTGGACTTTGTAGTAACTTTCCCCACCAGGTACTAATTTCTTCTTCCACTCCTTGTTCATATGTACGATTTCCAGTTCCTTTAAAGAAGTTATATACTTCAGCCCGTCCGGTACCTCCTTCAAATTTGTACAGTAGTTTATCCTCAAAGAACGAAGACATGGCATCGACCCTTCTTCTACTACCCAGTCTTCCAACTCGTCTAGCTTCCTTATTTCTAGATAACATAATTGAGGGAATCCACCTTTTGAACACACCATTCTCCTCCCCACGAAAGCACTTTCTGATAATTCAACCGCCTTTAAATGAAGCAACTTTTCCAGAATAGGCAGTGGATCCTCTTCCATCATGCAACCATTTAGACATATGTTTGCAAGGTGGGGAGGGAATCGAGATTGATCAGGAAACCTTGGCATATGCAAGTCAAGCGTTAAATCCCTTAGATTAATGAAATCCCAAACGAAGTCCACTTGATATGCCTCCTGGGGTTGGTTCCGATAAACTAAAAGAAACGTCTCCAGGTTTCTTAATTCACGGAGAGATGACTGTAGAGTTTCAGAAGTATACTTGCCATCGAGAATTACACGGAGAGTTCTGAGCCTAGTCATACGGAGGAGATCTGTGACATTACCCTGTTTCGCTGAGAAAGACCACAAGTACTCCAGGTTCACTAGATTACCCAATTCCAACTTTGTTTTACTGTCTAGATTATGGGGTAGGTACAAGTACCTCAACTCTACCATCTCTTTAAAGATATCTGGCACATGAGTTGTTGTCGCAAACGTGAATAAATTGAGATAGAGTAGAAGCTTTAGATTCCGTAGAGAAGAAGGTATATGAGATACCCAAGTCTCGTATAAGCTCAAAAATCTCAAATGAATGAGCTCTCCAATGCTAGAAGGTAATATCCCTCCTTTCAACTTGGCTCCACTCAGATCTAACACCCTAAGTAATTGTAAACTTCGGATTCCTTGAACTGACTGCTTCCACAAGTTTCCCTCGAGCCCAAAACACAAAACAGATCTAGCTTTTTGATTGTTTTTACGTCCCACCATATCAAGTCCATTAGCGCTATGTACTGCGAGTCTGCGAGATCTAGGAGTATGAGCATTGATAGTAGAGGAGGAAGTCGAGGATTTGATGACTTGAAGAAAGTTCTCTTCTTTGGCTTTAGATAAACATACTTCTCTCATGATGTCATGCATTTGACAATAATCCCTTTTTTTTCCAGCAATAACCATATTTCTCCTTACTAGCTCTTCAAGGTAGTCTTCTCCACATTCCCGAATAGTTGCTCCATTGCAAACTGGCGTTATTATTCCTTCTGCAGCCCAGTAATGAAATAATTTCTCCATATATATCTCGGAATCTTCGGGGAAATGAGCTAGGTAAAGGAAGCAATGCTTTAACTGCGTTGGAAGTTCATCATAGCTCAAAGACAGTATTCGGTAAACCGAATTGAGAATTTTGTCATCTAAACCAGAATTTCCTATGACTTGACTTCCAATATTTTGATATACTCTGTTCCATTCCGAAACCGTATATTTCTTATTAGCTAACAAGCCTCCCAGCACTTTAACGGCTAATGGTAGTCCTCCACAATATGTGACCATTTTCATACCCACGGCATTTAGTTCTTCATCAACACTAAATCCTGCAACAATAACATATATCATAAGATTTGAGCATTGAAATAATATATCTAATATAAATCTAGACCAAAGGATTCGACGTATCATTATCCGTGAGAATTAATTGATAAGAAGGCGTAAGTGATAACACGCTTTCTGGCCTTACGGATTCATATGATTCTAGTATGAAAACGTACCAATTTCGTCTCTCAAATAAGTTCCAACTTTCTCCGGGAGTTAGGATTCTTGGTCTAAAGGTAAAACATTTTGGGTCTGCATGTAGACCAACACCTTCATTGCGAGAAGTAAGAATAATCTTCGAGCCTGCAAATTGTATTGCCTTTGACATCAGGGATTAAAAGGCATTATAAGGAAAGTACTTAAGTAATACAATTGTAGATTGCTCACCTCTTTCTTGGGGAAACACGTCTTTTATTCGGTCCCAGTCTTCGTTTTTCCATACATCATCGAGGACAATCAAATATCTAGATGTTTCCAACAATTGAAAGAGCTTAGCCTGGAGTGTATAGGCATCCATTTTCTTAATGTCGCCATCATGTGGTCTAAGGTCTTGCAAGATCCTTTGCCAAATATCCATCCGCGTAAACTCTTGTGAAACACAGATCCATGCGAATCTATCAAAATGACGTCGGACAATGTCATGATGAAAAACTTGTCTTGCTAGAGTGGTTTTTCCAATACCACCCATCCCGGATATGGAAACCACTTGGATGTTATCATTCTCTACCAAATGACCAACCAATTCTTCAACACTCTGTTCCACCCCCACAAGACCCTTTTCAGAAGTTTTAGGAAATGTTTGTCGGCTCTCCCTTTGCACCCTTTGTCTCTCTTGTAGAGACAGTGAACGACCACCATCTATCTTCTGTATTATTCCAAAATTCTGCAATTGCGCAATCGCTGCAGAGATCCTCTCGGTTATTCCCTCAATGTCTGTAGCAAATTTCCGGCGATCCACTAAGAAACAAGAAAGTATTTTCACGCGCTTCTTGAACCCTTTTTCTTTTCCACTAATTTCTTTGAGAAGAAAGGATTCGATTATATCCTCAGCATCATCAACAATGTCTTTGACATTTTCCAAGAAATTTCTCACTCTTTTATTCTCATGTTTCTTCGCATCTGCATCTTCCAACAATGACTGTAACGCTTCCACCTGAACTTTTAGTCCATCAGCTTGCTCATGAACTCCCCGTAATCGCTCAGATTCTCGACTCAGGAGCTCCCAGAGTTTTTGCACTCCAAACGATACAACTCCCTCAGTTACAGCCGCAGCCATAACTACTCTCCTGTTTCAACGTCAACACATAAGCCAACAAAAGAGTACAAACTTGTTGTAGTAAGATCTAATTACGAGAAATGTTTGGTTGATCTAATGAGACATGATGATATATACGTCCCCAAAGAATTTATTTTTTACTCTTTTATTCAAATTTCAAACAAAGTAGTATTAAGATTTGCCTAAATGATTCAAGTGCGTCAAATTCGTCAATCAAGATTTTGTAACGATCCAAAGAAATTGGTTTTTTTTTTTTTGTTTAATGTAGATTTTACCACAAAAGAGTACTAAAGACATATCAAAGCAAGTTAATTAAGAAGAAAATAATAGTAGTGTTGTTAAAAAAAAAACACGATCGACCTGTCATGAATCAGCTCTGCAACTTCGCTTGTGGTAGCAATGAAAGAATTGACTCCAAGTCAACTCGCTTGTACTTCTTTGGGAAGAAGAGAGATGAGTGGCAATGAAAGAGTTGACTCCAAGTCAATCTTATCAACGACCAATACATTGGCTTAACAGTTTCTTAGAGCACCTCCAATGGTTAAACCCCATTTGGGGTTCTAAACTTATTATTATTTTTATTTTTATTTTTTTATTTTTTTTAAGAACTCATAGTTTCTACATAAAATTTGAGGTTACAATGGTACAACTCCATTTGGGGTTCTTAAAAAAAAAAAAAATTATTGTAAACATAATATATTTAATAAAAACATAATATATTTTAGAAAAACATACATATAATTTTACATATAAAAAAATTGGAAACATAGATGACATAAATTCCAAATGCCAACATATTAAATATATTATGTTTACAATTCGGTGATGTCGGTATGTTGTTTGATTCTTCTATAGGTTTGGTTTGTGTTGGAATAAGTGAAATGTGGAAAATTCCAAACCAAACTTAACCCAACGTAAGCATAAATCAATAAAACCAAAACTTAAACCAATGAAAACAAGAAAGCAGTTTAACAAACACCAAATGCAAACTGAAAGTAAAAGAAGACACATAAAGCAGTTTAACAAACTTCTATTTAGAAACTCAAAAGCAAACTAGGAACATTCATTTAACAAACAACACTTACAAATTCACTTATTAGCAAGCATATCACTAATTAGCTTGTTCTTTAGAGCCAATTCCATTTCATCAAGTGGTTCTTTTTTGCCAATGAGACTTTCAAGCAGTTTCATATCATTGTCCTTGATATGATGAAAAGAGACTTGAATAAACCGATAAATAGAATTAGAGCAGATCTTGAATTAGAGCAGGTCTTGGATTTATAAATTATAAGTTCGAAACAACTCAGAGCTTATAATTTAGTAGCCTCTACATATGTTGAAGAAACAAGATATTCAGTATACACAACTCACATAACCATGCTAGCATTCCGGTCACCAATATTAGAACTAACCAATTTGTTGATCAAAACAAGAACACTCGTTACTTTAGACATTTTTCTCTTCATATTGATTTCACCATTGTAGCATCTTAAATACAAAACTAAAAGAAAGTAACTACAATACAATATGAACTGTCTTGTTCACGTTCCCACTAACTCCTCATCTCCACATTCTTTGACATATAACCAACGTCGGTTTTCTCCAGTTAAATAAATTGATTCTCATCACACAATCATTAAGAAGCAACACAACTATGTCTCTTTGCAAATACTCAATCGTGAGCAGAGTAAAAGAATTAACTAAAAAAAATTCCTCTTTGTTCTTTTATATACTCTAATTATCAACCAATACAAGTATCAAATACAATTAACTCTCAAACCCAGAAAAGTTAAGACCAACATCAAACTCTCAAATCCAATAACGAAATGAGAGAAAGAAAGAGGGTATTTACCGGAGACGAAGAGATTGGTGTTGGGTTCCGCCTGAGCTCGTGACAGAGCTTCGGTTCCGATCAATCGATTGAGAAACAAAGGGGTTTTGCGATAAACTTGCAAAATTCAAGTGAGAGAGAGTGTTTAATGTTGATCTGAAAATTGAGGGAACAAATCTCGACCTAGTTGCTATCGGAAGAGAAAGAGATGTGGGAGAGAGTGTTTAATTTTTTTTTTTTTTTTACAATTACGTGAACGTGACACGTATAGGGTCCTTAAAAAAACAGAAAACTCTTTTTTTTTTTGGTAGAAAACTCTTAAACAAGAGTCGATTGTAATGATAAGCACAATTATTATTTAGTTTTTAATATTTTTTAATTAAAAAGTTTTTTTAATAACTCCTTAATAACTCCCGTTGGAGATGATCTTATGAGTCTATGACCAATGACCAATGACCAATGACCGATTGCCACCTGCGGTTATAGTTTTGAACAAGATTTTTTTTTTTAATGCGATTACAGATTTTTCATTAGGAAGCATAAAATCAGATAAATATAAACAATGCATTAAAAGAAACAAAATCAACCGACAAAAAAGGGAATGATTTTTCAAGTTACTTACCTTATCGGGAAATTCTGAGTATTGCTTTGTCTTCTTCTTCTTCTCATCGACTAAGAATTTTCCTGTGGTCGCCAATCCCAACCACCAGATGTAATCTCAAGGTTTGCAAGGGTTCTGAATTTGTTCTCCTTGCCCCTATTTGGTATTGAGAAAAGGGCTCTTTCACTTGGATCTGCTAGGCTCTTTAGATTTCCAGGAACCAAAAAAGTTTCAACAACAAGAACTTCACGGTGGCTGATACAATCCTCAGAGCCTTTCGGAATGCTTGGGAGTGGCTCTCTGCTCAATCCCCTCCTTCATCTGTTTCGATCAGGGGCGAATCTAGGAAGTTTTTTACTTGGTGCATAATTTTACATAGAAAAAATAATTTTATAAATTAAAAAAATTAATAAATTATATTTAACAATTGTATTATGGTATATATAATTTATTAATGTTTGAATACAAAACAACCGGTTAAATGAAAATGTTCCTAATAAAATGATCTACGCATTTATTTAGATAACCTAATTATGTCTATGATAAATACATTTGACTTTAGATCTTTAAATTTTGGAAACAAATTTAAGTTTCTTTGGTAAGATTGTTGTTCTAAAAAGGAATGGGGGCACAAATCTATTTTTAAATGGAGGCACTAATTTAATGCTTAAAGAAATTACACTAAATAAAAAAAATTACTGGATACACTTGTACCCATCCTGTATTATATGGATCCGCCTCTGGTTTGGATTGGTTTGAATCAATCGAAACTCACTGATGTTTCATCCTGTCGGGAAAAATTTACTACATGTTTCACTGATACGGCGTGGATCGCCAACTCGGAAATAGCCGGAATTGGATGGACTTTCGAGTTTTCCCCTGATGCCATTATGGAACAATCAACCTCCATCTCCCATGTCCCATCTGCTCTTGTCGCCTATGTGAACAACCTTACTTCAAACGAAGACTCTACAATTCGCGAATATGATCATGAAATTTTACTCGAATCTGAATCTGATCGGAAATCCATAGAATTTTATCAGATCTCTTGATGAGTTCCGATTTCTTTATATCGATTAAGTTTCAATATATTCCAAGAACTGATAATATTAGAGTAGATCAATTGGCTAAAATGGGCCTTAGAAATGTAATAGGCTAGTTTGAGAATTAATAGAATGTGTTGTTTTTGACAAGGTTGATGAATATTTTTTCCACCAATCTCGCAGATAGAATTGAAGAAACGATGTTAAAGAATATGATACACTTCAGAAAGTTGTTCTATTTAGAGTGAAAGCACCGGTTTTAAGATTATAACTAGGTGACTCTCCCGCGCTAAGCGCGGATAAATTTTTTATATAATTATTATATTTTACATAATTAACAATAATGTTATTGTGGATATTATTGTTGTTATTTTAATGTTAATAATATATATATATTTTGAAAATTTAGATTTAAAATGCTATGATTCGTATATTTAGATTTGTAGTCAAATTAATAATTATAATATTTTATTTGTTAGATTATAGTGTATATATTATAAATAAATGATTGGAAACAGTAGATATTACAAATATATTTTTTTGTCAAATCTTATTACTTTGATAAAATCTATCTGATTGTATACAAAAGGCTAGACAAAGTGAGTAGTATAAAGCAAATTACAATTCGAAGCATTGATAGGGTTTATTTTTGAGAATGGGTTACACTTATCGAGAAGTCTAACATATCGAGAAGTCTTTTAACTTATAACCTTCAACCTCCAAAAACAGCAAATTTTGTTAAACATAACAAATGATCACAAGAGAATCAATCATTCACTTACTTGCAACAAAAAAATATCATCACTTTGATCTAATTCAAGCAAATTAACGAACACAAATAGTTTCTTCCATATAAATTGATTAATTGAGTCCACACATTATCAATTACAGTTCTTTTATACCAAATAATAGACCCTAAACCATACAATGATTAAACCATAACCTCCTTTAATGCTAATCTATAAGCTATGATACTAAAACAGTCTTTAAGACAGAGAGGATTGAGACAAAAACATACCTCATGTTCTCGGGCAAGATTTATACGATCCCAAACCACCATAGAAACAGAGACGAACACAATGAAAAGCAAAGCTAAACGCCTTGGTCTTCTTAGATAATAAGCATGATTCAAATATTTCCATAACCCAGAACCACTAATCGATTTACTTCTCGCCATCTCTCACTTCATTCAATAAAAACAGAGACGAATTGGGAAATCAAATTCCATGAAACAAAGGAAGAATAAAAATCAAAAAAAGCTTTCAACTTTCGAATTCTCTGATCTGAAAATGAATAAGAAGAGAGAGAGAGTGGAGGTATAGATCCGATTTGAAATTTTATTAGTAGGAGTAAGACGAAGAAAGAATAATCAAAAGAAGAAACTTTTTAACACCCACAAACAAAAAAACTACTTATTTATTTGCCCATCACTTTTGTTTACGTAGAAGAAAAAAAAAACTGACCAAGAATAAGATAAAAAAAATGACTCAAACCTTATCCTTTCATCAAACACTCGCTGTCACTCATTCTCTCCTCTATTTCGATCTCTCACCCAACGCAAAGGAAAATCGAAATCTTCCTCTTGCAGATCTCTCAAAAACTCTCTATCCTACACTTTTCTTTCTCCTTCATTTACCTTTCAATCATGCCATGGCTGAAGCGAAGTTCGATCTGTGTGACGATCTCATCCTTTCCAAATCTTCTTATCCATTCGAGAGGTACGTTTCCAAGTATTCTAGAAATTCTAATATGTGATTCGAAAGTATTCGAAAGTTCTCAGAGGCAAGATTTTGAAAGTTCTCAGAGGCAAGATTTTGACACAGATATTGTTTTTTCTTCTCAAATCTTATTACATTTGTAAAATGCAAAAGTTAGATTGCTAAGTTTAAAGATATGTGTATGAGATTCCATCCTGTAACGTTGATTGCTTAGTTTTTACAGAAATAATAAGGTTCCATCACTGAATCAGTCTTGCATCTGAGAACTTGACAGTCAAATAACATCTTTGACATATAACACTACTAAAACTCTATAACAGTAATTTCTCTCCAAACCCCTAAAGCCAATTATAAATATGTGGTTAAAATAAAGTGTAAATTACATGACTATGCAATGACAATCCACTCAGAGTAGTAGCATTTAAGCATCCAAAATCTTACAAATCATTTCTCCAGAAACCAAAACATATTATCTCCTGTGTCTTCTTCTCTCAGTCTCTGGAACAGCTAAGGGTTTTGTTTCACTGCACATTTAAATCCCAATAAGAAAACGTTTGATCAGCATTCAGAATTGCCTCATGATTATGACTTTAAACAACTTCTTAACATTTTGGCCTATGCTCAAATGCTCTACTTTTAATCAGCTTTCAGAATCGCCTCATCTTTCTTTTTCTCACTAAGAAGAATAAAACCTATACTTGTGATGTAATACCAATTTACACCATGCATTACTTCTACCTCAACCATAATTAAAGCTATGTTTTCTATAACTTGATCCTTTTCCTCAATCTGAGAATAGTCTTAGAGACACCATAATCACACTGTAACCAAAACACATTGTTGGATAAAAGGAACAATAAGAAACCAGATTACCTTACGATGACAATCTTGGTGTGAGATTTTCTGGCTGCTAACATTAACAAACACCTCGCACGACACTTTACCCTGCAGAACCACAATTTTACCTATGTATTGAATCATCAGTAATGATCATATCATACATATATCAAAATAACTTGTTCAAAAAATCAAATCGAAACAAAATTAGAGACTCTTTGCCAATGTTACTTTCAACTAAGTATAGGTTCTAACATTTCTTGTCTCTTTCCAAACAAAAAAAACAGTGAAACATTACTGCTGATGATCGAAACTTCATTTGACATTTACCAAAGAATTTGTATGACAGAGATGTATGTGAGTCGTCTGTAGAATTAGAGATCCATGTTTGTTTTGAGAATGATAACGTAGATGATCTCTAAGACAATATCTTTGAAAACTATAAAAAAAAATAACAGACCCAAAACAAAGCAGTTTACAAATCCTTAAAGATTAAGTTCATGAGAAAGACATGCACTTGATTAAATTCTACCTAATATTTTGAAAGACTTCTTTATAGACGACATTCCTTGTTGTTTTCTGAGGCTTCCCGTCTTTGTCTGTGATAAGAATTTTCAATCCAGATCTTGTCTTTACTCTTGAAACGGCAACATAAAGTTGTCCATGAGTAAAGACGGGTTTTGGCAAATACAAACAAACTTTTTCCAGAGTTTGTCCTTGGCTTTTATTGATGGTCATCGCAAAAGCAACAGCCACGGGAAATTGCCTACGACGCATTCGGAAAGGAAATCTTGCTTCTGGCGGAGTGACAAACATCCTAGGGATGAAGACTTTCTCGGAATCATTTTTATCCTTCTCATTACCAGTTATAAGTGTAGCCTCTAACACATGATCAGCCATCTGAGTAATTTGTAGCCTTGTCCCATTGCATAAACCACTTTTGGCATCAATATTCCTAAGTAACATTATAATAGCACCAACCTTTAGTTTCAAACAGTGGTTTGGTAATCCAGAGATTTTGATGCTATTGAGGAACTCTTGAGAATAAACCATATTATCCTTGGGGCCTTTATCCGATGTATCGATACTATCCGAACTTAGAAATTTTTTTTCTTCACCTATTAAATTGAAAAAGAAATGAGGAAAATTAAGAGGTTTAATTAATAATTTTGACAAAATATGTGGGATTTTGAACTAAAAACGGTACCTGATATTTGTGATAGCATAAATTCATTGATACTATCAACATCGTTGTTCCTCGGACTCAAAATAACTCTTTGTTGGAAAAATTTAGGATCTCGCACTCCTGCGTAGGATGTTCCATAAACTTCTTTGACCATAGCTTCTATCGGATTGTCACACTCAGTTATAAGCAAATCTGCAGGGATATCAATCTCAACCTCTCCATCGTTGGGTTCATTGATTTTTCCATCACCAATATCTAGAATCCATTTAGAGAAAGATTCTAGTTCTTTGGCTTCAGTAGTGGTCAGCCCGGCAAGAAGTCTCATGTTCTTTGTGAGTTTTAGGACCTTTACGCTAGGCCAGAGGTATGATGAACTTAGGGAAGCCAAAACTGTCTCTACTCTACCACCATTAGTAATTACTGGCAGAATTTGTCTAAAGTCTCCTCCAAATACGACAATTTTACCTCAAAAGGCTTATCACATCCCAGTATGTCACGCATACTCCTATCTAAAGTTTCAAAACAGTGTTTACTCATCATCGGAGCTTCATCCCATATGATGAGTTTAGATTGTTCCATCAACTCTGCTTGATGTGTTCCCTTTTTCATCGAACATGTTGTAAATTCGTTGACGCTAAGTGGTATTCCAAATCTTGAGTGAGCTGTCCGACCACCTGGCAATAGCAATGCAGCAATTCCACTGGATGCTACGTTTAGAACAATTTCACCTAATGACCGAATAGCAGCACTTAGGATATTCCAAAGAAAGGTTTTTCCTGTTCCTCCGAACCCAGAAACAAAAAACACACCTCCAATATCACGATTTACTGCATATAATATCTCCTCATAGACACGTCTTTGCTCATCAGTGATCGTGGCAAGCAGTTGTATGTGTTTATCTCTTTGCTCATGGACGTTGTAGCTGAGGTCATCCCTTACTAAAATGTTTTCATTTCTGTCATATGCGTAATCATCAGGTAGTGGCATATGTTTAAAAAATGCGAGAGAACTTCCGTTGAGACGCAATAACATTTCGATCTCCCCCAGAGCCAAGTTCTTAACCTGATCTTGAGATAAGGTGAGATCTGAATGGGATGAAAACAGACGGAAAATATTGATGTTATGTTTATTACGAAATTATTACAAAATTAAAAGTATTGAAAACAAAATCTTCTTACATGGGTTTTTTGTCGTTTTTCTTTGCTGATACAACATGTCTTCTGATAACATTTCCCACGTAGCATCCCATACTTGTTCTGGTATTGCGAGACTCTTCGAAAGCAATATTATAGCAAACAACTTGCGTATATATTTTCCTGAACCCCAGAAACTTGCTTCCTTAATAGCTTCAATATATTCTTTATCATCATCAAGCAACCCCAGTGCGTAGCATGCTTCTTTGAAAGTCTTGTAAAGAATACCTTCGATTGTTCTTATATCTTTGAGCATGTAGGACCCTTTACAATGTTTAGCAAAACTCTCAAATAATATAACTCACCTAAGGATAGCGGCACATAAGTGAGCCTTCCAATTGCAAAACCTTTAATCCTTGGCTTCCAGATTCTAGGTTTTAGATGCCAAACAAAGTACGCTGGAAATTCTGCATAGGTTAGGTTTTTTGCAATCTCAGGATATAACTTACTGGCTTCCAAGTAGACCATAAACTTGGATTTACCAACAGACATACGGTCTAAAACTTCGTCGAGAGCTACACATTCGTTGTAAATAACCAATTGCTCACCAGGGAGATGGAATGGAAGTCTTTCCACGGAAGTACTCCGATAGTGAATAGGGAAAGCTAGTATTCGCCAAGTTGCTTCACAAGCAGATATATATCTGTACGATTTGGCAAGTTAGTCAATTAATCTGATTGTTCCTTCCATATAAAGTATTAGTTGGAAGCAAAAATCAGGTTAAATGTAAATGATGTGTAAATATACCTGCAGCTATAATATAGCTTAATTTCATCGATGGGGTCATTGTTGTACTCTCTTTGAACTGACGCATTAACATAATCGGGTCCCTTATTCATGTATTTTAAGAGGTATTTGATAGAGCGTGTCTGGTTGCACCACTCTACATTAATATGTGCCCGATAACGAAGCGAAAGATCCCTGTTATATGGAACTACATATCCATTATCACATTTCCATTTTTTCTTTTCAACTGATCTTCCATCCTCTAGCCGTTTGTAAATAGGAAATCCACCATCGTCAATTTTGGTCACTGCGCTGAAAGGCTTGGGAAAAAATTTAGAACACTTTCCATCGACCATGCATACATTTTTTGGATTAACTGCCCCACATGGTCCATGGACCATCATATCTCCAACAACTTCATATAAAAATGGATCCAAATCCTTATCAGGAAGTTCTGCACTTATATACTTGTCTATGTCTTCAGGCGCTGGCATCTTAGAATTTGGATGCAAAAAGAGTACCATATGTGCATGTGGTAACCCTCTTTTCTGGAATTCAATTGTGTACATAGCTGCAAAGAAGTTATAATGCAAAATATTAGGTGATATATTCATGATACAAGCAACGTAAAGAAATTGTGAAAATAATTAATTTATTGTTTGGAAATTGTTACCAGAACTAACTTCTCCAAATGTGCCTTTCTTTCCCTTCTTTGTTAAATCGTATATGAGATTGTCTAGTTTCATTTTGAACACCCTGCAACAAATGTCTGGTCTATCTTCTGGGTTCAAATTGTGCTTTTGAAGATACCTTGTAATTTCAGGCCACTTAGGATTACAAGTTATTGTTATGAAAAGGTCAGGATAGCCATAATACTTACACGTTGCCATCGCATCTAGGTAGTTTTGCATCATATACCTTTTCCCACCGGTGAAAGAACGCGGTATAAAAAAGCCCTTTCCTTTCTCAGAAAGATTACAATCACCTTGATCAGCTGCCTGTTGAATATTATTGTAGTTTTCAGACCGAAGCTTCTGCTGATTTAGTGAAAGATAACGAAGTCTGTTGGATTCAATCATGGTGTATACATCCACCAAAAACTGTTGAAACAATTTTCCTGACATCATTATAGTAGGAGATTCCCCTATCCTTTCTTGAATGCGGAATGCAAAGAACTCTCGCATAGTCACTTTCTTTCTCTTCCGACCTGTTGTGTCAACAAAACCAATATCGATTCCTAATCTAAACCCATCTTCACCGTATGGAAATAATAGCGGATACTGTAGTGGCAAATAAGCAGGGTGTAATTCACTAATCCGTCGTAACTTTCCTGCTCTACTCTCAATAATAATGTCACGTGTTTTCATACCAATGTTAAAATCATTAGGAATTAGACCAGCAACTTCATTTGCTGTAGGTAGATTATGTGTCCTTCCATCAGTATCTCTGTCACATGAGAGTCTTAATCTCAGACCTTCAATAGGTTTTGTCATATCAAACTTTTCCCTTACTGATCTAAAAGCTTTTACGTGACGATTATGAGCATCTAACATCTTGATTAAAAGAGCAACTACAGTTTCGTCCAGTTTCCCAGCTGTTTCAGATTTCCTACAAAAAAAACATAACATATTCATATTCATGACTACGAAAGTAAAAATATTGTAAACAAACTCTATAATATGTACAAATATATTACCCGCAAGCTTTAATCCGATTCTTTATCTCGTTCTCAGTATCATGCATGTATAGTTGCAAAAATGCTAGATCTTTCTCAGGAGGAGGCAAAATATCACCTATACGATGATAGTTCTCACCGCTCAACTAAAACACATAGGGTCCTTTTCCGTTGTTCACAGAAGTCTCTACCTTTCCTCCAAGCGACGTAAAGGAGAACATCATATTGAGTGTCCTTAGAAATTCTCGAAAATGCTTGCTTCTATCATCTCCATTATACAACAATGCACACAATGTTGCTGGAGGGGGTTTTAGCAGTGGAAGCTTGACTTTACCTTGTTTACAACACATTGTAAACAATGGTTTACTCTTTTTGCATCGTTTTTTGTTTATCCGTTCTCCGAACCACATGTATGCGTCACAGTTGGTGCATGTGTATTTAGGATCTCCGTGGTCATTGTAACCTGACGATGTGGATATCATACTGAATGTGAGTGAAATGAAGTTTGAATATAAATATAAGTAGGTAACTTAAAACATTTTGGATATAAAACAAATACCATTTTCTTCTTCTTGAGGCTGGTGAATTCTAGCTGCATTCCTCATCATAGTGAACCTTTTCAAAGCAGTATCATTTTGCTTTGACAATAAATCTTGGTTAATTTGACGCTCAAGATTTTGATATCTTTCAACTTCTACATTAGATTCATATTGAGTCGAACTGTTTTTAGCATGTTGGTTGGAATCTGTATGCAAGAAAACACTTATTATGTGAAATACATTCATAGGTAATATTATGTTTCAGAGAAGAGAGGAGATGAAATTAGCACAACCTTCAGAGTCATAACCTTCGTCCTGTTCTGAATCACTTGCTATAAAAGCAAAAAAATCCTCTGTATTCATTGAGCTTAGTAAATCATCTGCATTTTGCATAATTCGTTAACCATAGGTTTTATGAGAAGATAGAATTCAATATACTATGGACCCACTATATGTATATTAGTAACACATGCATTGTTTCATGTATGCAACACAGTAAAGAAGAGAATACAAATAACCTTCTTCTTGACTGCATTGTTGGCCAATCCTACGATGACTTGTTTGTGTTTTGCTTGTAATTGTTTCTTGAGCAGAAAATTGGGTTGCATTTGTAATTGTGCTACTATCTGTTAGCATAAGGAATTGATTTATGCTCTACAGAATATGAAATACTATTCAATTTAATTAAACACAAAACGTATGAGGATAACATTACCTGAAGGTTGTACATAAACACCTTTTCTCTTTGCATCAATAATTTTCTTTCTTTCATTTCTTGCAGTATATGATCTTTGTCCCAACAAATTGGTTTTGTCTGTGAGTGGAGTAAGTAGAATCTCACATTCTGTTTCTTTTCCTGGTATTCCACCTATTAATGTAAGATCTATTATATAACTGATATAATCATTTATATAAGTAGAAACTATGGACTCACGTTTTCGCAATGGAGGTGAAGGATTAGAAGTTTCGGCATTGTATGTGAATGAAGTAGGTAGAATCTCACTTACATTTTCTTTTCTTGGTCTTCCACCTATTAATGTAAGATCTATTATGTAACTGGTATAATCATTCTTATAATTACTTCTGCAAAGTATGTACTTACGTTTTCGCAATGGAGGTGGAGGATTGGAAGTTTCTTTGTTTGATGATGTATTTGTACTTTTCATCGCCTTTGTTCTAGGTTTGCATGGAGGTGGAAGATACACTGATCATAAAACAGAAATAACAATTGCAGGTTCATCTACTGAGAATCATGTAATTTACATACCTTTAGAGTTGAAAGATGTAATGGTTGGAATCAAACACGTTGGGACATTGTATCGTTGGAATCAAACAGAAATTTCCGAAATTTAGCAATATTAATAAGTGAATCTTCTCGAAATTTTGTTATGACTCTGTGTATTTGTACATACAATTCGGCACATTTCTAAAATGGGCCTTAGAAATGTAATAGGCTAGTTTGAGAATTAATAGAATGTGTTGTTTTTGACAAGGTTGATGAATATTTTTTCCACCAATCTCGCAGATAGAATTGAAGAAACGATGTTAAAGAATAATACACTTCAGAAAGTTGTTCAATTTAGAGTGAAAGCACCGGTTTTAAGATTATAATGTGATACTAGAGTTTCTTGGTGAGACTATGTATTATGTTTACAAATTAAATTTATGACTAGTGATCTAATTAAATTCTATGTTCACATGTGTTTTCAGAATTATGCAATATTAGCAATTGTTTTTTTTTTGTTTTAAACAACTCAGTTCAACACTTCAGTTTTACAAATTAGACAATTTAAAACTATGATAATTAATGGAAGAGAACAAATTAATAAAAAAAATTCAGTACTATTAAATCATCCTATTAGACAAATCAGATAGTTATGTTACATTTCAACGGTTTAAAAAGTAAACCTCAAATACTCGACGAGAAAATACTGTTGTCAAATTAATGTAAACTAAAAAAACCAGATGAACAAAATAACTACTCGTAAAATAAGTTGAAATTCATGAGATGAAATAAAGAAGTTGAAACTCAATGAAAAAAAAAATCAGAAATTTGAGTGCTAAACTTACATGACATTGTGTTAACAAAACGAATTTGGTACCGCCAACGATCAAAGACATAAATCAAAGACAAGATTCCACGTTCGAATTTTTTTAACAATTATGTAATTTTAAAACTCATTTCTTCAATGAAAATCCAAAAAAAATTAAAATATTAGGTTTTATCAAATTAATTTGAAAATTCAAAAACATTTTAAATTTGAAAATTACCTTGCCGTAAAAAAATAACTACTCGTAAAATAAGTTGAAATTCATGAGATGAAATAAAGAAGTTGAAACTCATTGAAAAAAAAATCAGAAATTTGAGTGCTAAACTTACATGACATTGTGTTAACAAAACGAATTTGGCACCGCCAACAATCAAAGACATAAGTCAAAGATAGGATTCCACGTTCGAAATGTTTTAACAATTATGTAATTTTAAAACTCATATTTCGTCAATTAAAATACAAAAAAATTAAAATATTAGGTTTTATTAAATTAATTTGAAAATTCAAAAACATTTTAAATTTAAAAATTACCTTGCAATAAAAATGAGAAAAAAGTGGAAGGAGTGAGATGAACAGGTAATGGAACTTTACGCCAACGGAGGAGACTTGTTACACCATCTAGAAATACAAACACAAAAATACAAAGAAATTAGTTTAAATTGATCGAATCACAAGGCAAAAAATTTATACATGCTTTTCTAATATTTCTTATTTATATTTATATTTTAATGAATATGCTTTATTATAAAATAGCATTCTTAGGCCTCATATTGTATTCAGTTATTGATTAATCGAAGGATTTAAAGAGGTCATGATAAACCACTGTGAAGAGTATTCGCAACTCTAAGAGCTTTTGCGAAGGATCAACGGATCTAGTTCTATCCCTAGAAGCTTCTGCTCCATCAGTTGGTATCAGAGACAATCTCTTTGATTTCTCAATCGAAGACCGACATCTGTGAAGACGACGTTCAGGTTGTTGACGATCTCTTCAAAGCTGGATCTTGTGAAGATCAGAGCCGTGCAGAATCTGTTCGTGCAGAAGCCGGACGACTTCAAGTTCCTGTGAAATTATATATTGATGAAGTATGAAGTGTTAATGCTATTGTTTTACAAAAGAAAACAAATTTGGTATGATAGAATGTATGAACTTACCCGAATCATTTGTTGGACTAGGATATTTCTGTAGACTTCCATCTCCATGTCTTTGTATTTGCCACTAATCATAATCAAATTATTCACCTATCGTAAACAAAATTTCAGAACATTAAACAAACAAATAATTTCACCTATCATAAACAAAATTTCAAAACATTAAACAAACAAATAATTTCACCTATCATAAACAAAATTTCAGAACATTAAACAAACAAATAATTTCCAAAATTCCAATTACATGACATATCCAAACTAAACCACACATTTTTTTTTTTTAATGCGATTACAGATTTTTCATTAGGAAGCATAAAATCAGACAAATATAAACAATGCATTAAAAGAAACAAAATCAACCGACAAAAAAGGGAATGATTTTTCAAGTTACTTACCTTATCGGGAAATTCTGAGTATTGCTTTGTCTTCTTCTTCTTCTCATCGACTAAGAATTGTCGTCACCGCCGATCACACAAGTCGAAAGAATTTTCCTCTGGTCGCCAATCCCAACCACCGACGAAGCTTCTCCCAGTTGCTTGTGCTGTTTCACGACCGATTTTCTGATTTTCTTCTAAAACAGAGAATCATCAGAATAGACGAAAACAGAGAGATTAAGCGAAATAAAAGTTGTGTGTGTGTGTGTTTTTTTTGTTTCTTAGCCAAAGAATTGAAGAAAACAAAACCCATTGATCGTATATTTATAGAACAAAACTATCCGTTAGAACAATTACAATTCAAAAAAAGTAGCCGTTTGGAAAAGAAAACACCCAACGGATCTATTGTGAAGACAAAGTCTGATAAGACATCATCTCTCGACTCGACTCGACTCGACTCTCGGAGCTGCGTCTGGTAGAAGAAGAAGAAGAAAGCCAAACGTATGGGCTTTCTGCGAAAAGCCCAATTTTTAATATGGGCTTGGAGATTTACGACTACCAAAATGACGAATATATCCCTAATAAGTATAAATAATTGTTCACGAGAATACCAGAACTTACCAGCCGTTGGATTGCATAAAATCCGCCGGTGCATAGTGAAACTGACAAGTGTCAACGCTTGAGTGAAGAATCTGCAATGATCAATACATAACAACCGTACACGTCTCCAGATTTCTTGATTCTTCGTCTCCAGTAAAACACAATTTAAAATCAATTAATAAAGACCGTACACGTAAAATCAATTAATCAATTAATCGACCTTGTTATCAGTCTTAATGAGTCTGAGAAATCAAAAGCATTCATTCACAGATTGGATTCACACCACCAAAGATCAGAAATGGCTCTCGAGGTGAGTTCATTCTTCTACCTCCTTCCTTCTTCATCACTTAGATTAATTTGATATCGAGCGTGCTCTCTTTTTCTTCTTCTTTCGATTTTGATTTTGTCAGAGCAGAGAATTGTGATGATGATTTATAGGTCTAATTGTTAGCGAGTTTTTGAATAGATTAATCCTCGAATTATCATTTAAGTTCTGGATTTACATTTTTGCTGCTGAAATTGGGAATTTGAATGAAAAAATCCCTCCGAGTTTTTTCTGAGGCAAATGTTGATGCAGGCATGGTTTATGGATGATAGCAACGAAGAACAGAGACTTCCTCACCATCGTAACCCGAACGAGCCCGTCTCGCTTGATTACTTGTCAGGTTCTCTCAAATCTCTTGCTTGAATTTACTCTTTACTTTGCATACAGTTAGATAGGTATTGGAGTTTTATTGTGATTCCACTATATGAGTTATTATATAGCTAAAGGAGTTTTAAACTAATGAAACGATCAAATATAACTGATGAAATTTTTAAACTGATGAATATATGCAAATTTGTTCTAATAATAGCATGTGTTGTGTTTTTGCAGAGCTTGGAGTTTTGTACTGGAAGTTGAACCCTGACAACTACGAGAATGATTCCCAACTTTGCAAGATTAGAGAAGAAAGGGGTTACGATTACATGGTATGCGTATTATGAGTGAGTGATTGAGTATAAGGCTCTCTAAGCTAGCAAATAATCCTATCGTTGGTCAATATACCATTTGAGAATCTATGTAAATGCTAACATCACACAGTATCTACTTCAATGTACCTTAACGTCACTTCTCCTATCGCCTCATAATTCGCCAATGCACTTTTTTTTTATTGCCATCATAATAATCCAAATAATTTGTTTTAAAGAAGATTTGACAACAACAGAGCACAAAAGCAGCACGGTTCACCTAAATCACATTCCCATTCGGGACCATTTGAAGGCTCAAGTATACAAATTGACTAAGTAAGTATCTACAATGTTCAATCAGACCTATGTCGTATGCTTTTGCTGGTAATGAAATCATTCCAAGTCATAGAAAACAGAGCAAGAGAAAGAGAAATCAAAGAAAAAAATGGTTCCTATACACATAATTTATTTCAAACGTAACCTTAGAGAGAGAGAGTCAGAGAAACAGAGCACTTATGTTTTAAACTTATACATCAACACAACATAAAACGACTTATCACATCAAACACAATCAATAGCAGGCACTGATTCTGAAAAGATTCACCTGAAAACAGAACAAACAAAAAAGGTTAGGTAAATGTATCACACCAAAGGTCAAGAAGGATACATAACCAATAAGATGAAGAAAGTGGACATAAATATCAACAAGATTTACCTGCTGCTTTTTTATTCTCCTTAATCTTCGTCTTCGCTGTTCCGAAATTCAACACTAGGAATGTGTTGGACTTTGTAGTAACTTTCCCCACCAGGTAATAATTTCTTGTTCCACTCCTTCTTACTTGAGATTACCAGTACCTTTAAAGTAGTTATATACTTGAGCCCGTCCGGTACCTCCTGCAACTTTTTGCAGTAGGTTATCATCAAAGTATGAAGACATGGCATCGACCCTTCTTCTACTACCCAGTCTTCCAACTCGTTTAGCTGACATATTTCTAGCTTACATAATTGAGGGAATCCACCTTTTGAACACACCATTCTCCTCCCCACGAAAGCACTGTGAGATAATTCAACCGACTTTAAATGAAGCAACTTTTCCAGAATCGGCAGTGGATCCCCTTCCAACATGCAAACCTTTAGAGATATGTTTGCAAGGTGGGGAGGGAATCGAGATAGATCAGGAAACCTTGGCATATGCAAGACAAGCTCTAAATCCCTTAGATGAATGAAATCCCCAACGAAATTCACCTCATGATAAGCCTCATAGGATTTGTTCCAATCAACTAAATGAAACGTCTCCAGGTTTCTTAATTCACGGAGAGATGACTGTAGAATTTCAGAAGTATACTTGCCATCGAGATCTATACAGAGAGTTCTGAGCCTAGTCATACGGAGGAGGTCTGTGACATTACCCTGTTTCGCTGAGAAATACCACAAGTACTCCAGGTTCACTAAATTACCCAATTCCAACTTTGTTTTACTGTCTATACCCGGGGGTAGCGACAAGTACCTCAACTCTACCATCTCTTTAAAGATATCTGGCACATGAGTTCTCGTAAACGTGTGTAAGTTGAGATAGAGTAGAAGCTTTAGATTCCGTAGAGAAGAAGGTATATGAGATACGAAAGTCATGTATAAGCTCAAAAATCTCAAATGAATGAGCTCTCCAATGCTAGAAGGTAATCTATATCCTTTAAACTGGGCTCCACTCAGATCTAACACCCTAAGTAATTGTAAACTTCGGATTCCTTGAACTGACTGCTTCGACAAGTTTCCCTCGAGCCCAAAACACAAAACAGATCTAGCTTTTTGATTGTTTTTACGTCCCACCATATCAAGTGCATTAGCACTATGTACTACGAGTCTGCGAGATGTAGTAGGAGTATGAGCATTGATAGTAGAGGAGGAAGTCGAGGCTTTGATGACTTGAAGAAAGTTCTTTTCTTTGGCTTTAGATAAACATACTTCTCTCATGATGTCATGCATTTGACAATAATCCCATCTCCAACTCCAATGGCTTTTTTTTTTAGCAATAACCATATTTCTTCTTACTAGCTCTTCTAGGTAGTCTTCTCCACTTTCTCGAATAGTTGCTCCATTGCAAACTGGCGTTATTATTCCTTCTGCAGCCCAGTAATGAAATAATTTCACCAAATCTATCTCGGAATCTTCGGAGAAATGAGCTAGGTAAAGGAAGGAATGCTTTAACTGCGTTGGAAGTTCATCATAGCTCAAAGACAGTATTCGGTAAACCGAATTGAGATTTTTGTCATCTAAACCAGAATTTCCTATGACTTGAGTTCCAATATTTTGATATACTCTGTTCCATTCCGAAACCGTATATTTCTTATTAGCTAACAAGCCTCCCAGCCCTTCAACGGCTAATGGTAGTCCTCCACAATATGTGACCATTTTCATACCCACGGCTTTTAGTTCTTCATCAACACTAAATCCTGCAAACAATAACATATATCATAATATAAGTCTATACCAAAGGATTGGACGTATCACGGGTAATTCAGTGAATTACTCCACAAGAACTAATTGATAAGAAGGCTTAAGTGAGAACACACTTTCTGGCCTTACGGATTCATAAGATTCTACTATGAAAACGTACCAATTTCATCTCTTCTAGGGAATACTTTGCTCTCTAATAAGTTCCAACTTTCTTCGGGAGTTAGGATTCTTGGTCTAAAGGCAAAACATTTTGGGTCTGCATGTAGACCAACACCTTCATTGCGAGAAGTAAGAATAATCTTCGAGCCTGCAAATTGTATTTCCTTTCACGTCAGGGATTAAAAGGCATTACAAGGAAAGTACTTAAGTAATACTATTGTAGATTGCTCACCTCTTTCTTGGGGAAACACGTCTTTTATTCGGTCCCAATCTTCGTTTTTCCATACATCATCAAGGACAATCAAATATCTAGATGTTTTCAACAATTGAAAGAGCTTATCTTGGAGTTTATGGACATCCATTTTCTTAATGTCGCCATCATGTGGTCTAAGGTCTTGCAAGATCCTTTGCCAAATATCCATCCGCGTAAACTCTTGTGAAACACAGACCCATGCGAATCCATCAAAATGACGTCGGACAATGTCATGATGAAAAACTTGTCTTGCTAAAGTGGTTTTTCCAATACCACCCATCCCGGATATGGAAACCATTTGGATGTTATCATTCTCCACCAAATGACCAACCAATTCTTCAACACTCTGTTCCACCCCCACAAGGCCCTTTTCAGAACTCTTAGGAAATGTTTGTCGGAGATCCATTTGCACCCTTTGTCTCTCTTGTAGAGATAGCGAACGACCACCGTCTATCTTCTGTATTATTCCAAAATTCTGCAATTGCGCAATCACCGCAGAGATCCTCTCAGTTACGCCTTCAATGTCTGTAGCAATTTTCCGGCGATCCACTAAGAAACAAGAAAACCTTTTCACGTGCTTCTTGATCCCTTTTTCTTTTATTTCTTTGAGAAGAAAGGATTCGATTATATCCTCAGCATCATCAACAATGTCTTTGACATCTTCCAACAAGTTTCTCACCCTTTCACTCTCATATTTCTTGGCATCTGCATCGTTCAACAGTGACTGTAATGTTCTCATATGACGTTTTAATCCAGCAACTTGCTCATCAACTCCCTGCAATCGCTCAGATTCTCGACTCAAGAGCTCCCAGAGTTTTTGCACTCCGAACGACACAACTCCCTCAGTTACAGCCGCAGCCATAAGGTCCGTAACTATTCTCCTGTTTCATCGTCAACACATAAGCAACAAAATAGTATAAACTTGTAGCAAGATCTAATTACGATAAATGAGAAACGTTTGGTTGATCTAATAAGAAATGAGAAATTTATTTTCTACTCTTTTATTCAATTTCATACAAACTTATATTAAGATTTGCCTAAATGATTCAAGTGCGTCAAATTCGTGAAACAAGATTTTGTAACGATCAAAATAAACTTTATTTTATTTTATTTTAATGTAGATCCGACCACAACAGAGTACAAAAGACAGATCAAACTAAAAGAAGACGATCTACCTTTCATGAATCAGCTCTCCAACTCGCTTGTGGTAGCAGCAATGAAAGGTTGACTCCAAGTCAATCTTATCAACGACCGACACATTTGGCTCAGCAGTATCTTATGATTCTATGACCAATGACCGATTGCCACCTGTGGTTATTGTTTTGAACAAGAAATTATTATCTTTCTTTTTTTTGGTTAGATTTTGGTTTTGAGAATCTATTTTTTAGAAAAAGTTATATCTAAAGAATCAATTATTTTGTCTATAATTTTCCACAAATTACCAAAAAAACAATTCTAAAACAATTATTTCTAAATATAAAACCAAAATAATCTTCGACAAAAAAAAAAAAAAAAAAAAAAAAAACCAAAATAATCTCAATTAGAGCTGCAACAATCTGGCCTTCCTTTTCCAATCAAATCGTTTCCGAGCGTATGATCTAAATCTTCTTTGTTTTCCAATGGCCATATAAACCGGGTTCCTAACCATTTAGTATCGCTATCTAAACCGGGTTCTGTCCATTCGTCAACTCGTGCTTGGAAATGACGTCCTACAGACACATACCTTCTCGGAATCTCTGGTTTGCTTGGCTCTGTGATTGCATGTGAAACTTGTACGTCTGCGGCTCCGGATGTTCCTGCAACAAGATCTGTTGTGGTGCCTGATGTTCCTGCAATAAAGTCTGTTCTCTCAGGAGCTGTGGATTTACAAGAAGTGATCAATTCTCTGCAATTGCTAGATCCTGATTTAGTTAGAGAGACCAAACTTCCATTGCTACACAAGCGAAAACTGGCTTTGATTAAATTTGGACGCCTTATGCTGTATCTTAACCATCCTGTTGACTTTCGATCATCTTCGTACATTGAAGGATGCATAATTTGGTAACCCTGCAAGGGATTATCATGAGTTAAGCTATCTCAGAGGTAGAAGAAGAAAGCATACTTAGAGCAGCAGTGACAGTAGTTAAAGTAAGATAAAGCAGTTTTGAAGCCAGTACCAGAATCAGAGCATTTTTATATCTGGATTCAAAATTGTCTCTTTGAATCAGTAAAGCTTTCTTTGCTCTAGTCACTTGGATCCAACACTCGTTACCAGTATACTGCTTCCATCTTGACCAGTGTGGTAATACTCCAATGGAAGGATCATGAGGACATCATGCAACCAAAGTCAGCCACTTCAAGATTTCCGGTAAGTCTCCTTGCTTATCCAAGGACAATCTAAACCGTCCTCCTCATCACATTCAGAATCATCACTAAGAAGAACACAAGACGCTTCTGGTTCTTCATCATCATCATCATTATCATTGCTGCTCTCTCTAAATCTCTTCCTAGGCCTATGTAACTCCGAGCACGACTCTTCCATATGCTTACAACCGAAAACCATAGCTCTGTTACGTTTTCCGCACTTTCCATTTTCCAACAAACCCTTGAATCCAGCCCCTAGCTCATGCAACAAACTCCCCATGACACCCTTTCTTCTTACTCTCCTGATTATCCCAATTCACAATCCTCGACTTCTCTATTGCCCATTTCTCCATTCGGTCCAAATACTTAGTAAATCAACCTTAAAGACGGAGAGACTGAACAATCCAAACCTAATTTCTCAGCCACTAATTCCCACAAGCCTTTCCTAGACACAGAATCAAATCCTTCTCTCTCCCTTACCAACACAAACAGCTTAAACAAATTAACCGTTTCGCCATCACCAAGAATCGCAGGGAGAGGTCTATTATTATCCTCTTCCTCAAGAAAAAACAACAGAGCTTGATCAAACAATGTCTTTAACCTCTCCTCACATTCATCAAAAACACCAACCTCAACATCAATGTATGAACATGAACTATTATTGAAATTTGACCATCCTGCCATTAAACCCATGACATCAATTTCCTCTCTTTCATCTTCTAATCACAAAAGATCTATCCTTTACATAACCTAATCAATACAGACACATTAGATCTACTGACTGAGAAATTAGTTTCCTGAGATGAGGTCAAACAAACAAACATGAATTATCTTAAAGGTTGGGTTTTTAAACAGATCTTTCCATATCTGATCATTCGAAATGTTTCTGTGTTGGATTTGAAGTTTTTTACCTGGGGATTTCAAGCTCTAGAAGCTTAGAAGGATATGTTTGGTAAATAAATCCTCCTCATGGGTTTTTAGCTCCGCCATTGTTGTCACACAAGTGACAAAAGTTACGAAATTTGAGATCAATGGAAAAGACATGCAAACACTAAACAAGAAGCTTTTGTCTCCTGGAAAACAATATGATTTTTTTTCATTTCTTTTTTTTTCTGTTGTAACAAATCTGGTTTTACAATTAAAATTGGGTTATAAGATTTTTTTGACGTCAACATTTTCATTAGAAAGATGGGCTGAATATGTTACAAGTGGGCCTAAATTGAACTAAATACATGAAGTAATTAAACAACTATAGAACAAGTATTCAGTTGAATGAACAAGCGAGGCCCACGTGCTGCGTTGGAAGACTAAAGAAGCTTCTTCAATCTTCGATGAAAGACCAGAAAGCATCTTTGTCCATTCCGGTGTACCGGAAATTAATTTCGAACAGAGCTTCATCACCTTGAGCTTCAAGTCTTCAGCTTCTAAAAACAATTCTACCCACCACCGATCTCATCACCTCAATAAATCTCTTTCACCAAATATGACTTTAAGCTACACCCGAAAAATCATCTCAGCTCCGGGAGCTCCCGAGGCGCCGGATTCCACTAGGACCGGATCTTTTGAGGGCTAGACTGATAGCCAAGACCTGCGGAAGAAATTACCCCACCAGCTAAAACAACTTCCGAGAGGCGAAAGAAGATCTAATCAAAGAGATTAAATCGGATTTTTGAAAAAACAAAACTAAACAATCATGAAGAACATCCGATCGTAGCCGGAGAAAACAGATCGGCCTAGCCGAATACATATCCGCTTAACGGAAGAGAGAATCCGGCAACTAACCGGAGCAACTATCTCTCACTCTCTTCCTCACCGAAACTAAGAACAGAAAAAAGTAAAGAAATATATACAACCGGATCGACCAAATGGTCGACCGGAAAAAAACTGGAATCTTAGATCTAGATCAGAACAGAGATGAAGCTTCGGGGGAGAGAGAGAGAGAAAATTGGGTTATAAGATTAAAATGGGAAAATCTGAGACGAAATAAAAATGGATTTTGATGTTCTTCTTAAATAGAGATTTTAGTGGAGTGGTGGTGGTGTGACTGATATCCTTAATCTAGGGTTTCCAAAGTGTGTTAAGTAACTAAGAAAATGGACAAGATTTTGTATTATGTTGGTCGAAATTATTTAATTTTTATGTACTTTCTTAGTTATTAACTTATTAATATATTATTATTACATCAATTTTAAAATCCATTTTCCGTTTTATTGGAATATCTATGGTTTAAAAAAAAAAGAAAAAAAAATATCTACGGTTTAGCATTGTAAAATGGGTGTCCCAACAACTACTTTAAGTTTTGGTTTTGCAGCTAATGAGGCTATTCTTGGGAGAACCGGTTTGGACACCATATAACCGGCCGCAGGATGAACATCCGGTTAGGAAAAAGTATAAAGAGGGCTTAACCATCAAGTTTGGAGAAACCATTCAAGCTCATTAAGAAAGTTTTAAACAAGCTCCTTCCGATACATCTAAGTATATAAACGTGGTGCTTGTAATATACGTATGCCATATTATACTCTCTTTTTTTGGTACAAATTGACTAAGTACCTACAATGTTCAATCAGACCTATGTCGTATGCTTTTGCTGGTAATGAAATCATTCCAAATCATAGAAAACAGAGCAAGAGAAAGAGAAATCAAAGAAAAAGATGGTTCCATACACATAATTTATTTCAAACGTAACCTTAGAGAGAGAGATTCAGAGAGAGAAAGAGAGCACTTTTGTTTTAAACTTATACATCAGCACAACATAAAACGACTTATCACATCAAACACAATCAATAGTAGGTACTGATTCTAAAAAGATTCACCTGAAAACAGAACAAACAAAAAAGGTTAGGTAAAGGTATAATATAACTGAAACTGTCGACGAGACTATCACACCAAACGTCAAGGAGGATACATAACCAATAAGATGAAGAAAGTGGACATAAATACCAACAAAATTTACCTGCTGCTTTTTTATTCTCCTTAATCTTCGTCTTCGCTGTTCTGAAATTCAACACTAGGAATGTGTTGGACTTTGTAGTAACTTTCCCCACCAGGTACTAATTTCTTGTTCCACTCCTTCGTACTTGAGATTACCAGTACCTTTAAAGAAGTTATATACTTGAGCCCGTCCGGTACCTCCTGCAACTTTTTGCAGTAGGTTATCATCAAAGTACGAAGACATGGCATCGACCCTCCTTCTACTACCCAGTCTTCCAACTCGTTTAGCTGACATATTTCTAGCTTACATAATTGAGGGAATCCACCTTTTGAACACACCATTCTCCTCCCCACGAAAGCATTGAATGATAATTGAACCATCTTTAAATGAAGCAACTTTTCCAGAATCGGCAGTGGATCCTCTTCCATCATGCAACCATATAGAGATATGTTTGCAAGGTGGGGAGGGAATCGAGATTGATCAGGAAACCTTGGCATATGCAAGGCAAGCGTTAAATCCCTTAGATTAATGAAATGCCAAACGCAATCCACTTGATAAGCCTCATGGGATTCGTTCCAATCAACTAATTGAAACTCCTCCAGGTTTCTTAATTCACGGAGAGATGACTGTAGAGTTTCAGAAGTATACTTGCCATCGAGATGTACACGGAGAGTTATGAGCCTAGTCATACGGAAGAGGTCTGTGACATTACCCTGTTTCGCTGAGAAAGACCACAAGTACTCCAGGTTCACTAGATTACCCAATTCCAACTTTGTTTTACTGTCTATAGAATAGGGTAGGCACAAGTACCTCAACTCTACCATCTCTTTAAAGATATATGGCACATGAGTTGTTGCAAGCGTGAATAAGTTGAGATAGAGTAGAAGCTTTAGATTCCGTAGAGAAGAAGGTATATGAGATACCTCAGTCATGTATAAGCTCAAAAATCTCAAATGAATGAGCTCTCCAATGCTAGAAGGTAATATCCCTCCTTTAAACTTGGCTCCACTCAGATCTAACACCCTAAGTAATTGTAAACTTCGGATTCCTTGCTTCGACAAGTTTCCCTTGGGCCCAAAACACAAAACATATCTAGCTTTTTGATTGTTTTTACGTCCCACCATATCAAGTGCATTAGCATTATGTACTACGAGTCTGCGAGATCTAGTAGGAGTATGAGCATTGATAGTAGAGGAGGAAGTCGAGGCTTTGATGACTTGAAAAAAGTTCTCTTCTTTGGCTTTAGATAAACATACTTCTCTCATGATGTCATGCATTTGACAATAATCCCATCTCCAACTCAAATCATTTTTTTTTCCAGCAACAACCATATTTCTCCTTACTAGCTCTTCTAGGTAGTCTTCTCCACTTTCTCGAATAGTTGCTCCATTGCAAACCGACGTTATTATTCCTTCTGCAGACCAGTAATGAAATAATTTCTCCAAATCTATCTCGGAATCTTCGGGGAAATGAGCTAGGTAAAGGAAGCAATGCTTTAACTGCGTTGGCAGTTCATCATAGCTTAGAGACAATATTCGGTAAACCGAATTGAGATTTTGTCATCTAAACCGGAATTTCCTATGACTTGACTTCCAATATTTTGATATACTTTGTTCCATTCCGAAACCGTATATTTCTTATTAGCTAACAAGCCTCCCAGCACTTTAACGGCTAATGGTAGTCCTCCACAATATGTGACCATTTTCATACCCACGGCTTTTAGTTCTTCATCAACACTAAATCCTGCAAACAATAACATATATCATAAGATTTGAGCCTTGAAATAATATATCTAATATAAGTCTACACCAAAGGATTCGACGTATCACACGGATAATTCAGTGAATTACTCCACAAGAATTAATTGATAAGAAGGCGTAAGTGATAACACGCTTTCTGGCCTTACGGATTCATAAGATTCTAGTATGAAAACGTACCAGTTTCGTCTCTTGTAGGGAATACTTTGCTCTCTAATAAGTTCCAACTTTCTTCGGGAGTTAGGATTCTTGGTCTAAAGGCAAAACATTTTGGGTCTGCATGTAGACCAACACCTTCATTGCGAGAAGTAAGAATAATCTTCGAGCCTGCAAATTGTTTTTCCTTTCACGTCACGGATTAAAAGGCATTATAAGGAAAGTACTTAAGTAATACAATTGTAGATTACTCACCTCTTTCTTGGGGAAACACGTCTTTTATTTGGTCCCAGTCTTCGTTTTTCCATACATCATCGAGGACAATCAAATATCTAGATGTTTCCAACAATTGAAAGAGCTTAGCCTGGAGTGTATAAGCATTCATCTGTTTAATGTCGCTATCATATGGTCTAAGGTCCTGCAAGATCCTTTGCCAAATATCCATCCGCGTAAACTCTTGTGAAACACAGACCCATGCAAATCCATCAAAATGACGTCGGACAATGTCATGATGAAAAACTTGTCTTGCTAAAGTGGTTTTTCCAATACCACCCATCCCGGATATGGAAACCACTAGGATGTTATCATTCTCCACCAAATGACCAACCAATTCTTCAACACTCTGATCCACCCCCACAAGACCCTTTTCAGAACTCTTAGGAAATGTTTGTCGGCTCTCACTTTGCACCCTTTGTCTCTCTTGTAGAGACAGTGAACGACCACCATCTATCTTCTGTATTATTCCAAAATTCTGCATTTGCGCAATCGCCGCAGAGATCCTCTCGGTTATTCCTTCAATGTCTGTAGCAAAATTCCGGCGATCCACTAAGAAACAAGAGTCTTTTCACGCGCTTCTTGAACCCTTTTTCTTTTCCACTAATTTCTTTGAGAAGAAAGGATTCGATTATATCCTCAGCATCATCAACAATGTCTTTGACATTTTCCAAGAAAATTCTCACTCTTTTATTCTCATGTTTCTTCGCATCTGCATCTTCCAACAATGACTGTAACGCTTCCACCTGAACTTTTAGTCCATCAGCTTGCTCATGAACTCCCTCTAATCGCTGAGATTCTCGACTCAAGAGCTCCCAGAGTTTTTGCACTCCAAACGACACAACTCCCTCATTGACAGCCGCAGCCATAACTACTCTCCTGTTTCAACGTCAACACATAAGCCAACAAAAGAGTACAAACTTGTTGTAGTAAGATCTAATTACGAGAAATGTTTGGTTGATCTAATGAGACATGATGATATATACTTCCCCGAAGAATTTATTTTTTACTCTTTCATTCAAATTTCAAACAAAGTAGTATTAAGATTTGCCTAAATGATTCAAGTGCGTCAAATTCGTCAATCAAGATTTTGTAACGATCCAAAGAAATTGATTTTACCACAAAAGAGTACTAAAGACATATCAAAGCAAGTTAATTAAGCAGAAAAAAATAGTAGTGTTGTAAAAAAAGAAAACACGATCGACCTTTCCTGAATCAGCTCTGCAACTTCGCTTGTGGTAGCAATGAAAGAATTGATTCCAAGTCAATCTTATCAACACTCTCGGAGCTGCGTCTGGTAGAAGAAGAAGAAAGCCAAACTTATGGGCTTTCTGCGAAAAGCCCAATTTTAATATGGGCTAGGAGATTTACGACTAACAAAATGACGAATATATCCCTAATAAATATTAATAATTAAGTGTTCACGAGATACCAGAACTTTCCAGCCGTTGGATTGCATAAAATCCGCCGGTGCATAGTGAAACTGACAAGTGTCAACGCTTGAGTGAAGAATCTGCAATGATCAATACATAACAACCGTACACGTCTCCAGATTTTTTTATTCTTACCGCGTAGCTGAAACTAAACCACAGTCCTTTACATGTGGCAAAACCAAGGCTCTCTCTTTCCACTGTGTTTCGTTTATTTTGCACACGGCAAGTTTCTTTGATTCCTCTATAAGAACGCGTTTGAAGTTAATTGTTTTTTCTTGACATTTCGAATCCCCAAATTGATACTCGGTAAGAACACTGACCCATCTCTGATTTAAATACTTTCTTTTGCTTGTCTTTTTGGTATTCCTGTGCAAATAGTTTTGTCAACTTAAATTAGTTTTTTTTGGTTTTCCTTACGTTTCTGAAGCTCTTCGAGAACAGTTTTGAAGTAACCGGTAACATTTCAGAAGAATCTCTCTCTCTAGGTGAGTTTTTGGCTGACTTCATAATTTCTCTACGCTTATTCGTTTTGATAGTTATCTTTGTGTTAGACTTGGCGAATTTTATCTCTGTTTTGATGTCAATTTTTGGGCTTGGAATTGGAATCTCCAGATTTCAGATTATACGACCAGGGTTTTGTCTGGTTTACTGAAAGCTATGTCATTTTTGTGTTTCATTAGAGGAAATTCTCAAAGCTTCGATTTTTTTGTTGTTTGTGTCTCTGTTAGATGTTTCAATCTCTATAATGAGCAAAATCTTAATTTGGATTCAGAATAATTAACTTTGTTCTTCTTTGTGTGTTGCAGTTAAAAGCTATAAGAAGATGATCCATACACAAGATCCACCACGCTTGTTCTTCCGCTTTGGAAACCCTTTCAAGGTTCTGTTTCCAAAGAACAATGGACGATTATCGCCGAAGCTTCTCTCATTATTGAACAATTTCGAGACAAACTTGACGGTATCGATTAGAGAACTTATACCAAAGGATGAGAATGATATCGTTACTGTTTCTTGGATGAAGCAAGCAATGGTATCTCTTTGCGAGACACACAAGAGTATGAGGACACTAGTGACCGATCTAGAGCTTCATGTATCGGACTTGGAGGAAGATTTGATTTATGTGTACTCCGATGTTAGCTTGAAGCTTCTTGAACTTTGCAATGCCTTCACTTCAGAGCTTGATCGTCTCAACCATGGGAATCTATTACTCAAGTTTGCTTTTAGTAAGCTGGAGACAAACTATTGTCTCGAGCATCTTGATAGCTGGAATCAGCACATGGTTTCCAAGAACCCGAGAATATGCGGCGCGGTTTTGAGTAGTCTTGTTGAATCGATGGATCATCATCGTCTCTCCAAGAAGGCAAAGAAGAAGAGGAAACAATCTTCGAAAGGAAAAGTACTTCTGCGAGCTCTATACGGTGTAAAGGTCAAGACTTTATACATATTCAGCGTGTTTGCTGCTGCGTTCTCGGGTTCTTCCAAGAATCTCTTCTATCTAACTGTGCCAAAGGAGATGGAGGAGGTTCCATGGGCACAAGCTTTCATGGAATTGCAGAACGCGATTAATCCAGAGATCAAAAACACTTTCTTATCCGACAGATTCACGGTTATAAAAGATCTCGAGGCTGTTGAATCCGGTGTGAAGAAACTTTACAAAGCAGTCCAAGAAGGGTCAGTAGTTCCCATTTTGCTGGTTGAGCAATTGAAGAAGTCAGTGATAGAACTTTCGGAAAGGTTTGATCTTGTCTCTAAGGAAATACGATGCGTGTCGAAGGTAGTGATCGCCGCACGCGACGCATTGTTCGAGAGCCTGTGGACGAAATATGCAGAAGAGTTGGGAGGAGTGACATTGCCAATGATTAAAAGTGTATAGACTTGCTTGTGAATAGAACATGTAGTTAACAATAAGAGATGTCAAAACAAAAATACTTGAAACTCAAAATCAGAACAAGTGTACAAAATAACATATTCCAGCTATATATAACCGATGGACCAAAATTTAGTTAAAGTTGTTCATGAATGAATTTTCATTTTATTTTCCTAAATCCATTTTTGAAAATGGAATTGAATGTCATTTCAGGAATAATAAATGTCACTAAATTTGTAGTGAAATAGGAGTACAAGTTTGGCAGACATTGACTTCTTACAACTAGTATAATAAACCAAGTGGTACTCAAATACTGACTGGAGAAAAGTTTTAATTTTTAATTTTGATTATTATATGAAATCAAGAACATTCTCACATGAAGTCATTAACTTCTTCAATTCTATAAAATTATTCAACATTTAATAGAAAAATGGAGTAATCATCGGATATAATTCCACTCCAATAGATTATACCTAACAAAAAGTCTAAAAATTGAAAATTGACTTGTAAAGAGAAAACGAAGAAGAAGACTTAAAACCCGTTTAGGTTCACGGGTCGCCCGAGAGGAGCCTTCCCCCTTAGCCGTTCAGAAAAAAGGTCCAAACTTTTAACACGTATTTTGAGAAATGTCAAATACCCATTTCCTCAATTTCCTCCATTAACTTCTTCTCTCTCCATCGATCTCTCTGTGCGTGTATCTAGGGTTCTTCGTTTTTCTTCTTGGCTTCTTATTCCGATTTTTGTGGGTTTTTAGGTGAGAAATGTCGGCGGAGAGTTGTTTCGGTAGTTCAGGTGATCAAAGCACAAAAGGATTGCCTACTCATGGTGGTAGTTATGTTCAGTATAATGTCTATGGAAATCTCTTTGAAGTTTCTAGAAAGTATGTTCCTCCTCTTCGTCCTATCGGTAGAGGCGCTTATGGTATTGTCTGGTGAGTTTTCTTTCCCAATTTGGATTTGTTTGATTCATTGGGTTTATGACCTTTTCTTGCTTCGATTGCTCTAATATCGAAGTTTTGTTTCCAGATTTGTGTTTTAGAAACTTCTAATTTTTCTCATATTCTGGGTTTTTGGATAGTTGATGATCTTTATGAATTGATGATCATACTTAGAAAAGATTTCCCCTTTTTACTCTATGGATATATTAATAAAAATGGGCCAATGTTCACTTTGAATCTCTTCTTTTGTGTATGTTTGTGTTTCGATCAGTGCGGCTACAAACTCAGAGACTGGAGAGGAAGTAGCTATCAAGAAGATCGGTAATGCTTTCGACAACATTATCGATGCGAAAAGAACTTTGAGAGAGATTAAGCTTCTCAAGCATATGGATCATGAAAATGTAGGGACTTAAATGATCTTTTGGATTTTTTTCCTTATCCTTTCTTCTGAAATCAGGTAGCTTTTTGTGAATCTTATATTGTTTTCGATCTTTATTGTGCAGGTTATTGCTGTAAAGGATATAATAAAACCACCGCAGAGAGAGAACTTTAATGATGTTTACATTGTTTATGAGCTAATGGACACTGATCTCCATCAAATTATACGCTCAAACCAACCTTTGACCGATGATCATTGTCGGGTATGCACCAACCTTTATGTTGCTTATATGTACCAGATGAATTTTCTGCTACTAGTTAGAAGTTACATGGTTCAGGGAGCTAGAGCAATCCATATTTGTTGTTGTGTTAGTGTATTTGAGAAAGTAAGATTGATCAAAATAACTGTTAGATTCAGTATTGCTTGATACTTATATCACAGACATTCTTATGATTGTTCTGTTTCATCAATTGTGTTCTTCGTTTGATGTTTCAGAAATTGAGCTCGTTTCAATGTTTTTTGTTTTTCTTGCAGTTCTTTTTGTATCAATTGTTGCGTGGGCTCAAGTACGTTCATTCAGCGAATGTATTACATCGAGATTTAAAACCCAGCAACTTGCTCCTGAATGCAAATTGTGATCTAAAGCTTGGGGATTTCGGGCTGGCGAGGACCAAATCCGAGACAGATTTCATGACTGAATACGTTGTTACACGTTGGTACCGAGCTCCAGAGTTGCTCCTTAATTGCTCAGAGTACACAGCAGCAATCGATATTTGGTCTGTTGGTTGTATACTCGGTGAAACAATGACTAGAGAGCCGTTATTTCCCGGTAAAGATTATGTTCATCAACTTAGACTCATCACTGAGGTAATCTAATCTGAGCTTGTTTCATCCATTGAATCAGTTGAACATTTCTTCGGTATGATCTGCATTTGTTAATAAATCTTTGAAAAGCAGCTTATAGGATCACCTGATGATTCAAGCTTGGGATTCTTAAGGAGTGACAACGCAAGAAGATACGTTAGACAGCTTCCGCAGTACCCGAGACAGAACTTTGCTGCTAGATTCCCAAACATGTCAGCAGGTGCAGTCGATTTGCTGGAGAAAATGCTTGTCTTTGATCCAAGCAGACGCATCACAGGTGAGTTGCACATATATATATCTGCCTCTTCTCTGTTTTATCATTTTTGGTCTTTTCTAAACAAGTTTCTGTGTGTGTAGTTGATGAGGCGTTGTGCCATCCGTATTTAGCGCCGCTGCACGATATAAACGAAGAACCGGTGTGTGTGAGGCCATTCAACTTCGATTTTGAGCAACCTTCTTTGACAGAAGAGAACATTAAGGAGCTTATATATCGTGAAACTGTCAAGTTCAATCCTCAAGACTCACAGTGAGAAAGAGAGAGAGAAAGATCCTAAAAAAGAAACTCATTTAAATGCTTGTTTTGTTTTGTTTTGCTCTGTTTTTGTTATTGAATCTCTTGATAAGTTTGATTATGTTTGTAATATGAATATTATTATCCTGAGAAATTGGAAAAAAAAAAAAAAGAACAACCTTTGAGTTGTGCTTTGCAAAAAGACCATCAAATTCTTTGTTTCTTAATCTGTTGCTTGAAAATTCGATTAGACACTTGAGCAACCACAAGAAGAAAATTCAGATTGGAGACTAATGAGGAACAAGAAGAGAATATTGGAAGAATATGTGATTGATCTGTGTATTATATAACAGGATCTTTCAAGTAATTTCTCTTTATATAATGAATTGAATTTGAAACTCTAGATGACTACTTTAAAAGGTCTCAACTAAACAAGGAAAAAACAGAGAGAGAGAGAGAGAGTATTTAGCTAATAATGTAAAAGCAAATACAGAAACGAATGCTTAATGACGGGGTTGAGCTCCGAAGCTGCGTAACCACTTGTTGAGGCGGTCCATAGGTGACAAGTCCATCTTCCTTGTAAGATCGGGGACTGTAGTCTCTTTGATCAATGGTCCGACCACGACTCGTAGCTTAAGGCCAGCATAGCAGTGACCGGTGGTCTCTGAGCTAATGAAATAATGGACACCTGGTTTGGTAAGCCTGACGAGATCGTGTCCTGTCTTGTGCACGGACACAGGAGAAGTCGGGTCGCAAGATATGAACTCAAGATCACCGCTGATTTCTAAAACATCGTTGACTTCATTGTTGTATTCGAAAAACAGAGAATCTCCGACATGAAACTGTTTCTCCTCGCTCCACTTGTTGTAGAAATCACTGTCGTAAACGTTCCATCCTTTTGAGTCACCGACCTTGTAGAACTTTCCAAAAGGATAGATCTTGCTCGGTGGTGGTGGAGGAACCGGACGTGATGGGTCATGGACGACAAGAACGTCGAGCCTTTGTCCGGATAGGCATTGAGCATGGTTTGAGCTGACGAAGTAGTGGAAACCTGGTTCCGTGAAGGTCACGACATCATGTCCCGTGTTGTATACGGCTTTAGGAGAAGAGAAGTCACAAAACTCGTACTCCAAAGCGCCCGAAACTTGAGTCACGTCGTTGAGGTTGGGATCGTATTCGAAAACGAGAGAATCTCCCACGTGGAATTCTTTACCCTTGGTCCAATCGTAATAGACATCGTCCTTTGTAGTCCATCCATCGGAGTCTCCGACTTTGTAGACCTTCGCGGAGCAGCAACCAAAGAGAACCGTGAAGATCACGAGCATGAAGCAGAAAATCATCTTCTTTGTTGTGGCCATGATTTGATTTGATGGTAATAAACGAAGAGGAAGAAAGATTATGATTTCAAGAACTCGTTGAATTAGAGAATGTTGTGTGAATGTAAATGAAGAGATTACAATACTTCTTCTCCTTATATAAAGCTTTTACGGTACCTAATCCATTTCTTATTAGGATCTTTCTTACTAATTTATTTCCTTTTTCTTAATTAACAGAGAGATTTTAAACAAAGAAATTATGGTATAATTATTTGGATCCTTTTTGAACTTGGATTCAAATGACGGTTTAAGTTTTATTGTATCAAATCAATTTTTGGATAAGATTCTTGATAAGCATAATAACCACGAGTGAATCAAAGCTATTTTCCTTCATTCTTTTATCTTTATTATCCACAAAAGAAGAAGAAGAAGATAGATAGATAGATGTGACTACAATTTCTTACATTTATTTGATTGGCATCTCTGAGTTTTAGCCTCAAGACAATCAATATGATTAGAGTTTCTTTTGCTAATCTGAGATATTAAGGAAGAATCAGAGGAAGATGATGATGATAGATAACAGTCACAACATTGGATAAATTACAAACTTGGAAGCAAACTGAAAGTAGTAGTAATAGAAAAGTGGAAGATCTGTTTGTTGGTTTCATACATTTATTTTAGTTCATATAAGATTTTAAAAGCCAATAAGCTGCTTGAGTTAAATAGAACTAGTCATGGAAATGACATCAAACTCAACTCCCACATAAAGCTTATCGTTCACCAAATAAGGTCTATCAAGTTTCTTTAGAGGCATGAAATCCTCAAAGCCATTAATGTTCTCATCACATTCTACATCAACCCAACAAGAATCTACAAAACAAAACAAAAAAGTGTTTTAGTAACCATCACAAAACTTTTAAAATGTTAGCAAAACTTTTATAAACCATACCTGATTTCTCAAAATGATTGCGGTTAACTTGATCCAATACACGCAGCTTGAATTTCGCGTAAGTTTTCGCCTTTGGTGCATTGTTGATAAACCCTTCTCCTACTAGATACACAGAAAATGATTTGTCTTTTCCCTCCTTAACCCCTCTTGGATGAATTTTGATTTTCCTGATCAAACACTCAACACAAATATACAACTTCTTTAATGTATGATGCATTTTATAACCAGGCTTGTAAATAAGTGTTTTTTTCTTTTAATAGGGAAAATAAGTTAGAATTCAATCACCATTTCCGGGTTCCAACGACAAACTCATTAGAGTAATGATACATTTCAGGCTCGAAAGACGAGAACTTTGTCATCATCCAAGTGACTTTGTGATTGAGAGGTTTCTCAATTAAGCTAAAACATTCTGCTGATCCTTTTGCACCATTTTCAAACCCATGAAACTTGACACCAAACAGACAACAATCTTCAATAAGATACCCTTTTGACTTAAGATCAACAAGTGATATAAGCTGTGGAATCCCTCTCATTTGTGGTATTGATGTTGTACCAAAGTTCAATATCACTGCACACATAACACATCAATATCGACACCATGTATATATATACAATAGAAACTCTATAAATTAATAATGTCGAGACAACCGATATTTATTAATTTATAAAGATATTTATTGTATCGAAAAGCTAATTTAGGACTGGATAAATTCATTCATTGATTTTTCGAATATTAATTTATCAAGTTTCTACCGTATATCAAAGCCATGATTGAAAGAGATTGAGAGAGAAAGAGACCACTAGAGGGGTGCCATATAGGCCGTAGCTGACTGACGACAAAGATCTGATATTTGAGCTGAACAGTTATACTATTTTGATTCTCTATGAACATGGAGACATGACCATTTGCACTATTATTCCCATTTGGGTACACATAGAGTTTCCTGTTTTTCATGCCATGGAGGAAAATAGTTGAGCTTAATTATAAGGGTTTGGTGTTTCTTTTTTATGTCAAACTTGGTAAAACCAAAGAAAAGCTCACCATTTGTTCCTACCGAGAATGAAAACAGAGGATTCGACTCTTTCGATGTGATACTTTGTGAGTAAAGAGAATTTGTCAATCTTGAACAAGTGAGATGTTGAGTGCCGTGATGTAAAAAGTTCCACCATTCCTGTAAAAAGCAACAACAAAGAGATTAAAACTTGGAACTGATGATAAATCGAGACTCTTTGGGATTGAGACCATATGCTTTTTACTTTCAATGGTTTCTGGTCGTGCCATTGTAACAAGCTGCAAATGATGTGAAACTGATTCTTTTAATGGAGACTGTATAGCTATTTGAGGATGTAAGTTATCTAGCTTTATATATAGACATTACAGAACAAGTGCCACGTGAATGTTTTTTCTTATGTCTCTGTTTTGGTCCCAACATTTATCGAATGGAACAAATATACCCATCGTGGATTTCACGCTATAGAGAGACTGAAGATTGATAAGCATTTTACATTGCATCTTTCAATCTTTGTGGAATATATCACTTTCGTATACATTCGACCTTATCTTGAAACCATGCAAAACAAAGATTCCAAATTTTGTTATACGTATGTTTGAACCAAAAATAAAAAAAAGAATCATAAAAAAAATATAAGGTTAAGTGAATTATTATTGTCTATTGATCATGCTCTGCTAAATATTTCAAAAGAACAATCTTTTGTTTAACCGGCTCTCATATACTAATTTAGCTCGAAACATATTGATTTTTCCGTTAGATTTGCCCTTTTTTTTATTTTCTTAGTTTTATAAATTTAGTTATAAACAATTAATAATTTGATGTCTATACTCTTATCGTTACACTCACATTAATCCAGATTATTAATGTAAAGTGCGTTGTGTTTTTTAAAATGTGACATAATTGTTCTAAAGATAATGGGCTTCTAAAGACCATAATGGGCTTCACGAGACTATATAATCTGCTGGTTAAAAAAAAAAACGGGCCCATTTATCGTATAAATTCAGTGACCGCAGCGAAAATAGAAACCTACCGGAGCTTCACCGGCCTGGAAGAGAGCGGGAACGTGTCCGATTTTTTCCCTCTTTCTTTTTTCAATTTACTTCTTCTTCTTCTCCGATTCTCGCTGATTCTTGTATCCTTTAGCATCTATAGGCGTTTACTGGTGATAATTTCTGTGTGTATTGTTCACCGATTTTGCTCTTATACTTTATGGTGATTCATCTTCTTTCTTCTCCTGATCGTTGTTTACCTCAGTGTGGTTGTCTCAGAAATTCGTATTATCTCGGAGTTAAGTTACGTCATTCTGCCTTGACCGGTCTGATCGAGCAGACCCAACCATGCATTTTTGGGGTTTTTCATTCCATTTCTGCTCAATTGTTTTCTCGATTGATGAGTTCTTCACTTTTGAATCGGTTTCTTCATTTAGGGTTTTTGTTTAATTATGTTTGTTATATGATTTAGGAATTTAATTTGGAAGGTCTGCGAATCCGCCTTGTTTAGCTGTAATCTTTCATTATCTACTGATACTCTGAGATTAATCCATATCATTTGAGTTTTTTTTTTGTTCTCTCTGTTCCTGTTGCTTGATTCATGATTTAGCGGTTGTGAAGTAACAGTTGGTCTCTATGCAAACACATGAATGTAACATAGGCACATATAGAGAGGTTAATGTACATTGTATTACTTCTTTGCTTTATTCTTACAAAAGTATAGCAAAAACTGGGCTCAAGTTAAGCCGTAATCAAAATTGTTCTTCCTGCTAATTTCTAAGCTTAAACTTATTTCACCTCAAGGAGTTTGAAAGCTTGCATTGGTCTCCTTTCGCAGGTTTCTTGACCAAAGTAATGTCAACTTACGCTTTATGGTTCTGGTTATAAAGCATGTCTGAGCTTGTGTCCTGATTCATCTGCTGAGTAGAATTTAACCATTGATTCGGCTTGTTGCTTTGTTCAGATGACTGGAATTAGCATTGGTAGAGCTCAGTTAGAGTTTCATTCATTAACAGAGTGAAAAGTCCATCCTCAATCTGCACAGCCACCTCGTCACGCTCCTCTTTCATGCGTTTCTCATTCCAGTCTCGTCTTTCGATTTCTCTAGCACATGCTTGTCTCTTCTGTTCACCTGATCCACTTTGAAGCTCTGATGCTCTCTGTCCCTGTAACCAGCCTTTTGCCTCGCCTACCAATTGGTCTTCAAAGTGTTGATCTCTGTAAGTTTCGTGGAACGAGTTTGTCCTTTGCATCAATTCATCTCTGAAGTAGTCCATTATCAGATGTTCTTCGTGGATCCAAGTGGCATGTCTTTCTTTGACTCGGTTCCATAGCTGCGCTGCCTTCTCTTCAACCTCATCAGCTTCTTCATCTTTTATCTCTCTATCGACAGTATCACAATGTTCATCATCAAATTCGATATCTGTCTCTTGTCCTCCTTCCATGTAAGATTCTTCATCCATTGAGACCCATTCGTCCAAATTGAAAGGACTAATGTTGGCCATAGTCTCAAACCGTTGAATCGTTTGCATGAGTTTTTGTTTGGTTCCTGCCAAAATCATCACATAGTGTGGTTCAGAAACTCGAAGTCTTGAAAAATATCTAAGAAGAAAACTTGATTTGATTGGAATGAAGGAAATCTATACGCACTTTCCACATTGTCAAGGCATTTACTGAAAGAAGAGTCTGATGCTTCATCGTCTTCCTCATGTTGAATCTCAAACACTGAGACGGGGCTGCTGTGCTCATTTTCACACTGTAAGTCCTCCTGACCATGATCATTGCATATTAGACCAAAACATCCAACTATTAAGCGTTTAGTGTAATAATTTCAGTTTACTAAATGTTAATGCAAAGCTACTCTTGTAAGAGTCGTTTCATGATTTGTTAGAGTCATAATGGAATTAATGGGTACTGTACATTTCAATTCTTTATATCTACCAAAGACAAGGACAGCTTCTGTTTTGTTTTCATGTGAATTTAGAGTAAGGAGCAACTGCACGTGCATTTAGAGACAGCATGGGCGACCGTACGGTTGAAGTAAAGTCAACCCGTAAGATCTCAAAATCAGATCACTTTAATTCTTTCTTAATTTTGATTTGATTCTGTTTTCTCCTTTATTTATGCATGTACTAGTTAAACTCTGATTAATTTATGTTATAAGTACGAGTTTCTAATTTTCTTAATATAGTATCCTTACCTCAGGCCCCACTTCAGTGTCGGTTACTGATACTGCTGTGCAAGAACCTTCGCCGACACATTGTAAGTTGTTTTCACCACTCTCTTTTTCACTGCACTTCTCAACAGTGCCTCCCCATGATGACGGTAAAAACTCCCATGTAAAATCCGAGTCGCACCAACTGCTGCAGGATGTGCCGCTGGTTGTGGTGGAGGATCCCGTGGTTGTTGTCATTGTCTTGGTTGTGTACTGATGAGGTGGAGACAGGTCAAAATGTGATATGTCCTCATGCAGGTCCTTAGACGAGTTCCAGCGTACGATGTCTTTGACTCGAATGATGGCGATGCTTACTTGGTTATCTGCTTTGTTCTTGGATGATAGCCGCCGAGAGAGGCTCCTTGGTAAGATCCCTGATGGAGTGGATTTAATAGCGTTGAGACGGAGGTTCTTGACGGCCTTGATCACAGCCTGCAATGCATTGGATTGTTTCCTCTTCGGTATCATGGGAAATGGGTCGAAAGGAGATCGTCTAGGAATTGATTTGAACCCGTTTGATGAACAGGAATTGGAATCTTCCAAAAGGCAGTCTTTGAGCATTCTCGGCCGTAGTTCCATCCTGAAACACTCTTTTTGGCTCAGGTACGTAGCTGAACTGACTACAGTGTCTTAAACAAAAAGAAAAATATCTTGAAAGAGGGAAGTGGGCTAGTGAAATGTTTAGGAGTGTTAAGATGTATTTATGTGTGGCTGATGAGAGTTTTTGGAAAGAGAGAGGCAGCTTCTTGATGGAGATCTCAAGATGATGCAGGCTTAGAGAAGGAAGTGAACAGAGTTTTTGCTTAATATAATTAAGTTAGTTGGTAGAGAATAAGACAAAATATGTGGGACCTAGGATGTTTCGCTCTACGTGTTGCGAGAGTTAGAGCTTCTATTTGTTTACTTATAAAATTTACAGTTTTATAATCAAAACTGAAAAGGTTTGTTGGAGCTTTGTTATACTCAGTTCTTGTGTCTATTCACTGGTTCAGTGACCTGGCGATGACTATTGTAGTCAGTAGCGACTAAAGACAACTTTTATTATTAAAAATTATTACAACTGGTAAACATGAGGTTTCGTTTTCTTTGTTTCTGTTGATAGAACTATGACAAGATATTTTAAACGTATGCATGTACAAACAATCTTAAACATTGTGCACATGAACTAAAATTGTCTGTATATCCTTTTTTTTACCCTCCTCTCGCTTCATGTTCAGTAAATTTCTGGTTGTTGGTAATGTTCCCAGCTAAGCAGTGAAGGTCATGTGAATGCTCCTATCACTTCTGATAGGATGCCCCCTTTTTGGGGCTAAGTGTGTGATCAAGAGTCGTTGTTTTTACGCAGGTTCCCATCACCGATACTTGAGCAGTTTATCCAGATGCTTGTGTTTATGCGTTTATTATTTGGCTGCAATTGTTTCTCTCGAAAACTTTATGTCGTGAAAGATCATCCATAAATGTGCTGAGATACTTGTGCAGACTACATGATATGGGCATAGTCTTTCGTGGTAGCCATGTCTAGACAGAAGAATCATGTGTCGAACTAGATAGACTGATTGTAGATAAAGAAGCTGTTGATCCACTGGATGGACTAAATGAACGTTGTGTTCATGATCATGATGACTATTGTGATTGTTTTGTGAATTAGATGAATGCATATGACTTATTCAGTCTGCCTTCCGAGGTGAAGCTGGACAATTACTGTGTGAAAAGGTAATGATTTTATTCAGTCCTTTTTGCCTTTTGGCCCTGTAATTCTACCTTTCCTTGCTGGTTTATTATTTTGCTATATGTGTGCTATAAATGTGAGCAGGAATTGTTAAAAGGCATTACATGCATACACTTATCATATCACCTCATTTCTGCAACAGAATATCCTCGGCATTAGTATTCATAGGAAACGCGCACTACACTGCAAGAGCTCTGATGTGTTGAAAAAAAGGTAGCTTTCAGAATGGGCTCACGACAGCGATGACATGATCCCATTGTGAGAGGTAACGGTGCTTAACTCATAGTCATAGTTATGGTCTCTGCCTAGTGCAACTGTCAGCAAATGCAAGAATCGAAAAGAAAAAATGTCGCAGGCTTGAAGTTATGTTGCACGATCTCTTCCTCTTTGCACTCAACTTCTGGTTTTCAAGAGTGTTTTGCACAATTTCTATCTGGAAATTGCTCAAAGTTTTTTTCTACTTATTGATTTTTAGTTTGTTTTTGTGAAACGAACTGCATGTGTCCTTTGATTTGAGTTCTTACTAAGCATACAAAACTAGATTTGTTGTTTGACTAATTGATTTTCAGTCCTTCTAGTCCTGTTTGAAATGAATGTCATATACTTTGGTATTTTGCGTCTTTGACCAATCAAGAATCGGCGACTCCTTTGCATGCGTGGGAATAAACACGTTTAAAGGTACTTTACAGTTCAATGGCTATCTCTATGTATGGTAATTTTAAATAATCTGACTAGAATCTGTTGTAACGCAGCGCATGGTAAAACGTGGAGACTCTTTGTTGCATTTATGAGGTGAACCCAGGTTCAGATTTGGTTTTGATACGTTTGCGAATTTCATCCTCTAATTTAAACACGTAGGATTGCCTTTCCCTTCATTCTTCGTTTTTTCCGCTTATATAAATCGCTTTCCGAGTACTTTCATGCGATTAAGTCTCTCGTCTTCTCTAGTTCCGTGAGCCTTCTGATTATTAAGCGCTCATTTTACTGTTTCTATCAAAGTCATGAACGGAGAAGAGGATTTTCATGTGGAAAATACCGACAAAACAGAGAGATCTCACAATGATTTTTGTGTCTTGCTATTTGACAGCAATGCAACAACTCTTATGGATGTGTCAGAGAAACTGCGCAAACATGGATATCGAGGTATATCATTACCCAAATATTTGAAATAATACTTCTGATAAACCATCTCGCATTTTATTGTTATTGCTGAGCACCTCTACTGGCTTTGTTCTTTTGGTTTTAATCTACTGGTTTTTGTCCTGGAATGCTTAATCTTATCTCACAGTTGTGGCTACTAGAAGAGCTGATGAGTTGCCGCGTATCATCAATAATGAGAAGATTGATCTTGTCATAGCAGAGTTCTGCTTGATTGAGATGAACAAGTACGAGCTTCTTGAAAAAGTTAAGACGCTTTGTGAGATTCCAATTATTGGTAAGCAAACGAGCCTCTATTCTGATCGTTAGTATTTTGTTGATAAGTCTGACCCCTTAAATTAATCCATGCTTCTGGATCGTTAATATTCTATGAAAAGCCTGAGACCTTGAATTAATCCTTGCTTCTCCATCGTTAATTTTTTCTAGACAAGTTTTAGAGATGCTTGCTATTAATTATTCTTCTTCTCTACATGTGAATAGTTGCAGGTAGATATGTGAAAGATGCCCCCATTTTTTTCTGTCTGTTCAGAGGTGCTAGTTTTCATCTGAAGAAGCCGTTCATGGACAGTTTCTTAGAAAACCTGTGGCAGTTTATAGTCTGGACACAGGAAGACTTTCTTAGTCGAATTGAATCTAACCCTCTTGAGAAACAGTATTCAATCACCTACACTCAATCTCTTGGATTTGAGCTTCAGCAAGATAATCAGAACAACGAAGTTAAAACAGAAGATCTTGATGTGTACGAAGGTGATAATTTTCTGCCAGGAGACCAGAAAAAACCAGAACTGATAGGTCCGGAAATGCAGAACATATTCAGACAAACAGATGGTGAACTTCTCCATTTCACTCCTAAAGCTTCTTCTTTTTTGTTCTCTGTTGAGATTTACTAAAACTTTGCTTTATGCAGATGAACGCAGCAAAGGTAACAAAAGAAAGGAAACAGCGGATACATATACTGGAGAACATGCAGAGAAGAATTTCAGCTCTGATTTAGGAGACCAAAAGAAGCCAAAACTCATTTGTGCAGATGACATGCAAATCAAAACTTTAGAAGCTATCCCAAATACAGGTGAGCCTCACATTTCTATCTTCTTTTTAGGTAACTTATATCCACCAATGTGCAAACTTTTATGATGCATGCAGAAGAAGCCAACAATGGAAGAGAGGAACCAACAGGGACAACGAAGAATGGAGAAGGTGGTGAGAAAGAGAAGCCAGAACTGGTTTGGATGGAGGAGGAACTAGAAAAGTGGTCCACACAACCTGTTACCGATTTTGCTGCTTATGGTGAGCCTCTCAGATCTCAAATAGCATTGGAGTGATTGCAATATCTTGGAAGTTATTAATGCATTTGATATAGGTTGCTTAAGATTCCAATTCTGCTTTGTCATATGTGATCTTTGAGATTTGGTATCAATTATGTAGAACTTATTGTTGTTGGTTTCGTGGTCTTTTACTTGGTATTTAGTTTGAAGTAACCAAATTTGGTATTGGACAGTGGCTTATGAATTCGAAGAGAGAGATTTTCAGCCTTTGGAGAGCGTTGGGGAGTCTTTGGGTCATGGTGAGGTTCCATTGAGTCCGCGGGAGTCCTCAAACAAGGAAGCTGTTGGTCGGCTACAAATGCAGAGTCCACAGAGAGCTTTGGATGAAGAATTGATGCAAGACGGGATCAGCCTCTCTGACCTCGGCTTTGATCTGCAGGAAGGACAGGGTTCTACATCTGATATGGAGCTTCTCGACGAGATCTAGACTGATCTCGCCAACGAGCTTAAACCTTGAACCAAAAACAAAACATCTTCATTGCTCTCTCTGTTTCCTATATTGAGAGATGCTCGTTGTTTGGTATCTAGTTCGTGTTTCTCGCGGATATGTCGTCTTTAACTTTGTGTGTTTCGTCAGTTGTCGTCTTTGATTTCTTCAGTTATGTTGTGTTTTGCTGGTTTGTTTAAAATTTCCAATAAACTCTTATCTTTTCTAGTGAAGAAACACTCTTCAATTCTATGGAATGACAAGTTAACAGAACAAAGAGTATTTCACAAAGCCTAATAGTATATTATTTCAGAAATCTGACAATGTTGACAACAACTAAGTAAAAAGAGAGAGCACAAATGGCTGGAGAAGAAGCTTTTAAAACGGCTTACTAAAGTTGAAAAACACCTAAAAAGATTCTTTAACGAAAGAAGTAAAGCCAGAAAAAAAGAACAGGTAACAACTGGAAGTAGTAATTCAGACACTAAAGAACCTCATCGTCTGATTCACCATCTTCATCACCATCTTCGTTGTCTGAGTCAGGCCAAATATACTCGACGTCGACAGGATGCCTGTTTAGGAAATTCAAGAGCTGTTCAATGTTTCTGATTGGCATCCCCGGCTCTACATCCACGTCCATTTTTTGTGGATCACTGTAACTCAATACGTTCAATCCAAATTTTCCCGAGTCATCCGGATTAACCACCTGAAACGATTTTCCTAATGATCTTCCCATCACTTTAACATGCGACACACTGCAAGAACAACCAACCGGAACTACTTTCAAAACGCGAAAGCTGTAAAGGTTTTGTTAGGAATCTAGACCAATCGCGAGAGAAGAAGTACCATATATAGTATAGGCCATCCATTTCTTGTGTCTGAACTCGATCTAGAAACTCGATTAGCATATACCCACCAATGCAAAGAACAGGTTCTGGAAGCTTAAAGTTTTGCAATCGATTTTCCTACTCATAAAGACCATCATTGGTTACCAACAGTTGAGGAACAAGATTTCTATGATGCTAAATTAGACAATAATTTACAACACACCTGAGCCATTGCAAACTTTTGTGAAGTGTACGTCCATACATAATTGTTTTCGGCCGGCATCTTTCCTGGCTTACTTTTTACATCCTGTGAATTGTTACTGAGGTGACCCAACCGGAAACGAACAAAATGCGAAGAATATATCGGATATCCAGGCTGAAAATAAGCTAGAGAAAACAGGGAAACCGTTAAGCAAGCCAACAAAAATCAATTAGAAACTTAAAAGCCAATAAAAACGAGGATGGCATTGGTACCTTGGAAAGGCTGAACGCTAAATTCAGTAATGACACACAAATCACCCTTCAACTTGTAAAGAAGTGTTTCGGGCACCGAAGTCTTGTGTTGTCCTGTACTCGACCAATATGAAGGGGTTCGACCAATCTGATCTCTTTCGTCGAGTGTGTTTAAGATGCTTTCTGCTGGGAAATTATCAGTACTAGACGCTATAATGGCATCAGCAATACAGCTTACGATAGGAGACGATGTGCACCCTTTAGTCAATAATGCATAAGCCCTGTGCTCTTTTTCTAGTAGCCTTGTATCAGCGACACTGCTTGACCCGGCTTCAGAGGTATCTTCGTTTCTATCATTACTGGTTTCTACTATATGATCCACACTAGATAGCTGATGGAACAACTTCAAGCATAGATTCTTTGAGAAACTGTATTTAATCACTGCAAATCCAAACCCGTTCTCCGAACGTTAACAACCGTTTTACGGCAAGAAAGGCAAAATCCTACTCAACACTGAACTGACACAATTCAGATTAACAGATAATCACATTGAAATACCAAGAAAGAGGATTATGAGCTTACCAAACTCTCGCCAGGAGCGTGAGACGGCACTAGCACGGACAAGATCTGATGGATCATCTAGACGGGAAAGAATAGCTAGCGACATGTCGGTATCGAGATTGTTTAAGAAATCCATCTTGTTCAATAAAGAAAAGCTCCTCAATTCACCCTACAAAAAGATTGAAAAATCCCAAAATCAACAATGAAATTACGACAGTTTTGCTTGAAATTACTTCGGCATTGACAGAGAACGAACAGTAATCAGGTAAAACTCCGGACAATCACAAGCAGAGACGATTCAGATTGAACGAAGAAACTCAAATCTATAACATCAAAACGAAAACTTTGGATTACGGAAACTAGACAAAGGGACAATTTCATGCGAAATACACTCAAATCGGAGGAAATCAACGATGAGTATGTCCGGAGAAACAACGAAAACAATTGAAGGAATGTGGAATCCGAACAGAAAAAAAAAAGAAGAAGGAGAGTTTACCTGTTTTTCTTATCGATAATCAGATTAGAGCGATGGTGACCTTAGAGATTGAATTTGGGGGATAATAGAGAGAGCGAGAGAAGAAGAAGATGATGATTCTTGATATCAATTAACCAAAGGCCGACACCAAGGTTATTTCTGTCATTTTCACCGCTTTAATAATTTCTTCTTTTCCAGACAGAATAATTAGATTTTTCCCAATTACAAAATTAGACTAATTGATAGAAAATAATCGGAAGATAATTTTATTACGGCACTCAAAAATCAGAAGATCGAAAGTTTAAAGAATCTGTTTGCAACTTTAACAAAATGAATTATCAAGAACTATATATTTCAACCTTTTTTTTTTTTTTTTTTGTTGGTGAATATTTCAACCTTCTTTTGATAAGGAGTTTTAATGGATTTTTTTCTTATTATGAAATAAATAAACAATTATTATAGTATAATTCATTGATTACGTCACTTATGTGTAGACTCATCAGCGTCGGTTCGAATCAGTTGAACCAACTTTTGCTTTATCAAAACGCCGCTGCTTCCATAATTCCCGGCGAGTTTGTTATTCTCCGACTTACACAGCAACCGAATTTTCCGGCGGAGATGGTGAGACCAGCGAGAGACGCCATCGATTCTTACATGAGCATCACTGGCGCTTCCGAGTCACTCGCGATTCAGAGACTTGAGGTTCGTTTTGTTCTCTTTCTCCGTCAAAATCTCTCCGAGTGGATTTTGAATTGCAATCGAGTACGGATGCTTTTACACAAGATTGATTTTGGTTTCGGCCAATCTTCGAGAGGATATGGTTAAATTCTGCGTTCAAATGTGTAAAATGTAGCTGATAGATTCGAAATGTAATGGAATTTGGAGGATTAGGGTTTTAGGTTTTCTGCTAATTCACATGCATCAGCAAAATCGTTGTAGAGCGATGTGTGTTTGTAATATCAGTGTAATCGTTGCGTTCTTGCACTACCAGAAGTTAAAATTTCGATAACATTTTGACCAGGAACATGGCAATAACCTCACTGAAGCCATCAATGGTCACTTCAGGGATGTGGAAAGGAGCATGTATGTTTCTCAACTTTTTGTTAGTTTCTCTTCTTTGATTATGTTGTTCTTGAAAGCTCTTTGTTTTGTTGCCTTTCTTTTTTGTTTTTTTTAATAGTCTTGATGGTCCAAACTTAGACAGTCGTTCAGAATACAATATTGTGGAAGATAGCAATCAGGTTCGTGGTAGTGAGACTAGGCCAGTCCCAGGCGGACTTCCATCTCTTCTCTCGGCTGCTCGGTCGTTTAGACCGTCGTTGCTTCTTGATCCCAATTACAGAAGAAATATCCTTAGGCAGCTCAGTGGCTCTGCTAATTCTGGAAGTCCCCCTCCATCATCTCACACAGGAGAAGTCACAGGGTTCCCTGCTCACTCTACCTGGGGAAATGATCAGATTCGTCCTCCTGGACTTGGAGATGCTAGACATTCACCAAGCTACGGATCACAGGTCCATGGTGGAACACACAGGGATGCTGAATCACCTGTTTATAGCAACGATGCAGAAGAAGAAATGATCAGAGCAGCCATTGAGGCTTCGAAGAAGGATTTTCAAGAGGGTCGTCACAACACAGGACATAGTTTGGATAATGTATAGTATTCTAGCTTCACCCTGTTTCGCTCCTATTTGGCATGAGCCTTACATGGTTTTCTATCCTTTTTTGTTATTGATGCAGGATCCATCTAGCGTTTTATCTCCAAGAGCGGTTATTAATCGGGAAGATGAGGACATTGCTCGTGCAATTTCGATGTCCGTAGAGGTATTTTGATAGATATTGCATCTGCTATGTACCTGTCGATGTAAGGGATTTCTCACCTTAGCATAAATGGCTTTCAGATGGAAGAGCAAGAGCATGCAATGCGAGAGCAACTAGCTGAACTTATGCCTCACTCTGTGGAGCATCACGGCCCATGTCAATCTAATACAAATGAAAGTAGCAGATATAAGGTGTGAAACTGAATTTCTCTCTTCCTCTAATAAGGCCAATCTTCTAGCCTTCTGGCTCATAAGCTATCGAATAATATATGTGCATGCTCATTTGTTTAGTTTGGGATGTTTCCTTTACAGTTATCACCTATTTATTTGGCGGGCATCCATGTTTATATACTAAGTTAACCACATTTTATTTAAGTTCTCCTTGATTAAAAGTGTTTAAACTCCTTAAGCTATCTTGCTAACTAAAACCTTTGTACTTGAAGCCTGGGAGCTCTTCAATGCAAGACAAACGTGAAGACATGAAACAAAAGCAGCCAATTGATACGAGCTCTCAGCAAGGACATGATCTCCAGAATGTTGTAGGTTCTTATCCTGAAGAGGTAGTTATTCGAAAGAAGTTTGATTTTTCTTATCAGTGAAAGTAATAAGTCAAGAAAAAATTAACATCTTCTTACCATGTTTTCACCTCTTGTTCCTGGACGGCTACTAGTGGGGTGGCATTCCGTCAAAAGAGCTACAGGAGGCAATAATGCTGGAAAAAGCACTCTTTAGTGGAGTAGCTAGAGAGAGTACTTCACATAATAATCAGCCTGGGATTCACATGGAGTCACAGTCTCCTGATAAGAGGGTCATTGGAGAGGTAATCTGATTTTCCATAGGTAGAACTCAGCCTACAAAAATGACTAGATTTTCAACCATCAACGAATTTTATATGCTCAGTCATTTTGGTGGAAGTAAAATGTGGTGGAAATTGATTTCATGACTAGAAATCCATCTCTTAGGCATCATTTGTATTCACTCGGGGTTGTAATACACTGTCTAGTGAAAGCTGATGTCCCTTTGGTTTGTCAATTTTATTGTTTTTTTCTTATTTTCACAACTGTTTGGGGTACCTCACTTGTGGCAGGAACCTGAGGGATCTTCCACTAAGAAGAAGGCAGCGCTTCCCGTCGAGCCATCAGTCGAAAATGAAGATGCCATCACTCTACTTGTTAAAATGCCAGATAGCAGCCGTCATGGTCGTCGCTTTCTCAAATCAGACAAACTTAAGGTGAAGTTCGTGAGTCTCAAGTGATTAGTGTGGTATAGAGTTTTCGTATTCAAGCTTCTCTAACAGTTGTTTGTTGAATTGCAGTACCTTTTTGACTTCATAGATGCTGCTGGCTTAGTTCAACCAGGCACATATAGAGTGGTAAAAGCCTAGTGAGCAACGATATTTTCCTGTGTTAGTTTATTACTTTCTGCTGCTATACAAGCCTTATAATTGGTGTGATTGTTGTTGGAAAACAGGTTAGACCATATCCTCGACGTGCTTTCAACCTTCAAGACGGTGCCTTAACTTTTGAGGAATTAAGTCTCACCAACAAACAAGAAGCTTTGTTTCTAGAGCTACTGTAAACTAGTTGAGTTCAATGTACTGTAAGTTTGAAAGCTCTTTTGTAGCTAATAGATCTAATGCATAGTCAAACACTCTGTTGTAAACTCTCTCGTTCATTTGCTCACAATGAATCTCCGGTTTAAAACAATTGATCGGGTGTTTCTTCATTTCCCCTCAAAGAGTTTTAGTGTGTACAAAATATGTTGAAGAAAAAAGAATGGAGCTACGAGTTCTATGTTTTATTCCCAGTTTGTCTGATCAAGCGCAGGTACGGTCCAGTACTCCTTCACAAGAAACAAAATCTTCTCCCTTTCAAGAGGTCCGTTCTCGTGATCTCCTATTCTCCCTTCCCATTGCATCGCGTCTGTTATCTTCTTCACTTTGGTTAACACATCAATGTCGTCTCTAATGATCACGCTTCCCTTTGGTCTTAGAATCCTGTCCATTTCTAACAAGATATCTTCCATGTCACATCTGTCTTTGTACAGACTGAACACTGAGTCGGCATGGATGAAATCGTAAGTCCTTGGATAAGTTGACATCGCTTCACACCTGTTTAAGAGATAGAGGAATCAAAAGAATCAATGAAACCTTCCCATAGACAAAAATGCTTATTCGGTTATTAGGAACCTTACCAGTTTTGATATGTTCCGATCAACCCTCGCTCGTAAATCACTCCAAGGGTGTTAACACTGGCCTCCATGGGGACAACGTTCATGACCCAGACAGGATCATCGACTAAGGCTGAGGCGAAACCCCCAAGATGAGCGTTCATGTCAAGTAAGTTTCTGTATCTTCCTGTCTCCGCTAGCTGCTGGTCAAAAGTCTTGTAGTAAGACACTCTTCTCTGCCATGTCTCTGTGTTGCTGACAAAGTCATCCTCAGTGATCCCTTCCAAGCTTCCACTCTTGATCCTCGGAGGAATAGCGTTCAATCTCTCAGGCCATCTCGCCAACTTCCCACCCGCTACTTCTTTGATCTCAGATCCTGCTACTTCTAGCAACGGAGTCAAACAGGTCTCAAGCTTAGTGTACCTGGAAAAAAAACATCTAATCTTAATTCAAATCTTCCTTTCTAGTGACCATTACTTGTCTACATTGGAGATAATTACCAGGCCTGGTCAGGTTGTGTCCGGTGGCAGAATGGAGGGCGTCTTAGAGCTATCCGATTGCGCTTACAATGAATATGGTTGGTGGGTTTTTGCCAAATCGCAAGATCCTCTCTCTGCACCAACTTCTTCCAACACAAGCTCCTAGCGACCTTCTCGATCCGAGACTGCTCAGAGCTGAGATCGTCTCTGGTTCTCTCCCAACCCTTCCAATGTCTCTGCCAGTTAATCGGCGGTCCCGACAGAATCCAATACCCACCCGGTCTCAGTACCCTATCCACCTCTATCAGATACGTACCGTCTGCTCACAACAAACAGTCAAAACACACATTAGATAAGAAGAAGGACTACAAAAAAGAGTACTCGAGAATGTGACTAAGAGAGTGAGTGTGAACATTACTGTATTCGGCCCAAGGGATGAGACAACGAGAGCAATGAGCAATGTCAAAGGCTCGAGCCGGAAATGGGAGCCTAATAGAGGCTAAGACTCCGAGAATCGCAGGGACTCCTCTCTCGAGTGCGAACTGGACCTGAGCTTCGTGTGTGTCTCTTGGTGCAAATGACATTGTTACTATGTTCCTCGACATAAGATACGCCCCAAAGCTCGCTACCTACACTACCATTCATTGTTTAGACGGTCAAAAATTAAATTAACATAATCTACAGTAAACGGTAAGAATTAATAAAGTTACACATTTAAAAAATAATAATTAAAAGTCGTTTTGACAACTTTACTTCCATATGAAGATTTTGAAATTTTCGATGCTAAGAATATACTTAGCCAGCATTTACTTGGCTGTACTACAGTTTTATTTTTGGGAATAAAAAAGGTAATAAAGTATTAGTACTACCTAATAAATACTACGAAATAGAGAAAGTCTAGAAAAAATGTTTGTATTCTTTACCATTTAGAGGAAAAGAAAATTAGGAAAACTTAACAATTTGTTTCTAGTTTTGAATACTATTGACTTTGATGCTACTAATTCCATAACAACCGATCCTATCTATCCTTCTCAGTCTGCTGTGTCAGAATATTCTTCTTGTCATAAATTTTACAACTTGTTTTTTATGACCAAAATTCTTCTTTTTTTAAACCAAAAAATAACTTCCAAAAATCTAAATACTGTAATTTGAATTGAATTTTCTCATCTGACCTTAAATCAAAGTGCGTATACACGTCTTTACATTAATCTATGAACAAAGGGAACATCAATATAAAGTATTTCAATGCAAAATGCACAATCATCGATTCATTTAGCATATACTTACACCCACAATATACAACTTTTTAATGACTAGTAATATCTAACACAAATTCACCCCAAAACCCAAAATCTAATCATGAGATCATATCTAAGATGTTTGAATTAAAAAAATCAGAAAAAATCATAATTTATGACATCACAAGCATGGGATGATGAACATGGTAACATGAACGAGAGAGCCAAACAAACACAGAGACATCACATGAATAGTACACAAACAAACGAACAAAATTAAGAAGAAAAAAACAGAGTTTAAGTAATGTAATAACTTACCCCACATCCAGTATCAATGGCTGTCCGAATGGAACCATCTCTGAGATTTATCAACCGTCCGATCTCGTCAATGTAAGCATCAGCTCCACGTGGAAACATCGTACCACCACCAGGAAACAAAAACCTATCCTTCTTGTATCTCACCCAGTTCTGATTCTTCTTCTCCACCGTTAGTTCCGTATGCGGCACGTTAGCAAACCACGCCACGTCACGGCTTTCCGGCCACCGGAATGGTATCAAGTAACCGTACGGAGCTGGAATCCGACACCGGAGTATCACCTCCTTTTCAGGACAGTGTCTCTCTCTGTATATCAATCTCTCTCTTGGGAAGCTTAAAGACCGGTTCACGAACTCGCACGGTGTGTACTCCGAGTAGTCAACGCCGCAAGACGGGATTTGAGCCTCACGCGCCGTCGTTGACGACGGAGGTGGGTCGGGAGATGTGTGATGAGAAGCGAAGTCGAGGACGGGTGGGGTTTGGTGAGGAAACGTGCAAGGCACGGAAGTGATACGATGTACGGAGGCGCGTGAGGTTGCTCCACCGGAGTTTTGCCATGTTCCGGCGAGGTATGCGGCGGCGCAGAGGATTGCGATTAGAATTAAACGGTAGAGATTCGTGTGTTTTGCTTTTGATGATAGCTTCGACGACCACAACCGATCGTTCGCCATGACTAGCCGGAGAAAGAACGAAAAAAAAGTAGAGAACGAAAGTTTATTGGAATTTCACGAAATATTTATGGAGTATTGATTTTTTAGTTTAGTTTTTGGTTGCATGTGTAAATCTTGTGGATGAATGGTTTTATATATTTGAGGAGACGATACGAGTGAGTTTTTCTATATATCTCCCCACCTACGTAGGTAGTAAATATTCTATTTTATCGAGAATTTTAATTTTCCATATATCTATTGATTTCATGAGATATCTACGAAATTAAATATAAGTAAATATACCTTGATGTAAAATTAAACTTTTCTCATAGTTTTCCATTTCATTTACATAATTACGGTTAATGTATCACTATACTTAAATCATTTGTATTAGAGTAAAAAAAAATATACTTATGAATTGGTTTTATATACTTATTAATGTCTTGTAACCCAAACACGCATATGACTAATGGATTAATATTCGTCTTACCATTTATAGAAATACGATTTGAATTGAAAATCTTTCTTTTTTGGCAATCCAAACGACGCGCTCCGTGGCGCGTAGCACGTGAATGTGATTAATGTTGTATTTGTATGTGTCTGTGAGAAAGAGATTCTTCTCTTAAAAAATCAACATTGTTAAATTTAAAGAAAACGAAATCTGTAGTATTATGTATTTTAATGATCTTTTAAAAAACTTTTTATAATGAAATATTGAGAGAGACGTTACATTTTGTCTGTAAATGAGGGAATAAACGATATATAACTTTTTTTATTTCTTGCTTAGTTGTTTATATGAAAAAAGCCATAAAAAAATAGACCACTTGTGTGAGTGATATGTGATTCTCTGAACTCTATTAAAACTTCCTTTTTCTTTTTTTTTGGTAAGAAAATTCTATTCAAATTTTATTATTAAATTCTTTATTTAGTCAAGTGCTAATATTTTTTTATATACACAACATCTTAAAGAAACTAGATACTGTAATACGGCTGAATTTGACAAACTAACAATATTGTAACAAATATTTACTGATATTAGTAGTAGTTTATTAACTTAAATGATTACAAACTAAAACTGTAAAATAGGCTTAAAATGTAATTTCTTAAAAAAATTACATTTAAATACTATTTACTTACCCACTTAACAAAAAAAATGATTCGGCCTTTCCCAATACCCAAACTTCATCTAAAGGCCCAAGTCCAATAGTCTAGAAACTGTATAATTTATCAACGACCAAAAGAACATTACATTAAATAAACTTTAATCAAAATTTGGTATTATTTAATTAGAGTGCCGTATTTATTCACCGTGCTTCTCCACACACCACCAGTCTCTTAGAGCAAGATCAATGGTGGGTTATAGGGAATTTTAAGGGTTGTTAGTGAATATAAAATTATTAAAACACACACTCTTTCATCCTTTTATTCAACTTTATACATTTTCTTTCATCATTTTACTCAATTTTTATTAATTTTATATTTTAATACACCCCATTATTTCATAACAACCTCTCTAAAATTATCAATTTTAGCAACTCTCTTTCCAAAAATTTAAAACTATCTCTTCTCTTTACTCAATTTTATATTACCAAAAACACTCTCTTTCTTCTTTTTACTCAAATTTTACACTCTTTTTCTTCCTTTTACTTAAATTTTAATAATTTTATATTCATAACAACCCCTTAAAACCCACCATTGATCATGCTCTAAAGCACTGAGAAAGAAGAAACGAGATTCAATTCAACGAATTTGCGAAATAAATAGTAATATTATAATCGCCGACAAAAATCTTTGAGATCTCCGATTATAATAAACCCTAGATTTTGCATCTGATCTGATCTCGAAGAAGAAGAAGAAGAAATCTCGAGTCTATGGGTCACCTGAATCTACCTGCTTCGAAGCGTAATCCGCGTCAATGGCGTCTCCTCGACATCGTAACCGCCGCGTTTTTCGGTATCGTTCTTCTCTTCTTCGTCTTACTTTTCACTCCTCTTGGCGATTCCATGGCGGCGTCTGGTCGGCAAACGCTGCTTCTCTCGACGGCGTCAGATCCGAGGCAACGGCAACGATTGGTTACTCTGGTAGAAGCTGGTCAGCATTTGCAACCGATCGAGTATTGTCCGGCGGAGGCTGTTGATCATATGCCTTGCGAGGATCCGAGGAGGAATAGTCAGCTTAGTAGAGAGATGAATTTCTATCGGGAGAGACATTGTCCGTTACCGGAGGAGACTCCACTCTGCTTGATTCCTCCTCCTTCTGGTTATAAAATTCCTGTTCCTTGGCCGGAGAGTCTGCATAAGGTGATTTTCTTATTGGATTCTGCAAACTTTAGTGTTTGTACTGGTTTTGTAGATTATATTTCAGGATAGTGTAGGCGGATAATTGCCTAGAAATGTACTTAGAAGCGAAATGTTGCGAAGCTTGAACGATAGTGTTCCATGTCAAGTGTATGTCTGGAGTGATATGAGCTAGTTTGATTTCTGGGTGATGTTTGGTTTTCCATTGGATGTTGAACATGTAGTAGTTGCTCTCTTATGGTTTTGATAGAATGTTAAAAGTTGGGTGTTTAAATTTTCAGATTTGGCATGCAAACATGCCATATAACAAAATTGCTGACCGGAAAGGTCACCAAGGATGGATGAAAAGAGAGGGAGAACACTTCACTTTCCCAGGCGGTGGCACGATGTTTCCTGGAGGAGCAGGCCAATACATCGAAAAACTTGCACAGTATATTCCGCTAAACGGAGGAACTCTGAGAACTGCCCTTGACATGGGATGCGGGGTGAGAATTAGCATAGTGTTTTTTTATTCATCTTTTGCTCTGTATTGTTACAATACTATTGTAAACTTTTGCAGGTAGCAAGTTTCGGAGGCACTCTATTGTCTCAAGGCATTCTAGCACTCTCATTTGCTCCAAGAGACTCGCATAAATCACAAATTCAATTCGCCCTGGAAAGAGGAGTGCCTGCATTTGTTGCCATGCTTGGCACTCGTAGACTCCCCTTTCCTGCATTCTCGTTTGACTTGATGCATTGTTCCCGATGCTTGATTCCTTTTACAGCTTACAGTGAGTCGTCTGGGTTATAGAACTCCTCTTCATATGTCTTCTGTGTCGCCATTTGTAAACAGCAATTATTCTGATTGTGGTTGGTTATTTGTCTGCAGATGCAACTTACTTCATCGAAGTAGATAGGTTACTGCGCCCTGGAGGATATCTTGTAATCTCTGGACCTCCGGTACAATGGCCTAAACAAGACAAAGAATGGGCTGATCTTCAGGCAGTGGCTAGAGCTTTGTGCTATGAGCTAATTGCAGTTGATGGAAATACTGTCATCTGGAAGAAACCTGTTGGAGATTCATGTCTACCCAGCCAGAATGAGTTTGGACTTGAGTTGTGTGCTGAGTCTGATCCGCCAAGTGATGCATGGTGAGTTTCCTGGGAACAATACTTACATATGACCTTGTCGTACAATCCTTATATAATTATTTGGATGTGACTTATGAACTGTAATGAACTCATTTGAAAGAGAAAATTGAAGTCTTTGTTTTCATCTCCTTGTTTCAGGTATTACAAATTGAAGAAATGTGTTACTAGGCCATCGTCCGTCAAAGGAGAATATGCTTTGGGAACTATTTCCAAGTGGCCGGAAAGGCTTACTAAAGTTCCTTCTAGGGCCATTGTCATGAAAAACGGGTTGGATGTGTTTGAAGCAGATGCAAGGCGGTGGGCAAGACGAGTTGCTTATTACAGGGATACTTTGAGCTTGAAGCTGAAACCTCCAGCTGTCCGCAATGTCATGGACATGAATGCCTTCTTTGGAGGTTTTGCCACAGCTCTTGCATCTGATCCTGTGTGGGTTATGAATGTCGTTCCAGCTCGGAAGCCATTAACTCTTGACGTGATTTATGACAGAGGTCTCATCGGTGTTTACCACGATTGGTTAGTCACTTTTGGTGTTTACATATTTGATCAAAGCTCAGGACGTGGACATATTTTGTTCTGTATCCTAGCCATTGCCAGCATTGAGGATCAAACTATCTTCTATAATCCACAGTTGTTTAGAGTCAAAACCCTTTTCTATTGGTTCTTGCAGGTGTGAACCCTTTTCAACATATCCCCGAACGTATGATTTCATCCACGTGTCGGGAATTGAATCATTGATAAAACGACCAGATTCAAGCAAATCGAGGTATAACTCACCACCTAAAACCATTCTCGGTTCCTAACACAAATCCCTGTCTCGTCCGCTATACCTTTACTGAATTGTCTTATATGCAAATACAGGTGTAGCCTAGTAGATCTAATGGTAGAAATGGACAGAATATTGCGTCCAGAAGGAAAAGTTTTGATACGAGACTCTCCTGAGGTGCTAGACAAAGTGGCAAGAATGGCCCATGCTGTAAGATGGTCATCTTTCATACACGACAAAGAACCCGAATCACATGGAAGAGAGAAGATCCTTATTGCAACCAAACCTCTCTGGAAATTACCATCGAATTCGCACTGAATGACACACACACACACACAAACAAAAGAAAGAAAGAAGAAGAAGCTCTTCTCAGTTGTGTAGGTACAATCACTTTCTCTCCAGCCCAAATATGTCTGTTCCTAAGACACCATCCTGATGATAATACCTTTTTCTTTTTTTGGTGTTGGTGACATTGCTTCTACTAAATGTATCACAAATCGTATAATGTCTTTGATATATTGTTGAAATTCTTGGTCACACGTGGTTCTGTCAGTGATTTATGTGAGAGGGGTCGCAACTTGTGAGACCTACATGAGTAAAGTATGCATGTGACTCTGCATATAGTTTTTTTTGTACTGGAGATCGACCATGTATTTAGGTTTGCACATCCTGTGATTGGATACTTATCTATATGTACTGAAAAACACCAACTTACTGACAATTCATATGATTTCTTCAATGTTTTAAGTTAAAAAAAAATGTGTATTTTATTTTATTTTGGTTGATTTTGGGTTTGAGAAACAGACACAATAGAAGACTTCTCTTTTTCAGTACTTGACTTCAGGTGGGAAACACATTTTGGTAAAAAAAACCTGAGAGAGAAAAAGAAGTCTCCAATTGGATTGGACATTAAGGTTTGGTCCTTCTCCTCTTTGAACACCAATATTTGCTGTCTCAATAAATGTATCTTATGCTAATAACGTCCAATATTTCATCTGTTTAAACGTTACATCGAACACACTAGAATGATTCAATTGGATGTGACTCTTGAGGAATTGTCTTGTAGAAAAGCCTTCTCTTCTAGTCCTCGCTATTATCCTAAACCTCTTTTGGTTTGTTTCTATGGTCAATAATTAGCATCGTACTTCTTGTCACCGTTTTCAAATTTCATTTTTGAGGTTGAAAGACTCACATGGACTCTTTGATGTTACCATTAACATATAACACTTCATAGTTTTGAATTTATCTCTTTTTTTTGTGTGGAGGGGGGGGAACTTGTTTGTTGAAGTTGAATAATTTTGATGGTAATTACCAAATTTAAACCAAACAATGAAAAAAATGACGTTCTTCTTTATATCATTAAACAAGGTGAATATTCCTCTTTACTTTCAACCTTTATTTACCAAACCAATTTCTTCTTGGCTAGTTTGTCAGGCCAATAAGAGAAGCTTAAAAGGGCCTTTCAATTTTTTTAAGTAACGAAATCTTATGCGTAAATTGTTACATCTATCATATTTTTGGTTAAAATTGAATGAAAAAATGGAAGAAAAAGTCTTAGGCATACCTGAATTGATAAATAGGAGACGTTGAGTGTATTGTATCGACTGCTTGGCTGGTCGGTTATTCTTTGGAACCGACATTCCCACGTGATCTAAACCGAAACAAACCAAACCAGTATGATCCACCACTCCCCTTTTTCTTTAATTTTATTTTCCATGATCCATACTTTCGGTTCAATTAATTCTGACTTTTCCAAACACTACACTCTAAATAAATATATCATCAAACAGTAATCTTACTTTTTTATATGTTTAACCTAACATTATTTTGTATTTAATTTGAAAGCAACACAGATTCTTAACATTTACTATGGCAAACACACAGCTTTTCCTTAAACGCTATGTGTGCATTGCATACTAGTATAACGAAGTACATGTAAATAAGTGCCAAGCTTTTTTCCATTAACAAATCAATAATTGTACTTATTAAAATTTCCAAATCATTCCACCATTTAGGGCATACATTTTTTCTCAATAATGGAGCTTAGAAAGACTAATTATGGAATGTCTTTTTTGGTTGACACAAGCTCGCTTCTTCATGTCGTTACTTAAAAAATTTAAGATTCTTTCACAACTCCAATCGAAGATTCTATAGCCTACTATTTGATTATAAGTATAATCTACTAGTATAAACATATGAAAGTATAAAATCAATTATTGAAAACATGCATAAATGGTTTCATGGAAATATGGCAAAGGTTGGGGTTGCAAGACAAAAGTCATATTTCAGTTTTAATTTGATTTTTGTTAAATCAAAAAGTCTTTTATATTTTTCGCGAGTAAGAAAAGAGCGCGAGTAGAAGAAATGGCGCGTGAGTTAAGTAGTATACTCGTATGTTAAAAAGAGAGAAAAAGTCAACCGACTTCTTCTGGTGAAGAGTCTCGTGCATTCGTAAGGTTTCAAAGAGTCCACATATCTCTTGTAACGTTTTTCATAGATTTTTATTTATTTATTTTCCCTCAATTTATTCAATTGATAAGATTGTTTTCCTTTCATATATAGTTTCATTTTGTGGAAATAATCTAGAGATAAATATGGTTAATGGGACTAAGAGAGTTCAACCTATGGTATGGTTTGGCTTTTGAATTTTTTTTTGTAAACGGTAATATTTTTGGTAATAAGGGTAATATTATTAACAAAGGTAACTATATATACAGTATATCTAAGAGAAGGGTAATACTTTATTTAGAAGATTTGATACCATATAAAATATATATGATTTTGAGAAAGTTTTGGTTTAAATTCACCTTCCTATTAACAAATGTCACAACTTGTTTTTTTTTTTGGTTCAGATTCAGTCTTAATTTTTTTGTTGTATAAATAAAGACAAGTAATAGAAAGTGTAGTTCAGTTTTAGTCTTTTGGATTTTATTTAGATTTAATAGATACACTTTATTAAAAAAAGAACACTTTAAATCTAAAAATTGTCAAAATCTATTATTAAATAATAAAAGAGATTAAAAAGAAAAGAAAACAAAAACCATGACTAGTGACTACCGTCCCTATCATTGTCCTTATAAAATTATAAATTTTTTTTTTAAAAATAAAATAAAAGAAAAGAGAAAAAGAGAGTCAATATCAAACATGCAAGTGTGAATCAATCAAGAGAGAGAGAGAGACTCTTCTTCTCTTATTTTAGTTACCTCAAAATTAGGGTTTTCAATCTTCATCTTCCCCACATCACTCTCTGAAAGAGAATAAGAGAGAGAAAGAAAAAAATCAATTCTTCAAGAGAGAGAGAGACTGAGAACGAAGAGCAGAAGAGAGACATGTTACAAAAAATTTCCGCTTTCGTTCTCTTTCTCTCTCCTCCATTTCTGTAATAATTTTGCTGGGTTTCTTCTTCTCTTCTTCTTTCTATCATTTTAAGATTCAGTTTTCTCGATCCACTCTTACTTATTCCGTGAAAAGTCTCCATCTTTATTCCTTTAAATTCTCTTAGATTATTGACATAAGAAGAATAAAACACATAATTAAAAATCTGGTTTTTTTGATGAACTTCGGTAGTCTCTTTGATAATACCGCCGGTAGTGGTCCAACCGGAGCAAGAATCCTCTCCGGTTTAACTTATGGCGGCAATCACACCGCCGCAACCACCGTCTTACCCAGTGGTCCAACAGCGAGCCTTTTCTCTCCTCCTATGACGAAATCTGTTTACTCTTCTTCAGGCCTCTCTTTAGCCCTCGTACGACGTCGTCGCAATCTACACATACATATTTTCTCTCTCTCTCTCTCTATATATATATATAAAAAAAACCTAATTTTTGTGTTTTTTTGGTTCGGATAGGAGCAACCAGAGAGAGGAATTACAAACCGTGGAGAAGCATCGATGAGGAACAATATCGATAATTTCGATGGGAGTAGTGTGAATAAAAGAAGCCGTGAAGATGAACATGAGAGTAGATCTGGTAGTGATAACGTTGAAGGTATCTCCGGTGAAGATCAAGACCACGACGATAAACCTCCTAGGAAAAAACGTTACCACCGACACACTCCTCAACAAATCCAAGAACTCGAATCGTAATCCTTCATCTCTCTCTTTCTTGGATCCGATTTTTATCTCTTTAGTTTCGATCTAATGATAAATTTGGTGTTTGATCAGTATGTTCAAAGAGTGTCCACATCCAGACGAGAAACAGAGATTAGAACTAAGTAAAAGACTTTCCTTGGAGACTAGACAAGTCAAGTTCTGGTTCCAAAATCGCCGCACTCAAATGAAGGTTTTTTTTTATTCCCTAAAAATCAAATCTTTATTTTTTTTTTTGTAATTAACCAAAATGAAGGTTCTTGTTGTACTGTAGACACAATTAGAGAGGCATGAGAATGCATTATTGAGACAAGAGAACGACAAATTAAGAGCTGAGAACATGACGATTCGTGAAGCAATGAGGAATCCAATCTGCACTAATTGTGGTGGACAAGCTATGCTTGGTGATGTCTCCCTTGAAGAACATCATCTTCGTATCGAAAACGCTCGTTTAAAAGACGAGCTTGATCGTGTTTGTAACTTAACCGGTAAATTCCTCGGCCATAACCACCACCAGCATCACCATAACTCCTCCCTCGAGCTAGCTGTTGGCAGCAATAATGGAGGAAACTTCGCTTTCCCTCCAGATTTCGGCGGTGGTGGTTGCTTACCACCGCCGCAACAGACGACGGTGATTAATGGGATTGATCAGAGATCAGTTTTGCTTGAGCTTGCTTTAACCGCAATGGATGAGTTAGTGAAACTTGCTCATAGTGAAGAACCATTATGGGTTAAAAGCTTAGATGGTGAGAGAGATGAGCTTAACCAAGAAGAGTACATGAGAACATTTTCGTCGTCTAAACCACCCGGTTTAGTAACTGAAGCTTCTAGAATTTCCGGTATGGTTATCATCAATAGCTTAGCTCTCGTCGAGACATTAATGGATTCCGTAAGTTTTACAATTATTTTATTATACGATTTTGTTTTACTTTATTTTATACGTATTTTTGTTTGTAATTATAATTTGATTTTTTAAAATAGAATCGATGGACGGCGATGTTTCCGTGTAACGTCGCAAGAGCAACAACCACCGACGTTATCTCCGGCGGTATGGCCGGAACTATAAACGGTGCACTTCAACTGGTAAAAAATATCATAATCTTGTTCTTCTTCTTAATTACATTCCCGGTTTAGTTTCGGTTTAATATGTTTTGGTTTTTGTTAAAAAAAATTTCAGATGAATGCGGAATTACAAGTTTTGTCACCGTTGGTTCCGGTTCGCAATGTCAATTTCCTCCGGTTCTGTAAACAGCATGCGGAGGGAGTGTGGGCGGTGGTGGATGTATCGATTGATACGGTTCGGGATAACTCCGGTGGTTCTCCGGTCATAGTCCGGCGATTACCATCAGGTTGTGTGGTTCAAGATATGTCCAATGGCTATTCTAAGGTATATAACTTTTTTAAATCCAAATAATAATTAATCATTACACACATTTTGGAATCTTTTTTTTTCTGAAAATGTTTTGGTATTGGTTTTTTGAAAATTTGATAAAAAATGAAGAAATTAGGATCTCTAGGTTTTTAATTGGGTGATCACTAGACGAAGAAGCTCAAGCATCAATGAGTCTTGTTTTTTAGCCATTACTCGCTGCACCCACTTCACTGTCACTCTCATTTTTCTTTTTTCTTTCTCTATAATCTTTTACCTCTCCTAATTTCTTTTCTTTTTTTACAAATATTTTTTTTGTTTTAAAAATTTGGCGTCAGTTTTTGTTGTTTTCCGTTTTCTCCTAATTTTTTAAAAAATTGTTTTCCCCCTCTAAAAGGTTAGTATATGATTATTAAAAGGTTAGTATATGATTTTATGTCAGAAGAGAGAAAAAAATTATTGAATGACTTATTTTCTTCCTCGAAATTTGATCCCCGAACCTTCCGAGATTGCTGAAATTTTATGGATGCGGATGCTTCTCTCTCTGTCGGATTCTCTGGATTAGATTTCAAGTTTTCGACAACTGGGTCTGTCTCCGAAATCGAAATATTTATTTATTTGCTCTCTATTCTATGAAGCATCTGTCCAAAATAAGTTTGTGCGCATTTTGGAAAGAACACATTAACTTCATAGTATGCATGTAGAAAAAAGCTTCTAATCATCGTTTTAAATAAAACCTAGTTTTCCTACTATTTCTATTCCGTTTTTTCATGCTGCCTCGTATCTCCCGTCTCTATCATCTACACATAATATATTATATATGTACTCTTTACTTTAGTTGTCTTATTTTCTTGAATTTTATCGTCGTATCTTCCACTAAAAGTATTTACACTTTTTTAGATTATGGCGTTTTATAACTTGTCTAAATAGTAATAAGAATTAGACCGATTTAGTTGCTTTGCTTGTTGATATGCTAAACCAGGATTTGGTTTCCGGTTTGTGTAGGTCACGTGGGTGGAGCATGCAGAATACGACGAGAACCTAATCCACCACCTATACAGACCATTGCTACGGTCAGGTCTTGGTTTTGGGTCACAAAGATGGCTCGCTACACTTCAGAGACAATGCGAGTGTCGCGCCATTCTGATGTCCTCCCCCGTTACATCTCACGACAACAAATGTACGTTTCTTACACACTTACATTCTCAATATATGCTTTAAAATTTAAAACATGTTTATAATAGTCTCTTGTTACAAAACTTTTTTAACAGCTGTAACGCCTGGTGGTCGAAAGAGCATGCTCAAGTTAGCTGAACGTATGACGTTTAACTTCTGTTCGGGCATTTCCGCGCCTTCCGTTCACGATTGGAACAAGCTCACTCTCGGAAATGTTGACCCGGACGTTCGAGTTATGACCCGTAAGAATGTTGATGATCCAGGAGAGCCTCCGGGGATTGTGTTGAGTGCTGCTACATCTGTGTGGCTTCCTGCTTCGCCACAACGATTGTTCGATTTCTTGCGAAATGAACGGATGAGATGCGAATGGGATATTCTATCTAATGGTGGTCCTATGCAAGAAATGGCACATATCGCCAAAGGTCAAGATCAAGGCAATTCCGTTTCTTTGCTCCGTTCTAATGTAAGTTTTTCACATTGCACTTATCTCGGTTTAAGTTTTAAGATTGTTGCTTTCTTTCACTGGTTAGTTGTTATCTTGGTTTAGTTAGACCGGTCTAGTATGTGGCTATGTGTGATTGGTTGGGTATGTGGGGATGTGATGGATTAGGTGATAGTGACGTATTTGTCCCTGGGAGCGATTGTGGTAAGACGGACAAAAGTGTGGATTGGGAAAGGACAATATCGGAATTTTGGGTGGTATCACAAGATATTATAATTCGGAATTTTGGAATTATTTGTTTATTCTGGAAGTAGAAAATAAAAGTGTCACAGCTTTTGTAAGCGTTTAAAAAGTCAAAATTAATAGGACAGTTTCGAACTTTACTTCTAGGGTCTGTATTTTTTGACTTTTTCACTTCTCTTTTCTGTTTTTTTTTGGGCTAATCTGAAAAGTTGTAGAATTGACTTGTTTGCCTTTTTAACTATAGGCGGTACTGTTTTGGTCAGTGTGGCAATTTTCGTAAATAAACGTTCGAGCTAAGGGTTAATTTGTTAACATTTTTTTTGGCAGCCACTGAACGCGAATCAAAGCAGTATGCTAATTCTTCAAGAGACATGCATAGATGCGTCTGGAGCGCTGGTAGTCTACGCGCCTGTTGATATTCCGGCCATGCATGTGGTGATGAACGGTGGAGATTCATCCTACGTGGCTCTACTTCCTTCCGGTTTTGCTGTTCTCCCTGACGGAGGTATTGATGGTGGCTCCAGCGATAATGAGCAGAGACCCATCGGTGGTGGGTCCCTTTTGACGGTGGCGTTTCAAATCCTTGTTAACAATCTCCCGAACGCAAAACTCACCGTTGAGTCGGTGGAGACTGTTAACAACCTCATATCATGCACCGTTCAGAAGATCCGAGCCGCTTTACAATGCGAAAGCTAGCCTTAGCGGCTGCGCGTGAGCGTGTGTGTTTGTTGTCTTTGTTTGAATTGTGAATTTTTAAACTTTTGGTCTTGTACTTTGGTTTTTAAGTAGTTTGTGGAGGGGGTGTCGAGTCAAGAACGAACCGCGCGAGTGGCGAAATCCAACTGCTTTTGTTAACCGTGATCCGACCAATGTCTAGGTCCCATCACGGTCGAGGAGCTGGTGGTTCGGGTATTGACTGGGGTTGGAAACCCCCTTACCGATCCTTTGTGTTTTTTTTTTTTTTGTATTATTATTAATATATGACTCATGTAGCGCGAGTGATCCGCACGCGCCGTCTGATGCGGCTGTGTTGTGGTTACGGACGCATGATGGGATTTTTATTGTGGTGTTTGGAATTGGATGGTTCTGTTTTTCTTTTTCTTTTTTTCGTTTGGGAGTTTAAAAGCTGTCTCGTGGTGCATTAAATGTATTTTTGCAGGCATACATATTAAATGCAAAATGGCTCTTTCCTTTGCATGATAGGCCTTATTACGTATTCCGCCATTTTCTTTGCGCCACGTCATTTCCATGACAGTCTGGTGCTAGGAGCAGACGTTACGGCGTCGTTTTCTCTGTTACCTTTGTGTTTTTTTAACCTTTGTCTTTTCTCTTGTTATATTGTGTTTAAGAACTAGTTGAAAAAGTAAATTGGCATTAACGGAGGTAACTTTAACAGAACAGTTATGGACTCATGGGCCTTTTACTAGCATTTTTTATGGGCTGGCTCGTTATTGCTATGATATCTTAATGGGCCTATGATTCTGTCATTATTTATTTAGTTTTGGGTTTTTATTTACTTTTTATACTTAATGGGCCTATGATACTTAACTGATACGGTTTTGGGCCTATAAGGCAGGCATTGGCCCAAGAAGTTATGATTAGTTCGAGATGCAAAACAATCAGCTTCGTTAATTAAATCATCTCACCAACATATCCTATCGAACAGTCAACTAGCTGATTATATATATATCTATGTAAAACTCCTTTAAACCATATATACATATATATATGTATGATGATTGTCTAGAATGGAGTTAATTGTTTAAATTTTGAATATAGAATAATAAATAGAGAAACAATTACTATATTTATTTTTATCTGCAAAAGAGAGTGTGGTGGTAGTAGTAATAGTCAAAGTTGGGTCAAATAATCCACCCCCCGCATATTCATTTACCCCATCCAGGATCCGTAAATAAACGTACCATGGAGGGGTATTTTGGTAAAGACAAGTAGTCGAAATCAGAGGGATTGATCCTAACCCGTCGGATGAGCTGGTGCGATGAATCAACGGTGAGGAGTCAAGGTTTGACCAAAAGAGTAGAGAAGATAGAGAACGAGGCTGGCATGATTGGGTTTTGCCCACGAGAAAGAGAGAGAGAGAGAGAGAAGCAAAGATTCCACCTGGTTGGGTCATCGAGAAAGAGAAAGAGCCAAAGCAGACGAACAAGGACGATAGATTTTCGTCTTTCCGATTGAAGAAATCGCTGTGTATCTTCGTACTTGCTCGTTCAGGTGGAGGAAGGAAGGAGAGAGAGAGAGATAGACAGATTCGAATTTGAATATCTGAATCTGTTGTTATTCTTTTTTTTTGTGTGCTTTTCTCTCTCTCCACATGAAGCTGTGTTGAAGATTTTTCAAGGGTTTCATAGTTCGTTGGCTTGTGGCGAAGCGAAGATGAACGTGATGCGTCGTCTTAAGAGCATTGCTTCGGGTCGGACCTCCATTTCTTCGGATCCTGTGAGTTGCCATTTCAACATTAGGTTAATTTTTATATTTTCTGATTCTCTCATTTCGCTCACATATTACGGATTGGGATTCGATTTTAGGTCTTGTATAGTATGTTACAAGTCGAATTTGTGTGTGTGTTTCTAGGTTTTGAGATCTTAGTTTAGATGTTCAAGTTTGTGTAGGGCTTTTGATTGATGATAGCATCATCACATATGTTGACTTGATTATGGTGTTTGTTTCTCATCTTTTTTAGGGTGGGGACTATGGGCTCAAGAGAGCTAAGCTGGATCAAGAGATTGACAACACGTCTGGTGATCCAATGCAGGTTGACCAAAGTTGTACTAGTCTTGAGATGAAACCTGACATGGTTTCACAAGAAAGTGTTGCTGGAACCTCAAATGTGCCTGTTGCACCTCTGGATGATCACCTTCCTCAAGTAATGATTGAAATGAGAATCAGAGACGAGCGAAATGCCAACTGCGAGGAGAAGGTGGATTTGCTTTGTCAAACAGACATGATCTCCATTATTTTCACTCAAATTTGCTCACATCTCCATTGGCTTCTGCAGGATATGGAGACAACTATTGTAAACGGCAGTGGGACCGAAACAGGACAAGTTATTACAACGACAGTCGGGGGTAGGGATGGAAAGCCGAAGCAGGTGATTCAAATAACCTTTTTCTCATTGTCATTGTGTTTGAGAAAAGCTCGTATTCATAATCATGATTGCCTCTTTTCTTTCAGTTGGGTTGTATCCTTACTTAATTTTTCTTTATATGTTTCAGACAATCTCATACATGGCCCAGAGAGTGGTTGGAACAGGCTCATTTGGAGTAGTGTTCCAGGTAGGTGGAAATTCTTAGCATGAGCAAATATCAATTCTTAAAACTTTTTCTCGTTTACAGAATTTGAATTGCTGTCTGATTTTGGGATTAGGCCAAGTGCCTGGAAACGGGTGAACAAGTTGCAATTAAGAAGGTTCTGCAGGATAAAAGATACAAGAACAGGGAACTTCAGATAATGCGCTTGCAAGACCATCCCAATGTTGTGCGACTGAGGCATTCTTTCTTTTCAACAACTGACAAGGATGAGCTATATCTCAACCTTGTCCTTGAGTATGTTCCCGAAACTGTATACAGAGCATCAAAGCACTATACCAAAATGAATCAACATATGCCAATTATCTTTGTTCAGCTCTACACGTATCAGGTTAGATATATAAGCTCTCTAGTAATCGTTTTTGTAATCTGTGTAGCATAAAGCTGCAGATACATGAATTTTTTTTTACTGACGCCTGTGTTGGTCTTGTTCTGTCTGTTGCTTTGTGGCATATCAGATCTGCCGTGCTCTGAACTACTTACATCGTGTGGTTGGAGTGTGTCATCGTGACATCAAACCACAAAATCTACTGGTATAGTGTGAATTCTTTTGACTAGTTTTTTTTTCGTTTTAAAATAATGCTCACAGGTTGATCCATATGAATGGTTTTACCTGATTCCTTTGCGATGTGGCTTTTTAGGTCAATCCCCAAACCCATCAACTAAAAATATGCGATTTTGGAAGCGCAAAGATGTTGGTATGTGTATATATATATTTTTGAAGTGTTATTGGAGTTGGTTGTCATTTGAATAATAATGGCTAACACTCGTGTGCGTCTTCAGGTACCAGGTGAACCTAACATATCCTATATATGCTCCCGGTACTACAGGGCGCCAGAACTTATATTCGGGGCTACAGAGTATACCAATGCCATTGACATGTGGTCTGGTGGTTGTGTTATGGCAGAGCTTTTACTCGGCCAAGTGAGTATTATATTGGTTGATTAGTTAGTTATCTTCCAAATTACATTCAAATCTGATTTTAATTGTTGATATTCTACTTGTAGCCACTGTTTCCCGGTGAAAGTGGCATTGATCAGCTGGTGGAGATTATTAAGGTACTTATTATGATCCCGTGTGTTTTCTTCATCTTATCTATATTTCATGTTTCCTATCTCATTCATCTGTACATCTTCCAGATTCTTGGGACGCCTACAAGAGAAGAAATACGGTGTATGAATCCCAATTACACAGAGTTCAAGTTTCCTCAAATCAAAGCTCACCCGTGGCACAAGGTTTGTTAAATAATCGCTCGTGCCTCTCTGGTGCATGTACATGTGCAAATGAAATCTAATGCAGCTCGAAACTCTTCAGATTTTCCACAAGCGAATGCCACCTGAAGCAGTAGACCTCGTCTCAAGACTCCTCCAATATTCACCAAACCTTCGTTGCACTGCAGTAAGACTTAACCCTTTTGGACACCACAAAACTATATAACCTCCTTGGCGATTTGGAAATTTCTAACTCAAATTCTACCGATCCCTTTTTTCCATATGTTTAGTTGGAAGCTTGTGCGCATCCCTTCTTCGATGACTTAAGGGACCCGAATCTCACACTGCCAAATGGAAGAGCACTGCCTCCATTGTTTAACTTCACTGCTCAAGGTCAGCCCATTTGTCTTTCTCCTTACAAAAATTGTGAAGTAATCATTAGCCAACTTTGTTTCAATCACAACACCATCATATATTACTCTAGCTAACGAGGAATATGTGAAGGGGAGCAGAGTTATATAAATGTTTGATTGATAGATACAAATTTTCAGATGGATTGTGGGTAGAGACATGTGGTTGGTTGTGTCTCATTGATATGTTGCAAATGTATTTGAATGTTCAGAACTTGCGGGTGCATCAACAGAGCTGCGACAGCGTCTTATGCCAACGTATTGCCAAGGGACGGGAGGAAGTAGCTCATAGTTGATCATTCATTCATAATGTTTCCAAATATCTCTCTCTCCTCTTTTCTCCATATTTACTACTGCAGTGTGTGTACATCAATTTTGAAACCACTTCTGCTTGCGAAGCGTTGTTGTGGCCCGAGGAGAGTCTGGAAATCTGAACGCCGGGACCCGAGGAGATGTGAAATAACTGGGTTCATGGAGCTTCTTCTTCTTCTGACTCCTTTATTTCACTGCCATTTTTTTTGTTTTTTTCACAAATCTGACCCACTTAAAATGTTTGATCTATCATTTTTTTTTTTATGTTTGTAATCCATCAAGATCATTTCCCTTGCCCAAATATCGCAAGTTTGTTTTTTAAAAAGATTCACTTTTTTTTTTTTTTTTTTTGTTCCAATCTCGATCGGTTATTGGGTGAACAGATAAATTATATTAACTATCTTAATGAACAGAACTTGATTTTGTTAAAAGGAGAATATTTCTCTTAATTTCTCTGTGAATATTATTTTACTAATAATATTTCCATGTTTATAAATTTATTACAAGATACATATAATAGAATAGAATGCAATTATAAATTCTACAAATTAGTTTTTGTACTAAACGTCGCAATACATTTATAGTAGGCACCTTTCACTTTAGTCATCAAAGTCTCTACTACATCAGTTATATTTATTGCACGCAACATCCTCTATCTCGCACCTTAGGAAAGCCACAAGAACAACATATGAATATATTTGTATTTGCCTTGTCATTTAGAACCAAATCACCCATACAACGGGTCTTACATTTATAGCAAATCGGCCGAGAGAGAGAATTGTTAGGAAGCAAATCAAATATGGAATGTTTGGAACTTGTGAATATCTCCTGATCATCCATCTCTAAACTGTATCCAGGTCTTGAGTGTATTAGATTTTTAAATACACATTCACAATGAAGAGTTGATGCACAATCATTGCATCTATAAAACCAACTTTTTGAGAATATTTCCTCTTCGCATATTCCACAACAATATGTAGAATTCACATTTTGCTCACTGTAGCATAAGGAGAGAGGATGATCATCGTATTTGTGTCTTACCAATGTGGGTAGAGTAGCACATTTGAAGCATAATTTGAAGCCGACACAATTATCTTCACCACTGCAACGGAGATGAACCCAACATTTTAAGCCACATCCTTCACACTTCACATGTGTCCCCGCTTCAATATGTACAAACAACGAATGTTGATGGCTTTCATGGTTAACTATGCCAGATATCGAAGCACATCGCACATCAATTGCCACGTCAGCACCAAGATATGAGAAACCAGTGCAATAACGTCGACAAGCCTTGCAAACAAAATAATTGCTAGTCCAAGCTTTTCCATGCTGACCTTTGGCACACAAAGTAAGTTGTTGTGCGCTTATTTCGTGTCTTTTCTTCAGAGGAAGATTAGCGCATGCATCGTGAAGAATAAAATCACATTGTGTACATTTGTAGGATAATTCAAAATATAATGGAAGGGTGCATGCATAGCAATGTTTATCTTCCATACGAGGTAAGACATCTCCGTCGAGTCTCACTGATGATGTTAAGGAAAATTTCATATTGTGTTCATGGCTGAAATGTTTTATTAGGTTTTGATCTATCACTTTGAATGACTTACTTTCTTCTTTTTCATCTTCTTCGGGTACCCCTTTAAGTTCTCTCCCATCCCAAACGAGATCACTTGTTGCACATTTCGAATGAACAACATAAGGACAAAGCATGCAAGAATATGCTCCACACTCTCCGTTAACAGGTTTAATGCATATCACGCAAACCCACTTTCCAGGACCAGGAGAACTAACGCGAGAGATACGATGGTCGTGGCGATTGATGTATATAACATCTGGTAAGAGAATGCATGCTCTATGGATTATGAAACAGCATTGAAGACAAACACACGGGTTATTAGTAGTGTTTAACCCACATGCACGACAAGTGAAGGAAAGTTCAATAGGTAGTTGGTGGAGTTCATGCTCATGGGCCTTAGTTTGGGCGATAAAAAAAGGTTTTCTTGCACAAGGGACACAAACATAGAAATAACAGTTTTTTTTGTACTCATATATACAAGTGTAATATATTGTAGGAAGGAATTTGGTTTCACATAGACAACATGTGCGTCTTACCATCCAAGAATACTGATTTGTGAGTTCGAGAGGGTGTTTATGATGAGAAGGAATATTGACATTGATGCATTCTTCGTGGACATAAAAATCGCAGATATTACACTTGTAGCCTTGCTTCTTGTCATGGTTATCTTCGTAACACGCTTCACATTTTAAGGACATCTTTTCAGATTTTATTAGAGAACTTTTAGAAGTATGATAGGGGCATTTTACAAAGATACGTTTATCCATGGTTGCTATGTTGGAATTTTCGTCGCCCAGTTTTTTAGGGAAAAAGATTAGTTCCTCTCTTTTCTCCTTTTCTTCTTCTTTAACAGGAAATTTTGTATAATAAAAAGAACAAGAACAAGAAATGAATTATTCTCTCACATCATAATACATGTTAGATTTTATAGTTTAATTTAACTTAAATGGAACATTGTTTTACCTATTTGATACTCAAAACTAAAGGATAGCTTTACTGAAAAGAGAATCGAGTCCTTTGTGTATTTAATGACCTTATAGTTATAGAGATTCTTATTTCATATAGATCAATATTCTTTTGTTATTATTTGTAGATGGAAGCTAATCTTGCAAAAATTATGTATTCATTTTTTGGTTCCTTAACTAAAATTATACTAGTATAGTAGTATTGAACAATATATATGGTGATAATAATTTTATCGCAACTAGCAATAAATATTTTTTTGCAATTGTACTTTTAAAAAATCGTTTTGGGATATTTCTACATGCAAGCTAGGTATCTTATAGTACAAAAATGAGTTTAATTAATTTGGAAGAAAATGAATCTCTTGCGTATCTTATTATATAACGTTTGATGAGTGTATTCTGTACTAAAACGATCGTGACATGTGTTAATGAGTATTGTATAATTTTTTGATAAAATTTAAAATCTAAAAGGCTTTAGCCCACATATTTTATGATTATTATATGACATGCTTGATTTTTTTAAATAATCAAATGATATCATTGGATAATTTTTTGATAAAATTTGAAATATAAAAGGCTTTCGTCCGTATATTTTATGATTATTATACGACATACTAGGATTGGTTTTAATCTAGATATTACATGACTAAATTAAATTTTAGGATTGATTTTTCTTTTGGACAGCATTATTGACTCTTATTTTAAAAAATGAATGTAAAAAATAAGTTAACAATCGAATGATATCATTGACTAATTTTGATTGAAACTTAGTTTATGTTAATCCACATATTTCATGATTATAACATTTTTAGGATTGATTTATTAACAAAAAAAAAAAAGAAGTTTCCCAGTTATATCATTGTATAATTTTTGATAAAAATTGAAATCTAATAGTGTTAGTTCATATACTTGTCATGATGATATGATATTTTTAGAACTGATTTTGAACAATCAGACCGCAAAATAGACTGGTTGCTCCTGCAATTCTTTGATTTTTGTAAACATTTAGCTCATCAATGATTAATCTCTTACAAGGGGGATGTGATCTGGATCAAAAGAAACAATCATTTGGTTTCTGCAATAAAGGGTTTACTCAATATAAAAGTTCAGGAAATGGAATTCAAAGGAAGTGAATCCTTCAATGCCTATAAAAAGAGGCAAAAGAAGAGCAAAAACACCACCACCCATCTATGGAGAAGAAGATGGTCTAGTTTCGCATCGCTCTTTACGGTTTTCCCATCTTTGCGGTCAAACGATTTAAACCCCTCCTTATACTTGTTGGTAAGATGTTCTTTCATCTCTACCAAAAGAAGCAAAAAAAACAATCTTAAACCGTATATATCTTACTTCAATTCCTCTTAGCTTCAAGGTTTGACCCCTCTTTCAGTGCGATTTGAGATTCCTTCTCCATTCCCAGAAAGGCAAGGGAAGCAGACTGGAGGTAAGACGCGACGTGCCACACGGGAGAAATGACTTGGGCTTGGATTGCATCATCTAAAGCTTCTTTCGGCATGTCACTCATTAGGTAACACAAACTACGCCGTGCACACACTGTTGGAGAGATCATTCCTCCATCAATAAACTGTGCAAGATAAAAAAACATCCTCATGTTAATGCTCTAGGCCTTCTTATACATTGTTTAGGTGCAAAGAAAGAAAAACCGACCTGCGTGTAACACTCAATAGCCTCTCTAAAGTCTTTCTGTCTGAAAGCGACATCACCTTTCTTCTTTGAGTTTAAAGACTCTTGCATTTGGTCTGTCCACATATGAAACGAGAGCTGCATTGCCAGAACATTGTCATTCAATACCATGAAGAACCAAGCAAAACCACAGACATTAGATCTATAAAAACCTTTAGGAAAACATCATAGTTATAACAAGACACAATTAACTGATTAACACATCCAAACCACTTATTTTTCCAACTTAATTTTACCTCATTGGTGACGCCCTCGTCGTCTCTGTATCCAAGTTTATCCAAGATCTCAAGCATAGCGGTCAGGTCCCTTCTTGAACAAGCCTCACCGAGAGGGGACAGAGGAGACACCGAACCACTGTGAGGCAGACCCATTAGAACATGGGACGGAACCTGCAGTTTCCAATACATGGACACATTTTCCTCAGTCAAAATACATAAACTTGTAGTTGGATTTTTCAACGGCTCAAAATATCAAATGGTACCTCTATCTCCTTCTGAAGAGGCGTCAGGGCAGTGACCAAAGATTTTGGGTTTGGCCTCTCACGAGCTTCATACTGCAAACAGCGAGATGCCAGGCGTACTAGCTCTGTGCCATCGCTGTCAGAAAATTGCCCGTCTAGACAAGAATCAGTTAGCGTCTGGAGATTTCTGTCTCTAATCAGATCAAGGGCCTACATTACACAGATTGAAAAAAGAATCAGTCTTCAACTCCATGTAAAAGCTGTAATCTCATGGGAAAACAAAATACTTACATGGCTAGGAGGTATGTGTTTCCCACTGAGAAGATCAAGCAGAAGAGTGCCAAAGCTATAGATCACACTCTCTGGAGTAATTCTCCCTGTAAACACACACAAAAACAGAAGTTGCGATTTAATCTCAAACCATATCAATCTTGGAAAATAGTTTGATGATGTACCAGTTCGTAGATATTCAGGAGGGGTGAAAGCAAGATTAGTGCTGTAACTTTTTCCGTCCCGACTATTCTTCATCAAGCCAAAAGTAGAAAGTCTTGGATTGCATTCCTTAAAAGTCCCTTAAGGCGTCAGAGAATGAAGGAACAACAGCATAGAAACATGGACAGGTTGATGATATAGTCAATCATTCATACCTCATCAAATAAAACCCGGTAAGCGTTGAGGTCGTGGTAAAGAGTACGGCCTTTGTTCGTGCAGTATTCAAGAGCTTGTGCTAAATATAAAACAACTCGTAGCCTCATCGTCCATTTCATAGGTTGTGTTTCCCCTGGTTGCATAAAAAATTACACTTTAGTACCAAGAACAGCATCACAAATCAAACACTATATATACAGAAATATGAGCCTTACAATGAAAAAGGTGTTTGGCAAGTGTTTCATTGGGCATAAATTCTGCCACAAGCAACCTCTCGTCACCTTCACAGCAACATCCGAGTAAATTGGCCATTCTCTCACTGCGTAGCTGACCAACCGACCTCGCTTCCTCCTGCAAGAGGAAGAACATATTCCCAACATAAAGATTTCATATAAAACCGATAAACAAAGTTTAGATTATCAAAGGGTCTATAAGTGTTACCAGGAATTGTCGCGCATCAGGCCAGGCCATTCTTGTGAAACGCTTGACTGCAATCTTCTTTTGATTCTCCAATTTCCCTTTATAGACAACATTTGGAGCTTTTTCTCCATGCTCAGATACAATATACTCCACAGCAAAACCAGAAGTGGCTGACTTAAGCTGTTCTAGTGTGTACTCACGGAAACCAGGCACATCAGTGATCTCACAATTCTCTCCATTTTCTGAAAAAGTAAATACAAAAAACACCAATCAGACATTGGCTAATTAAGCTTCTTAGATCCAAATGGAAGAAGAAGACAGACAAACACTACTAACCAACATCAGGAGCTTCAAGAACAGCTGTCTTGTGTGATGATTTCCGGCAACAATGACCGAGGTTAGAGCATTGACCTCCCATCTAAACAAGTCTTCCACAAAAAAATTCTTATAAAAACTGAATCTTGTTTCTTCAGCTCAATGGAAGATTCCTTTCAATTAGGAGATGTCTCTTGGTAAACCCAAGAGCTGCAATAGATTATATCTTCGTAAAAATCGAATCTTTAAGCGAGAAAAACTGTTTCATATTCATATCAATCAAAGTAATGAAACTCACACCAAAGAACAAATAAAAAAAAGATATTGAAAAGGACCAGATTTGGTAAAGAAAAAGGTCGTACCTTTGTAAACTCGCTTCAACTCTACTGAGTCAACTCGACTACTTACACTAAACCCAGTTGAAGAAAAACTCAAAATCGAACAGAAAATTTCGACTAAGCTCGAAGATGAACTAAAAGGGAATTTAGCAAAAAAAAACCCTAAATTTCTGGGTCTGGAGCCAATCAACTGAAGAAAAAACAGAGACCTATTAATCGCTACGATTCAAAAAAACTCGTCTCAATGGTTTTTTGGATCGACGAAATTGTATTTAGGTTCCTCGATTTCATCAAAACGCTCGAGAAATGGGGAAAAAACAAAAGCAGGACAAGCAAATCCACGTGGTTACAATAAATTAAAAATCCTATATAAATAAAAGAAACCGAAATCGAGAGACCGTATCTTCAATCGAATCGACATGAACGTATGTGATTCATGTGAAGTAGCATAAACTAAAACCGAAATTGTCGAAACCCCTAGGATAATAATTTAGATAAAAAGTAGATCAGATCACAATTTCATATATATACATATACACAGTGAAGTACATACGTGCATCTAATTATATACACATCTGTAATTTCAGAAAGAAAAATTATTATTTTCTTTTTTTTTGCAAACAAGAAGACAGAGAAAGAAAGCTTAGAATAAGCCAAAAATAATTTTACCGACAAGTTGATGAAATATTTTAATGGTGAGAGAAGGCAACAAAGAATCTGGCCATTACTATACCAAAAAAAACCTTTAAAATTAATAATTTGTTATCGTACAGATTTGGTTTTTTTTTTTTTTCTTCAATAACTCAAAAATAAGCAAGTGGTCTCTGTCTCCGTTTTACCGTTGGCTGGCTCCATGCCGTTATCGCTACTTTTTGTAACGGACTTTTTTAATTAAGGAGGGAACTAATGACGTTTCAAGGCCTTATTATAATCATATAAACAAAGGCCCATGGGCTTTTATGGGCCTTTACGCAGCTCTATTTCTCTGTTTATTTGCACATATACGAATTCGAAGAAGAGTTATAATTACATTACATTACATACATACAAACATGGAGAATCATCAATAAATTCAGAGCATAGAGTCGTCCATGCTCGGAAGTCGTCGGAAAAAGTTGAATGGAGCAGAAGGGATACGGTGGCGAAGCTTAGGGTGTCGCATGAAGTAGTAACCGGAGAGGAGAGCCACGAGTTTAAAAGGCGTAATGTAGAGAGCCATGGCAATGATGAAACAGAACGTCACGAATATTGCGGTGGCGCGTGGATCACGCCAGCTCAACAGCGCTTGCACGCGCTCTCCCTGTGCCGCTATTTCTCCGACCACCTTCTGTATCTTCCCGGCAACAATTCTTAGCCGATCGTACCTAAGAAACAAAGAACAAAACAAATATCAAACCAAAGAGAAAGATTTTACCAAGTGGATGATGGTCTAGTAGTCTTGAGAGTTACTAGTTCAATTCCACTTGAGAGGTGATTTACGCTTTAAACGCGATATTATCAACAGCGGACCCCGGACATTAGAAAGATTATGAACTAGCGATCTTATGATCTGATTATAAAAAAATGATTTTCTTGGTACTAATATCTTATGATTAAAATTTAAATCATAATTTTTTGTTACCTCATTTTCACAACGTCCGGAGCCTTTACGGTGGGGAACATATCGAACTCTTCGTCGAGTTCATCAACATTCACACTCTCTGCAAAAGATATTTTGGTGTCCATATGAGGAGGAAATCTTGGCTTAAACCTGTAATTCCACAACCCAATCACTGCCATATACAGAAACACAGTCGGCAAAATCATCTCCGGGAACATCACAAGCATCGTGTACAAGACATGGACTAGACCCGTCGTCACCGGAGTCTTCCACGTGCACACGTGTTCCATCCATTTCCAGACCGAGACCACCCCGGAAAACACTGTCGTAAACCTATAGAAGTTGGCTTTGCTTCGTCTCATGCTGAACAAATGACTCTTAGCATCAGTCATATACTCAACCACTTCACGTCTAAGTGGTGGCTCGGATCGGCCTAACCGAGCCACCACTATGTGTAAAGCCTGTCCCCTAAGAAAATCCTGTTGGTTTACGGGTATTGCATGTATGTAATGCATTTTAGGTAAGAGAGGTTTGGTGTATTTCATCATCATACCGGAGAGAGACGTGCAGGTGAATCTCATGGCTAAGTGAATCTCGCCTCTTTTCTTAAGACCAGAAGGTTGTAGAACAAGTAAAGGGTAAGTGTGTGTGTAGACACGACCTGTCTGAAGTGTCGAGATTCTAATGCGGACTTTCCCAATCGCTTGATCTCTGTTGCTATTACTGTTTCCAGCTGTGAAATGCGCGTTGTCGAAAACACAAATGGTTAAAACCGTTGCAGGGTCAAAAACCTCCCATGTGTATTGCTCGTTGTACTTGGGACTCAAGCTATTGATTACGGTTCTTGACCTAACCCATTTCTGACCATATTTAGCAACAACGTATGTGTCCGATGTACCTTTCCCGTCTCGAGTTTTCGTCGTGTGGAACACGTTTGCGTTAAGTATCCCGAGCTCCAAGACTCCGATTGCTGATTTCCAGAGCGGTTTCGCGGTTGGTCTGAGATCGCTACTGTAATACGTGGACTCATCAAGAACGTGGTAGCCACCATCAAGAACCGCAGCCAAATGGAGCCTCGTAGCGAATTTCACTTTCTTTGCTTTTTCAGCATCCATTGCATCTGCGATCGAGTCTTCCAAATGAACCCATTGTGGACGAAAAACTTTATCATCCATACGTTTAGTAATTGCAGACAGAGGAATCACAGCTTTTCCTACAGGCTCGTCTTTGTTAGGGGCAGAGTGATCTTCCACTGAGATAACCATGTTGTCTTCAAAAGGCTCTGCAACTACAAACATGAATTCTTGTCCCCATTTTGGATTAATCGTTCGCTGCGAAACATTAGTCTTGAACATTTGATTACCAACTTTGATTCTCACAAATGCCTCGGGAAGACGAGATTTGTCACCCACAATGATAACATCTTGAGCCTCTATAATTTTGACCCTTAGGTACCATAGTCTAGGAGAATGGTACACCTTCGAGCGCAAGTTGGCGGATATAATGTCCGAACTGTCTGAAGATGTCACTGAGTCTGAGAAAATCGCATCGCCGAAAGCTTCATCGGCTTGAGTACCTTCCCAAACAGCAAGCATTATCTCACAATCTTTCTTCTCTCTTTTCTTGTTTTCCAATCTATACCACTCGGGAGCTAAAGGACTATCTGGAGGAACACGAGACCGGACCTCATGGAGATCGAATCGAACACTTCCAACATAATCGTCAACGAGAATGTCTTTATCCTTGACCACAACTTCAAGAACGCTCGACTGAAGATTATCTCTAGCAAAGGCAAAGACTTGGTTCCACTCCGGATCCGAACGCTTGACGAAATGCGTGGTAACGCCTTTGAAGTTTCCGATCTTTACTTCGACATACGGGTCTAAGCTTCCGGTAAGATCTCTAGTGGGAAGATCACGCGCTTTCACGACTCTCACGAAGAGGAATCTCATCTCTTCAACGAGATCATAAGTACCACTTGCTGGTCTCTTAGAACCACGAACCACTCGTCCTCCAATGACTTGTCCACCACCGAGAACAGGACTCGTCTCTTTGACAGAGAAATCTGGTGGAAGCTGGTGCGAAGATGGACCTGGACCGTTGAATTGAACTACTCTTGGGGGCATTGGCGCAGCTCGCATCTCGTGAACGCCAAAATTCGTTGTCGGAATTTGGCTCGCTGAAGGTGTAGCGTTGTAAAACGTACGTGTTTTAGGCTTAAGCTCTGTTCTCTCATCAGGAGAAGCTATACTAGCAATAGCTGTGATTATGGACTTCACAGGTTCTTTCCGCGGACTCGGGGTATAAACTCGAGGCGATTCTTGAACCGGGGTTGGGACAGAAGGTGTAATAGAAGGGTCGTCTGTAATGAAGACTCTTAAACCAAGCTCTCCTCGAGCTCGAGAGAAAACACTTCGCTTCTCTAAAGGGTAATTGAAAGGAGCTGCTTCGGATCGAGGAACAAATGATGTTCCATTGACTCGAACTTTACCGAGAAAAGGTTTAGCTTCGGACTCGTTCTGGTAGCTGTAGACATGGGCTTCGAGTGTACGGTTGGAGAGGATTGAAGGATCGGAGACAACAAAGTAGAAACACTCGTTCCAGACCGGATTTGAGTCGTTTGGTTTGGTCGTGGTCCGAAATATCTGGTTGTCAAACTTGAGCTCCACGAAAGGACTACATGAGTTTTGTTTGTCTCTGTGAAACAAACCATGTGCGCTTGTGACTTCAACACCTAGCTTTATATTGCTCATTGAAGCTTTTTGTTAAACTGAAACACAAGGGTCAAGAACTTATCAGAAAAATTTGGAATTTAAATCGGAACCATGGATTTCTATAAGCATAAATATGATTTAATCCACCCACAAAAAAAATGAGATAAAAGAGAGGTAAAGAACATAGACATATATTCTCGAGTTACAACGTACAAGAACAAGAGAAAAAAAAAAAAAATAGAGAAGGTACCGATCGGTCTTCCAAAACAGAGGACAAGAACCAAAAGACATGACTTGGTCTTTAAAGATCAATCACATGTCTTAATCAAAATGAATAAACAATCATAGTTTCTTGGAAAATACGGCAAAGAAAAACAAGTCAAGAAATTCAAAGTATTTTATTTACCTCTGTTTCCATGGAAACTACCGGGTTGCTTTGTGAATCATCGTCCGATATTGACACGTGTCCGTTTAAAGCAGGGAATAATCTTCTTTGGGCCCGTATAGGTCCCACAACGAAACATCTCAAGACCAATCGTATGAAGCGTTGACCCCAACCCCGAGTTTTTTTTTTTTTTTTTTTTGTCGGCCAACCCCGAGTTAAGACGTTTTTGTTTGTTTTAGCCTAATCGTTTGCTACTCAATTATCAGCTAACTTATTTATTGGGTTTTTAAAATAAAATAAAAATCAAAGTATCTTTTTTATTAAAATATGAATACATATACTATAATTTTTGTATAGTTAAATAGCCATATGTTTTCGACCAAAAAAAAAAAATAGCCATATGTAACAGATGTATCAATTTTGAACAGCTAGCTATGCGTTAGTGCCAAAAGTTAGGTACCTTTTGATATTTATAAAACGAAATCGGAAAATGCGTTAGAAATGGCCAAATAAAAGTCAAATTAAGTACGTATATATCTACAGAAGAGACAAAGCGTCTATTTAAGAGACTAAAAAAATGAAGATAGATTACGAAATTTCTTGTTAATTACTAACAATTAAATCTCGTTTTCTGTTTAGGAGACGTATCAATTTCAAATCACGTCTCTACTATGCATACGTACAAACAATTATTTTTTAGTCAACAGAGTTTTTGCCTTAATAAATGGATGCCGTCAAATGTATAAACACTCACTAATACATAAAACTTTAAAAATTAGGATATTTTTTAAATGTGTTTATGTCATGAATTACAGAGAGAAGAGATTTTATTTTTGTAACTAAACAAAAAAAACATAGAAAAATAGATGTTAGCTAAACAAATACAGTATTTGACAAAAAAGAAAAAGCTAAACAAATATATCAATTTGGAAGTCCAAAGTGTTGGGCTTTCCTCTTTTAAAATCCAGTGGATTCAATGGTACATTTGGGCCGCAGAAATGGATTGTATATAGCATAGAGAGACTAAAGTCAAAGATCATCACAAAAGAAAACAAAACCAGCAAAAGCCTAAAGACCAATCATGACATAGAGTCAAAATTGAAAAAGAAAAAAAAAAGAAATGAAACATGTTCATCATGAAAACCTCAACGCTCCAATGATCTCCCGACCAAACTTGAGCTCATATGCAAAACACAAATAATGTACGTGTATACGAATGAGTAAAACTTAATTATACTTTTATATATAAAAAGAGATAATAACATTTGAAAATATGGGCACAACGTGAGAGGATCAAAGTCATGTATTCGAAGACGTGATCAGCCTAAAGACCAAAGAAAACAACCACCATTGTGTTTTTCCTCAACCTCAAAAACCCCTTCCAACCTTCCTACTCTTCCCATCCTCTTCATTTCTCCAATCATCAAACCCTGTTCGGATTTCGGTTTCGAAACGAAAACATGGTAAGTTCCTACATTTGATCTTCTAATGTAGATGATGCATGGCTTAGGTTTATGTTCTGATTTTTACATCTACCATATATGAGGTTTGTAATTAAAATGTGAAATCCCATGTGGAATATATAGTGATATTTCATGATTCGATACCAAACAACTATGTTTTGTGGTATTTGGGTTGGAAGTATATAATGCAAAGAGAGTTCATGTATAACTTGATTTTGTGTTGATGATGTAGTGAGTATATGATTCCAAAATCAAAATCTAAAAGTCTTTTGGTATTTGGTTAGGAATATATATACCATGGAGAAGGTTCATGTGTAAATAAATGACTATGTGCAGGCTAATTCAGCATCTGGCATGAACGTAAGTGATGAATGCAAGCTCAAGTTCTTGGAGCTGAAATCAAAGAGGACTTATAGGTTCATCGTGTTCAAGATTGATGAGGATGCTCAGCAAGTTCAAATCGAAAAGCTTGGGAATCCTGAAGACACTTACGACGATTTTACAAATTCTATCCCAGAGAATGAATGCCGATACGCGGTCTATGATTTTGATTTCACCACCGAGGACAATTGCCAGAAGAGCAAGATCTTTTTCATCGCGTGGTAAGTAACACAATATAGCTCCATCTCTCTCCTTTGTATTAATAGAGATAACTCGAGGAACAAGATATATATATATCTTGCGGACCAACTATTGTGGGAGTTATCTCCAATATGTTTTCCCATGATCTATAAATTGTTATATATCTCTCTATATTTATGATCTTGTATTCATTAGGTCACCTGATACATCAAGAGTGAGGAGTAAGATGTTGTATGCAAGCTCAAAAGACAGATTCAAGAGAGAATTGGATGGAATTCAAGTTGAATTGCAAGCAACTGATCCTAGCGAAATGAGCCTCGACATCATCAAAGAACGAGCTCTTTGAAAAAAACCCCCATCAAATATGCTAATGAAGCCATTGCATTTTTATTCATTACTATTGTTTCGTACGTTATATCTAAGACAATCCCATTATCCTTGATATTTCTTGCTTTTGCTTGTCCTCTCTTTGCATTTTGTGTGGATTCAATGTCTAAAAATTGTTTCATTTCAAAAAAAAAAAAAGAATAAAGATTTGGAATTTCCGCAAGAGAGCTTTGAATAGTGATCAAGTTGTTGATGATAATGAGTTGATGATTATATAAAGAGAAAGCAAGCAGATAGAATAACATACCTCCTTAAGTCATTATTAATCATTAACATATCATTATTAAACAAAAGACATTTTATCGACGATAATGCACTTGGAACAAACTAGTATAATAATATGGAATGCTTTGGCATATATCGAAATATATTCTTCAATTAAAAACTAAAATGGTATCTTTTTCTCGTCGACAGGAAAAGGAAGGAGAAGAATTTAATAAAGACCTTTGGAATTTTAAAGTTTCATTATAGCGATAACAAAATTGTCAATTTCCAACTTAAAGAATTGAGCTGTAACTTCATTTTTTTGTTTTCTTGTCAACAATTGAGATACATCGATTTCGATTTTTATATTTTAACGAAATTCATATAACAATTTCTTGAGTTACCACAATTTTTGTTTGTTGTGAAGTGAAATCACAAAATGATGCATTAAGAACAATTAGATTAGAAGACCACGTGATGCTCGTCAATTTTATCAAGATTCGGTTGTTTTGCAAGCTGTGATAAACATTCCTTGTGACAAAAATTCGAATAAATGAAAAATAAACAAATGAAAAGACAAACACAGAAGGAAACCATTAAATCCAATGATGATTTTATATTCCCAGAAGAAAAAGACAACAAAAATTACATTATTAAGTCATTGAAACCTACAGTTCCAATTCTCGCTTTAAGCATTCGAATATATCTAAATGTCTTTATAAATAGACCTAAATGTGCATTTAACCTGGATTAGAACTTGTAGCTTGAGTCGCATTTTCTATCAAATGGAGTCGGGTATTCCTATCCAAAGAGGTATCACAAAGTTTCAGTATTGTTTGGTTACATTTTATCTTATGAAAATCACATTTGCCTCCGAAAGCAGTTTAATTTTTGGTTAATATAACACTTGCAACGTAGGAGAAGCGCAGTTATCAGTCATCAAGGCATGGAAGGAACAAAAGAAAACAAAGGCCATTAACAAGTAAGAAACAATACAACTCCGCGTTGTGCGGTTCCAATCGCTATTTCTACACCGCTGTAACGACTCTCGTATTGCAGGACTCAGAAGAAGCTCCTTGAGATTTCAGGATGGGAGAAAAAGAAAACAGCAAAGATCGACTCTGAACTCGATAGTATCCAGGTAATTCCACAAAAACAATCTCTAGACTCATGTCCTAATGCTTAAGATTGTTCTTCTATTGCTAAAGTATATGATCAAACACAAATCTATCAAAGAGAACAATAAAAATCAAATGGTGAAAGACTGATGCGTCTAAAAAACATGACAAATGCTGTTATCAACGAGCAAACAAACCAAAAGATTCTTGTTTCCTGCAGCGGAAGATGGACAGTAAGAAAATGGAGAAAGCGGAGAAACTAAGGATCAAGAAGGTAGCAGTTCATGCTTCCGCACAAGAGAAGAAGGCAAAGGTTCAAACCAGATGCTCTCAAGAGATACTCGATGCGGAAGAAGAAGCTGCTAGGTTTCAAGCCACGGGACAGGTTCCAAAGAAGTCATCTTTTAGCTGCTTCTGAGATCAGCAGAGCAACCTGTAATACAGATTATCACCTATCTCCTATCTTCATACTTGTATCTTTTGTATGTTGTGTGTTTGCTCGTGTTTGTCATGGACCAAGAGTGCTAAAATAATTGTCCACAGATCAAAACCCTGAACTAATCAACCTATTGACAACACAAAACATGCTAGAATCAAATCTGCAACCGGAAATTATCATCTTAAGGCCTCAAAGACTTATTATTGAAGTTAAAAAGCTGGAAACAAGACATCAAAAAGTCATGAAACCACAGCTTCTTCAAGACACGACACAACAGTGAAACCACTGATCATGAAATCACTGATCAGTCTACGATAACAGAACGAAACATAGAATCAAATGACTTGTTAAAACTAAATATAAGACTTCACTCCCAACACTACCCAGCATTTCAAATCTTCTAGGCCTTGTCTAAATATAGTTGTTCGATAAAATAAAGGAAATCCAAGATGCATAAAAAGCATTTTGGTGGTAGATGCAGAAACTGAAGACTTTTTTAGTTGAGGCTATTCTGCATGGCTACCCATTGCTTCAACCAAAACCTGAAATATCACACAAATCCAAGATACTTTTAGGGATCTCTCTTAAATGGGGAGCAAATCTAAAACAGTAGGGATGTTCTCCCCAAAAAAAAACGAGAACAATGAATTTAAACCAATATGCATTAACCATATGAACTTAAATAAATGGTTCCAAGTTATTTAACGTGGTTATAGATCTTTCCAACAAGACTTAGGTATGTGTTGTATACAGTAAAAGAAATTATCATAGCGAATCTTTAGTTTACATGAAGAAATGACTCTAAAAGTAAAAACAAATTAAGTTTGTCCATAAGCAAAAGTTACTTACCACTTATTACTGAAACACCCAACAGCAAACCAAGGTGGTCCACCCTTGGTTATTGGCAGTAAATTGCCTGATCGATATGTGGAGGAATTTGCTTGATCTCGGTTCCAAGCTCTTGCTCAATCCGGTAACTACAAAAAATGTATAACTAAGGCTAAACTATGCTGTAGTAAACAGGAGTAACAACCAGTCAAGAGAGAAAGACATACAGGTTGAAGCGGTCCTCATAGGTGATAAGATTCACAGCTAAACCAAGATGGCCAAACCTTCCTGATCGACCAACCTGAACATCAACCAGGTATCAAAATCAATAACCATCAATCAAGATGTAGGAATCTAGTACAATGTAGACATCTGATTTTCAGCTTACCCTGTGGAGATAAGTTTCTGCATTCTTTGGGAAATCAAAGTTTATCACCACATTGACTGCTTGGATGTCAATACCACGTGTGAACAAGTCTGCAGCAACCATCATCAAATCATAAAACTATTCACGTAAAGAACTTGTCTCATTCCACAAAGTTAAAATAATAAAACCAGCGTAACTTGATACCCTAAGACTAAAGCTATTCTTGAGTTATAAGAAGTAGATAATTGAGGATTTTATTCATTGCACTCCTGCAATGACAACATAACAACAATTAGGCATACGGCATACCAGTACACACAAGATTCCGGCATGCACCATTGCGAAAGTCATGGAACACTCTGTTTCGGTGGTCTTGAAGCATCTTTGCATGGATGTAAAAGCACGAATATCCAAGTTCTGTGATTTTCTTAGCTAAGAGCTCCACACGGTTCACAGAATTGCAGAATATGATCGATTGGTTAATTTGCAGCTGCAGAAGCATAATAGAGTAAAATGCCAGCTAAGGAAAGAGAACAAAATGATCAATACTTAGTTCAGATCTAACCTTGGAGAAAAGAGTATTCAAGCAATGAATTTTCTGTCGTTCTTCAACGAAAGCATAGAATTGGGTAATACCCTTGAGCGTAAGTTCATCCATGAGATTGATGACATAAGGATTCGTCAAAAATCTATCCTTAAAATCCTTGACAGTGACAGGAAACGTAGCTGAGAACATCAAAATCTGACGATTTTCTGGAAGAAACCCAATCAACTGTTCCACTGATGGTTGGAACTCATGAGATAGAAGCTTATCAGCCTGATGAATAGATACATATTTAAATTAGAATCGTAAGTAACAGCAAAAGTATTGCTACAACTTCGAAATGGTGAAAAAATTAGATAGATAAAAAGAAATTTAAAAGCAGAATGACAAAAGAAGCATCCAGTATTTACCTCATCCATAACAAGCACTGAACAATCTTTCAAGACACAAACACCTTTCCTGGAAAGATCCAGAATTCTCCCAGGAGTTCCTACCAGTAAATGAACAGGTTGATACAATCGCATGATATCGTCTTTCAGACTGGTGCCTCCAGTGGTCACCATGACTTGAATCTTCAAATGCTTACCCAGCTCCTTACACACTTGTGATGTCTGGAGGGCTAACTCTCGAGTTGGAACAATGATCACAGCTGTGTATGAGACAGGCATCAGCGATATACTAAATTAGAAAAGGAAGCAAAAACCCTTAAGGAGAACATTTCAGACCACATGAAAAATCAATAGCTAGTAGATGCCAGAACTTCAAATTCTTTTATTGCATCCTACCACATCAAAGAATCAACTTACAACATGGTCCATAAACAGTTACCTTGAATAACATTGTTATCTTGGTCAATTTTTTCCAAGACAGGTATACAAAAGGCAGCCGTCTTTCCGGTCCCGTTCTTTGCTCGGGCAAGGATATCTCTACCAGTTAAGGCAATTGGAATACTCTCTTCCTGAATTGGAGAAGGTCTTTCAAAACCCTTCTCATATATTCCCATGAGAAGCTCCCGTTTTAAAAAATAATCTTCAAACTCATTTCCCTTTGTGGCTGTCACGTCCTGACAATTGTAACAAGTGAAGAATTGTCTAAATGTCATCCCTTGCAACCAAAAATGAATTCGGTTCCACAAATAGATTCTCATGCAGTTTTCGTATTAAAAAGACATTAATCAAAAGCTTCTTTTCCTTGGTTAAAAGGTAGACAAATATCATCAACAAGTATGGATTTATGTAGTAAGCTATCAAATCCGCAGAAACACCTTTGTGCCAGACCACAACAGGCGAAACAACCAGTGTATGTACCATTCCTCAACTTCTATGCAAACAAAACAAAATCGAAATCCTCAATTACTCTCTTTCGTCTGAATACTGAACCTTACCTCTGTTCTGTATCGAGTATCAGGTGCGGGTAATTTTAGCCTCGCCTTCCAATCTTCCGAACTGAAGAGCAAATTGAACACATAATCAATATAACACATATCTAGCTAAAAAGACTAAGAGCTTGATAAACGTACGAAAATGAAACCAACACTAAACAATTCATAACCAATACTAGTGTAAGAAACAAGGGTTTTAGTCACTTCCAATAGACACCATAAGAGAAATGTGAGAAGTACAATATGATATGTCTAAAGGACAAGGAAGCTCACTTTGTGTCGATAGCTTCAGACTGAACAGTTTTCTCAACTTCTACAACAGCATCACCGTTACTGTTACCACCAGGGATCTGAGCTCTTCGAAGCCATTGTTGTTGCTGCTGCTGCTGTTGTTGTTGCTGGTATTGATGTTGTTGTTGATGTCCCTGCGACTGCGACGGTGGCGCTTGCTGAAACTGTTGTTGGTGATTCTGGTGGCCGTAACCACCGCGTTGAACATATTGTGGCGGTGGCTGCTGCTGATAACTCGGCCGCGATTGGAAATTAGGGTTAGGGTTAATGGCTCCACGACCAGCACCAATCCCTGGAGGATACCTTCCTCGATTGTTGTTCATCACAACCTTTTTTTCTTCTTGCTTCTCGATCTCTAATAAACCAAAACTCTACCAAAGGAGGGATCTGTACAACTTGAAACAACACCGTGTAAAGAGAAATTAGGGTTTCCTAAGGTAATACACAACCTAAGGTAATGTCGGAATAATTGCAAAAATCGCGAGTAAGTTACAGAGAACGAAAAAAACAAAAAAAAAACTCTTCCGGAGAAATCTAGGGTTTGTAAAAACCACGGAATCGGAGATAAATCGTAACAGATCTGGAAATAAAACTCCAGAATCAAGCGAAATTCGGGGATTTTCGAAAGAGGTCCACGCTATGAAGAACGAGAGAGAAATCGAGAGAGAGACGAAGAAAATTTCTCGCGTAAAACAGAGAGACAATAGAGAAGAGAGAGACGAAATGTTATGTAAATTGTAATGTAATATAATTTGGTCCGACTTTGGGGTTGAATTCTGCAAGTCTCAAACTTTTATATAGTTGGGCTTTGTCTTGGTTGTATAGGCCTAACAATATCTAACTGGTGTCTGAATCTTCAAAACTTATATACGTTTAATTGGTGTCTGAATCTCCAAAACTTATATGCGTTTTTTTGTGGGAAAAAAAAATCTGGTTTCTCTTTGTTAAACCCTAAGTCACGATGAGGAGATTGCTCTTTTGGTGGCTAGACGGAAAAAAAATGGCTTCGTCGATGATTTTTACAGATTGTTCTTCCTCCACGGCGTCGCGGCTCATACATTTCAACCATCGCAGCAGCAACACTTTCCTCCTCCGTCAATGCGTCGGCCAACTCCGACTACGGACCACCACTGCGCCTGGCCGTGGCTGCTCTCTCTCCATTCGCTGCTCTTCCTCTCCGACTCCTTCCAATTCCGGTATAACACTGATTCAACCATCGATATGAATTTTGAAATTCCAAATTCCAATTGCTTTGTTGGCATAAATGTTGTTGTAGCTAGTGATATGCTCAAATTTACCCTGAGCTACTCTCTCAAATTAAGAGATCGATGTAGTACTTAGGGATCGAATCCACAGGGAATCGATTTACACAATCAATTCAAGTATTCAGATTATGCTAAGCAAGAATGATGTAATGTAATGCAAATAATAAAACAAGCAAGAGATGGTTCAAATTCAAGTAAATCAATGAGACAAAAGCTAGGTGATGAGTAATTTCTTCAGGTATGAATCGAAATTGAGGATAAAACTATTGTCAGGGTTTGTTAAGCACCGTTCTAGAACTCAAACACGAATGTAAAGCCAATCAACTTCCGTTGCAGAGACTATCTATCCCTAGATCCCTAGATTCCAAATTCCTTTGCAAATCTATTGAATCCAAGCAAGCATTAACGTTCAGGTTCAATTGTTCACAGAATCCCTAAACCAAATTCCTTTGCGAAGAGGTAATTCTGCTCATCTAAGACTAGTTCAAGTTATTAATAACACTTCCGTGTCTATTAAACAACCTAAGATCTAGATTCTAGGTGTACAGGCTATATCTAGCATTGGAAACAATCTAGATGAAGAACCAGAAGATAAACCCTAACAGATTTAGAATCCTAACAATTTCTCATCAAAACCCTAGAATTCCCCACAACCTAACAAGCAAACTACTCAAGCATGGTGATTGAAACAAACATCATGTATGAAATAAATTGCATTAAAAAGATAGAGTTAAAGATACAGAGGGTTTTATGCTGAAGATCTGAGAAACTCTGAAATCTCTCTGAAAAGCTCTCCCTAACAATCTCTCTCAAGGTCTCAATGAAAAACTTCATCCTCTAACTAAAAACCTAAGTAAAACTATATATACAAGTAGGCAAAAATCGGACTGGGCTTTGGAAAAACGTGTGGAAACTTTGGCCCGAAACAGATTTTTCTTCATTAAAGTCCGTGTCGATCGACAGAGACAAGCCCTGTCGATCGACAGGGTGCTCTTTGGAAATCTTCTTGCTCCGCCAAAATCCTTGTCGATCGACAGGCTTGGGCACTGTCGATCGACAGAGCCTCTGCTGTTCGATTCCAACTTGATCTTTTCAGCTCCATTCTCCTTAACGCTCCAAAAGCTTCAATTAAGCTCTAAACGACCATTTACCTGTAAAGACTCTCAAAAACACAAAAACACTAAAAAGACTCTACAAAAACGACATATATCATGGTTGAAAATGGGTAAAAACCATGATATATCAGCTAGTAATCAGACTCATGAAATGGTATTTTTCTGGACAGAATCAGAGGCTTTAGCGAAGGAATTGACGGAAAGTCTGTGGCGAAAACAGTTAGAGATGAGATTACAATCGAAGTTTCGAGAATGAAAGAATCAATCGGTGTGGTTCATGGGTTAGCAGTAGTCCTGGTTGGGAACAGAAAAGATTCGGCAACTGATAAAAGGGTTTTTCCCTCGATTAAGTTTTCAAACCTAATTCACTACTCCGATGTAGAATAGTATAGGTTCGTTCAAGGGACCAGCAATACGCTCTATTCCTATGGGACACAATATCAGCTAAGCAAATCAAATTGGGGTTTAAGTTGTCACAAAAATATGAAAGCAAATAAAAGTAAATTCGGTTGTAAACTATAATGGAAAGACGTTAGGTTGGGGATAATTCTCAGGGGTTCGGATATCAAGAACCAAGCAGTTATTCAGGTATGCGATTACGACCAAGTCTCGAACTCAACCATAAATATAAGGAGATCCACTTTCGTGGCATCTACAATTTTAACAATCAATCTAACACCCTAACTGTCGTTGAGGTTACAAGGATTATCAAGCATTAATCGAATAGGGTTGATATGTTCACGAGATGCCCTAACTTCAACTTTCGTTGGCTACGGATCAAATCACCCACCTATGTTCTTTCAAGCAATTTACAACACTTTTGATGAGTAAATTAAACCTAAAATCAAAGGCTAGGTGATCAATCTAACCTAGGCAATATGATCAACAATAGGTGGAGACTATCGAATGATTATTGTAAAAACCTATCTATGCTTAGTTCATGATTCTAATCCCATCGAAAACCCCTAACCTAACAAGAAGACTACTCGCACATAATAAAGGAACCAACAGCAGCAAGAGATAAAAGAAGTTTCATTGAAATCAAAATAAAGAGATTAAGTTTAAGAAAACTTCGATGAGTGTGGAAGACAAATCTCCAAAAACAAGTCTATCTCTCTCTCTCTCTCTCTCTCTCTCTCGTCGTAAATCTCCTAGGGTTGCTGCCGTGTGTTCAACGTGGCTGCTGTGTCGTGATTGTAATCCTTCTCCTCTCAAAAGAATCAGCCAAAAATACCTATTTAAAGGCCCATTACGGCTGGCCCAAAAATAGGCTTGCAAAATTAGGGTTTTGCAAAAGGTCCATTAATGATTCTGGGTGCTCCCTTTTTCGTACCAGGTGCTCCCTTCTGGGCGTCAGGTGCTCCCTTTCTCCAGAATGCCCAAAAAGGGTCCAACTTCATTCTTTTCTAGCCAATTCCGATTGCAAGTTCCAGTTATTGCTTCCAGCCGCTTTTTGTACCTAGAACGACTCGATAGAGAGTGAAAGACTCGATAAAAGCCTACAAAACAAGGGTTAGAATGCGCCAAAAACGCATTATATCAATTCTCCCAGACTTAGATCTTTTTTTGTCCTCAAACAAATTCAAGACCAAGTGAAGGAGAAAGGTTTGAAAACGCGGGAACTCTTTTATCCTTAGTGAACCGGGTTTAAAACTTTTCAATCAGCAGACCACATAATCCAGATTACGAATAGCAAAGCTTTACCAAAACATCCTCAACACATTTCTCAACCAAGTTCCATTTCCCAAACACAAACTCAACGCATTCAAAGTTGCGTGAGGGTCTCGCTAAAGGTACCATTTAGGGTAGACGATGCTAAAGTGTTTAAGGCCATTTAGAGGTGGAGCAAAGTGTTTAAAGTGTTTAAGGGTTACCCGATGTTTCGTAGAGGATGCAGGATATCGCACAAAATTGCAAAAGAGAACGGGTGCGTTGATATCCACATTCTCTAAACCACTATTTCTTCTCCAAATCTCTCCAACGTCTCAACATCTCATCATCCACCTTGGGTATACTCGCTGTGCAGAGAGACATTTCTAATATACAGATTTTACCACTCTTCATCATCTGTTGAGACTCAAAAGCAGTGCTTTCACTACTGTTGTTCCTTGTGAGGAGACAGGGTCGTGAGATCGCTCGTCCTCTACATCCGTTCTAAGGGACTCGGACTGCCGCTTTTGAGCTCTGGATGATCACTTCTTGAGTACCGACTCATTGGAATTGTATTTCCTCATCTTGTACCCAAGAACTATCATATCATCCAAATTTTTTTTTTTTTTTTTTTTTTTTTTTGAATGAAGAGGGTTTTTGATCACAGCGTATGTCTCTCAAACACGAAAAAGATATAGAGTTACTGTACATACCCAAGCGCGTAAAACCATCTCCTGGAAATAAGAGCGGGTGCTCCTTCTGGGGAGCAGGTGCTCTCTGTTCTTCAGAAAGAGTGATTTAGATGCAGTGTTGACCCAATTCTCTCCAACCCTTTTGCGCATAAGCTGCACATGTGACAATGAAATAACAAGAATGCAAGGGGTTTGAAAGGACGTAAGGGTTAAGGAGGGTACTAACTAAAAATGAGCTAGTTATTCAGGAACAACAAGAGTGATAAAAGGAGTAAGGAGTCCTGAATACGATTCGTTTCCCTAATCTAGTGCCAATAGCGAGATAAATTTTTGGTCCTGGAAGATAGTGTATCGAAGTGTTCCAGCTGTTCCTTGTACTCACGCTCTGTAGAAATGGTCACTAGAGAGAAAGTTAAACACAAATAGTTCGAATATCATCATGAGATAAGGTCCTAATTCCCTACAAAGTCTTGACTCAATAAAAACAAACCAAAAGAAAGATTCAAAACAGGACATAAGAAAAAGAAAATAACCAAAATAAACGATATTAGTAGCAACTCCCCCCAGACTTACTTCACACCGTCTCGGTGTGAGAATAAGAAAAGAGAGAGTGGAAAGAAATAAAAATCATAAGGAAAAGCATAGAATAAAATTGTTCATGGAAATACTTACCTCTTGGTAGGCCTAAATCTGAATTTTGAAATTTTACCCTGGAGAGCAGGTGCTCTGTATGTTGGAGCAGGTGCTCTGAATTGGGAGCAGGTGCTCTCTGGAAATTGGATCGATCGATCACAGAACTTATAATGTCGATCGATTTCTGGGGAGATGTCGATCGATTTCCCTCCCGTCTTGGGAAGAACCTGGCATGTCGATCGATCTTGGGTTGATGTCGATCGATTTCCACCCCATCTTGGCAAAAAAATTTTTTTTTTTTTTTTTTTTTGAAAACCTGAAAACTCAAACCGAAATGAAAGTTAGTAATACAAGAAATCAAATTGAAAAGGTTTGAAAACGTACCGGTGGGTTGCCTCCCACCAAGCGCTTGGTTAAAGTCGTTAGCTTGACTTTGGTGTCATGTATCAACCAGGTTGGACGTGAGAGCTTGCTCCAAAACAAGCTCCACAATCAGACATTCTCATGTTCAGACCCTTACTCAGCATTCCATTCACAACACCAATACCTTTCTCTTTCAACTCTAATGGAAGAATAACTCTAACTCTGGAGAAAGGTTTAGGAGTACCTTTGCACTTCAACTTGTATTCGACCAAGTTTCCATCACATCCTTGAGGGATCAAAGTCATTTTAGGATCACCCTTGATCCTTTTGCACTGTCCTTTTCCCTGCACCTTTGCCTTTTCCCTAAGTTTCTTGGTGATATGAGGATGATTTCCATCTAAAACCTCATTGATCTTACTCTTATCACCAAGCTCCTTGACAATATCAACTGACAGGTCATCTCTATCTACTGCTGAGATGCAAGAGGTGTCTGTGGTGGCTCTTTTGGGAATGGCTTTGTAGAAAACCTTTTTGTTAACCTTGGAAAAGGAGACTCGCTTATTAGGCATATCGATGATTGCACCCACTGTAGCCATGAATGGTCTTCCAAGAAGCAAAGGCATATCAAAACCTTGTCTCATCTCTACAACCTGAAAATCAGTTCGAACTAGGCAATCCCCTATTTGGACAAGTAAATCGTGAATGATGCCATACGATGTTGTTGTGGAAGAGTTTGCAAATCTAAGAGTCATATGACTAGGTTTTACCTCAGCAATTTTTAACTTCTCTGCAATAGCCTTTGACATGAGATTCGCACAAGATCCAGAATCACAAAGAGCTTCTTTAAATTCAACTCTTTCAATAGAGCATGGAACAAAGAATTTTCCAGGGTCTTCAACCTTAGGCAATACCCTCAATGGTGGTGGTGTATTCCTTGCTTCTGCGAAGATTTCCTTTATCTCTTCTTGAGTTTCTCTGCAGTTCCAAAAGAAATCATGTATAGGACGATTTTCCAAGGCCTCTTCAAAAGATATTTCTTTAGGAATCCTTCTCACCATCTTCTTAAAACTATCTAGTTTCTCTGCACTGATGGGATCCCTCTGATCTCTAGGTGCAACTGGGTAAGGAATTGGGGGTTTGTAGACACGAGGCTGAACCTCATCAACAAGCTCATTCGGTCTAAGTATCTTAGAAGTAGGTCCAGCAACCACTTCATCCTCCTTCTCAGCTGGAGCAGGTGCTTTCTCTTGGAACGGGTGCTCCACAGTCTTCTCTGGGCAACTCTCAGCCGCTACCTTCACAACCGGTGGAAGAGTTCTTCCACTCTTCAGTGTAACGGCGTTAACAAACTCTCTGGGGTTTTCAACTGGCTTACCCGACAGCACTCCTTGTGAACTCTTCATTGCCTCGGCGGTTTGAGCAACCTGAATTTCAAGCTTTTCCACATGAGTGTAAACAGCTTCAAACTTACTGTTGAGATCATTGTACATGCTGTCCACCTTGACATTGATCTCATTAGCAAATTTCTGCTGGCTGAGCAAAACCAATTGCATAAGGGACTTTAGCTCGTCTTGAGAGTTAGACGCATGAGCTTGAAAGCTCTGATTCTGCACATAGTCTCCACCTACATAGTTTACCTCACCATACTGCTCATCTCTTTTTTTCTCACAAAGCTGATTTATCTTCAACAACAGGTTCACTTTCGCTGTCAGCTCATCAATCTTCTGTGACTCAACACTGCTGACATATATAGGCTCATCATACTCATGGCAGCGATTCCTGGAACTTGCAGCCAAGTTCTCTATCAATTTATATGCCCCTTCCTTGGTCCTAGTCATAAAATTACCATTGCTAGCAGAATTGAGAGTATTCCTGTAATCCCAGTCAACACCATCGTAGAAGATACTAAGCAGATTCTCATCGGTGAAACCATGGTGTGGGCATTCCCTTTTGTACTCCTTGAACCTTTCCCATGCCTCACAGAAGGACTCTCCTGAATGTTGTTGAAAAGAGGAGATCTTGTTCCTTAGACTCACGGTTTTGGACTTGGTGTAGAAGTGGTCCAAAAATGCGGCTCTACATTGTGTCCAGGTCGTGATGGATCCAGCTGGTAGAGACTTGAGCCAACGTGAAGCTTTACCCGCGAGTGAGAAGGGGAAAAGCTTACACTTCAAGAAATCCGGGTTCATCCCATTAGAACTCGTCGTGGAGCAGATCTCCTCGAAGTTTTCTATATGGTCCATCGGAATTTCCGTAGGCAGTCCGTGGAACAAGTGTTGCTTCACCAGTAATATCATCTGAGGCTTGATCTCATAATCTTGCATCTCAACAGCTGGGGGAACTATAGCAGCCCGGTTTTGGTAGAAAGCATGGGGATTGTCCATATCCCCAATAGCAGCCCGGTTCTACCCTTGCTAACTCTTGATTGTTGAGTGTGAGAAGGTTTTGATAACCTTTGTTACACCTAATTCACACACAAGAGAAGAAAAGAAGAACAAGTTAGTACTTAGTCTGAAAACGTATAGTAAAATTAGAGGTATCGAGTTGGTCCCCGGCAACGGCGCCAATTTGATAAAAGGGTTTTTCCCTCGATTAAGTTTTCAAACCTAATTCACTAATCCGATGTAGAATAGTATAGGTTCGTTCAAGGGACCAGCAATACGCTCTATTCCTATGGGACACAATCTCAGCTAAGCAAATCAAATTGGGGTTTAAGTTGTCACAAAAATATGAAAGCAAATAAAAGTAAATTCGGTTGTAAACTATAATGGAAAGACGTTAGGTTGGGAATAATTCTCAGGGGTTCGGATATCAAGAACCAAGCAGTTATTCAGATATGCGATTACGACCAAGTCTCGAACTCAACCATAAATATAAGGAGATCCACTTTCGTGGCATCTACAACTTTAACAATCAATCTAACACCCTAACTGTCGTTGAGGTTACAAGGATTATCAAGCATTAATCGAATAGGGTTGATATGTTCACGAGATGCCCTAACTTCAATTTTCGTTGGCTACGGATCAAATTGCCCACCTATGTTCTTTCAAGCAATTTACAACACTTTTGATGAGTAAATTAAACCTAAAATCAAAGGCTAGGTGATCAATCTAACCTAGGCAATATGATCAACAATAGGTGGAGACTATCGAATGATTATTGTAAAAACCTATCTATGCTTAGTTCATGATTCTAATCCCATCGAAAACCCCTAACCTAACAAGAAGACTACTCGCACATAATAAAGGAACCAACAGCAGCAAGAGATAAAAGAAGTTTCATTGAAATCAAAATAAAGAGATTAAGTTTAAGAAAACTTCGATGAGTGTGGAAGACAAATCTCCAAAAACAAGTCTATCTCTCTCTCTCTCTCTCTCTCGTCGTAAATCTCCTAGGGTTGCTGCCGTGTGTTCAACGTGGCTGCTGTGTCGTGATTGTAATCCTTCTCCTCTCAAAAGAATCAGCCAAAAATACCTATTTAAAGACCCATTAAGGCTGGCCCAAAAATAGGCTTGCAAAATTAGGGTTTTGCAAAAGGTCCATTAATGATTCTGGGTGCTCCCTTTTTCGTACCAGGTGCTCTTTTCTGGGCGTCAGGTGCTCTCTTTCTCCAGAATGCCCAAAAAGGGTCCAACTTCATTCTTTTCTAGCCAATTCCGATTGCAAGTTCCAGTTATTGCTTCCAGCCGCTTTTTGTACCTAGAACGACTCGATAGAGAGTGAAAGACTCGATAAAAGCCTACAAAACAAGGGTTAGAATGCGCCAAAAACGCATTATATCAGCAACTTATGTGAGGAACAAGAAGAAAGCTTGTGAATCTGTTGGAATCAAATCATTTGAAGTTCGTCTCGGTGAAGATTCATCAGAAGAGGAAGTGCTGAAATCTGTCTTAAGCTTCAACGATGATCCTTCTGTCCATGGAATCCTTGTCCAGTTTCCGCTACCATCGGTACTGTCCTCGAACTAAGTCTATGATCGTATATTCATATCTAAAAAGATATACTCGTACCTAAAAAAATGACAGTAATTTACAACATAGTTTTCTTGGATGTGTTATGTGTATGTAACATATAGATGAACAGAACATATTGAATGCGGTTAGTATAGAGAAAGATGTTGATGGATTTCACCCGCTAAATATTGGACGACTTGCGATGCGAGGAAGAGAACCATTATTCGTTCCGTGCACTCCAAAAGGATGCATCGAGTTGTTGCACAGATACAACATTGAGGTCAAAGGAAAGAGAGCGGTTATTATCGGAAGAAGTAACATTGTTGGTATGCCAGCTGCTTTGTTACTGCAGGTAATAATACTTTCTGAAAGATGCTGTTTTTATCTACGAGAAAATTAGTTACTCGATGTATCTTGTAAATGTAGAGGGAGGATGCAACCGTTACCATTATCCATTCAAGAACCAAGAACCCTGAAGAAATCACAAGAGAAGCTGATATCATAATCTCAGCTGTTGGGCAACCAAACATGGTTAGAGGAAGCTGGATAAAACCGGACGCAGTTCTCATCGATGTTGGGATTAATCCTGTTGAGGTCAGTGCACAGTTTTTTTGACATTATGGTAATGCGATTATAATGGACTAGATCCATTCAGAATGTGATATTTGTAAACTGTGAACCGCAGGATCTAAGCACTCCCCGTGGCTATCGATTGGTTGGAGACATTTACTATGAGGAGGCTTGTAAAGTTGCATCAGTCATCACGCCGATTCCTGGTGGTGTAGGACCAATGACCATAGCCATGCTTCTAACCAACACTTTAATAGAACATTGCTGGCCTTTTTGGAATACTACTCTTTTCGTAGCCTAATAATATTTTGCTCTGGTCTTTGAGAAAGTAAAATGCAGTTTACGTCGGATATAAAAAATCATATTTTAACATTTCTTTACTTCTTGTCTGTATGTTCTTGTTATTTGATGCACAACCTGTTTCAACATAACCAGAAAATGAATTACTATCTATTAACATGGTGGTGTCTTGTAGCCTTGTGATCCGGGAAATATATCTAACAAATAAATAAACATTAAAAAATAAATAAATAAATACTAGAATTTATACATCACAAATAGGTTAATTTCACTGAAACACAATTGAATGTTCTTCTGTACTGCCTGCTTATCGAGTGTGTACTAAGTAGATAGCAGAAATCACTGTGTCAGTGTAGAGTTTGGTCCTCTTTCTTGGTTGTTCAGTTTCTTCAGTCACTTCCTTGTTATGCAACTTCTCTATCACCCTCAATTACTTCCCTATTGACCTGTTTACACACAATTACAACACCATGAATAATCCACACTAAAATTATATTTATAGATATGCATTAAAACAAATATGATTATGTTGTTTACCTGAGGATTCTGGAGAAAATCAGAAATGTCAGTGGGGCAACAAGGGCAGTTCATTATGTTCTTCTGCGCCCTTAGAGTGCATCCGCCATGACTCCTCTCTCTCACTAGAGTTTTTGTCACAGGTAGAGTCATCACTTGACGACAGATTTGGCAACTAAATTCTGCATCAACAAAAACCCACTTATGATTTAGACATTTGCCAAACATTTGTATGAATTTAGAACCATAGCAAATCCAGAGAAAATGTGCACGCATATGCATGGATTAGAGAAAGTATTAGAAACAAGTAAATTTTTTCCAGATATATTTTAACAGCAGAGGCAAATACCTTTAAGAAGTTTTTCCCTCACGGTATTCGAGTGTGCTGCCTTGATGGCTTTCTTCATAGTCTTCCTCTCCTCAGGATCCAAAACACTAACTGCCTTTTTACTAGCAGGTGGAGGCTTCATCCATCTCCATTGACCCTCACCTTCCTGATCATGTAACGACTCTCGTATTGCAGGACTCAGAAGAAGCTCCTTGAGATTTCAGGATGGGAGAAAAAGAAAACAACAAAGATCGACTCTGAACTCGATAGTATCCAGGTAATTCCACAAAAACGATCTCTAGACTCATGTCCTAATGCTTAAGATTGTTCTTCTATTGCTAAAGTATATGATCAAACACGAATCTATCAAAGAGAACAATTAAAATCAAATGGTGAAACACTGATGCGTCTAAAAAAACATGACAAATGCTGTTATCAACGAGCAAACAAACCAAAAGATTCTTGTTTCCTGCAGCGGAAGATGGACAGTAAAAAAATGGAGAAAGCGGAGAAACTAAGGATCAAGAAGGTAGCAGTTCATGCTTCCGCACAAGAGAAGAAGGCAAAGGTTCAAACCAGATGCGCTCAAGAGATACTCGATGCGGAAGAAGAAGCTGCTAGGTTTCAAGCCACGGGACAGGTTCCAAAGAAGTCATCTTTTAGCTGCTTCTGAGATCAGCAGAGCAACCTGTAATACAGATTATCACCTATCTCCTATCTTTATACTTGTATCTTTTGTATGTTGTGTGTTTGCTCGTGTTTGTCATGGACCAAGAGTGCTAAAATAATTGTCCACAGATCAAAACCCTGAACTAATCAACCTATTGACAACACAAAACATGCTAGAATCAAATCTGCAACCGGAAATTATCATCTTAAGGCCTCAAAGACTTATTATTGAAGTTAAAAAGCTGGAAACAAGACATGCAAAAGTCATGAAACCACAGCTTCTTCAAGACACGACACAACAGTCATGAAACCACTGATCAGTCTACGATATCGTAACATAGAATCAAATGACTTGTTAAAACTAAATATAAGACTTCACTCCCAACACTACCCAGCATTTCAAATCTTTTAGGACTTGTCTAAATGTAGTTGTTCGATAAAATAAAGGAAATCCAAGATGCATGAAAAGCATTTTGGTGGTAGATGCATAAACTGAAGACTTTTTAGTTGAGGCTATTCTGCATGGCTACCCATTGCTTCAACCAAAACCTGAAATATCACAAATCCAAGATACTTTTAGGGATCTCTCTTAAATGGGGAGCAAAGCTAAAACAGTCCGTTGCGATGAATCTCAAGCCGAGTTTTAACTCGCCTTTAGAAGTATCATCGTCAAGAACAACATTGTATTGGAGTTGGTTTAACTTCCACACACCAAAAAGAGTCACATACACATGGATTGTGCATGTTAATTTTGCTAATGCTAAACCACTCAAATTCAGCAAAACTTACATGTTTCCGCCGAGAAATCCACCATCTTTGAAAAGCTCTTTGTCCATGATTCTAAATTTGATGTGGTTCAGCTTCTTCCATTGAGACATTGGGAAATCGAACCCAAACTTTTGTCATTATCACCTGCTTTCACAAAAGAAGCACAAACTTTACGTTTGACTCAGAACAATAACGAAACGTGAACTTTTTGACATATTGCTACGGTAATTAATTCCTTTGTCCCACATTGTAACAACCACATAACACACAGGACTTCCTACAACCATATATTCAAAATAAGGAATTTCAAGTTTGATATGAAGAAAGTTTTTGTCTTTTACAAAGTCACCAACCAGATAAAATATATGTGTTAGCATCAACGAGAAGCACTTCCAATATTCCTCTCTTCATATGTAACATTAGGGATTCAAATTAGCAATAAAGGGCTTAAGAATCTTGAGGAAGTGAAATGGTCGTCGTGAAGCTGACAAAGACTACGTTCCTCGTGGCGACATTGACCGAAACTCTTATGCCTTTCACCGGTAAATATATTTACTTATGCGTTTACTTGTAACAAAAGTTACTCTATACTAAAATGTTAACTTATGGCAGAATCGATCTTCTTATGGAGAAAATGTTCAAGATATAACGTATACGAAGAAGGAGATCCACCGATTTTTCACTATAAAGACATATACTCCATGGAAGGATTAATGTTCCTAAACTTTATGGAAATGATGTTCTCAAGTACCGAACTCGGAGTCCAGACAAGAGCTCGTGTCTACTTCTTACCTTTCAGTCATGATCCTTCACCATCTTTTCGGCCCGGTTGTTCGAGACAAGGCCGTCTTGGAACGTGTTATCGGCGACTATGCCCAGAATATTTCCAAAAAAATATCCGTATTGGAACACAAGCGATTGGTTTGATCATTTCATGCTGTCTTGCCACGACTTGGTAAGTTGTTCTTCATTGTTGGATTCATAAGTGTTTGTTTCTCTTTTGGTTAGCGAATAACCGATGATGGCCAGTCTAGTTTTCTTCGGTTAAGAATGTTATGATCATCACATTCAAAGTCATGCCTGTGACCAAAGCAGTCGCTTGGGGACCACTATGCAATATTTACGAAAAATGAGGCCAAAATCATGAAAGCTAAAGTATTACATTAGCTAGAGATTATTATTCTGTATTTTACACATTAAAAATTATTAATATCAAAATTTAAGTTTGAGTTAGTAACCCGTTAAATTACAAAAATATTTTAAAATATTAAAACATGAATCTTAAACCATTGAAATTTAATTCATATTATGCATAACCAAAAAAATATATACATAGATGGAATTAAAATCATATCCTTAATAACAAAAAAAATATTCTTACAACAATTAACTATATGATAAAATCTTATAACAATTAAAATATTATAAAGTTAAATCATAAAACAATACATTTATGCGAATAATCGCATAAAAACCTATAAAATATTTTATAGTAGTTTTATCAAACATTATATATAAATTTGTGATTGATAAATGTTATTAGTTTATTTTTCATAGAGATCTATAATCGTCAAATCTTACACTTTTGGACTTAAATGTAAATATATTATTATTATTTTATAACATGTATAAATTTTTATTTTACATAGTTTCCTTTTTAAACATTAAAAGTATAGGTAGAAGATTTATATTTTCTTTCTAATCTATTATTTTATAGATTTTGTTTTTCTTTGGTATGTTTGTCCATATAAACTTTAACATTGAGATTTTCATATTCTCTATAATTTTTTTGTTTTTCAATTTATAAAATTTCTTTTTTTATCATTCATATTTTTTTCATTAAAATTTCAATATTCTCTCTATTTTTTTTATTGTTTATAGTCTCTCTATTTTCTTTCCTAATTTTATTTTCATATTTTTTTAAACTTTTATAATTTTTTCTAGCTATTTGGGATTATTAAATTTTTTTTTTACTATTTGGTTAGTTGTTTGACAATTATTTTGTTTATTTTCCATTTTTAATTTCACTTTTTCTTAAATAATTTTAAGTTTTAACACATATCATCATCTGGTCAATATTGAACACATATCACGATTTGGTGAGTTATAATTTTGTTTACGTGTCAAATTCTCGTCAATAATATTTTTCTTACTTGATTTTTTTTCTCTAGTTTTTTTATCGTTTACACTCTCTATTTTCTTTATTAATTTAATTTAATTTTTGGTTTAAACTATAGATATTTTTTAATCTAGCAAGTAGACTATTAGAATTTTTTTTTCTCATACTTAGTATGAACAATAAGAATTTTTTTTAATCTAGTTAGTATGGACTATTGAAAATTTTTTTTTTCTCATAATTAGTATGAGCAATAAGAAATTTTTTTTTTACTATTTAGTTAGTTACTAGACAATTATTTTTATAAAATTTTAATTAGTTTTAACATATGTCATCATCTCATCAACAGTAAAATGTCATGATCTGGTGAATTAAATTTTTGCTTACGTGTCGCGTTCTCATCGCTTCCTCTTTTATATAATAAGATTTACAATTGTTAAGGATCTGACTTTTCCAAATTATATTTTCCCCAAGATTTTTCTCATAGACATTTGTGTTTCCGTAGATGCATTATTGACATTCTCTTTGTCTTCTTTTTATTATTCTGTTTTTTTTAATCGTTTAAATTTATAAATTATTACAAATTATTAGAACAATTACAAAGACAAGACTACAACGGATAATTTTTAATCTAACATGCAGACCAAGTCCGAACAATTCCGCTTACTATCACGCTAAAAATCTTATAAAAATTATGTCTCTATTAATATTCTGTTTAGAGCCTCTTAAATATATATATATAATGGCTAGATTCTGCATATGATGTTCAATAGATGATCTTCGTACTTATATAAGTTATATTCTTTTTAACATTTCGTTAAAAATATACCAGTGTACCAAAAAAATTTGGCTAAAGTCACGTACGAATTTTGTATCAAGATTATTCTTATTTGAATTAGCTTATCTTAAATATATTTCCTAGATGTTTTTATCTTTAATGTTTTTTGCTATATAGCAAAAAGTTATTATAGGATTTAATAGTATTTTTATTCAGTTAAAAGCTGCGTTCTCAAGTCGCCGCAACCAATAAATTTTAAAGAATGGTTTCCTTTTAAAATTCTCGAATAATCTCACTTTTAATGAATTTATTTTTCCTTTTTGTTTCTTTAATTGATTTTCTGTAATAAAGGAAGTCGGTAATATTTTGGACCATATGCACACGCAGGGGTAAAAATGGAAATACAACAACGCCTGGACACGTGTCAATGATGGGTTGGTCAATGTCTTTTCACACTATCAAATCAATTTGCTAGGAAAATAAATAAGAACCGTCCACGTGGCGATCTTGTTCCCCTCTCTGTATTGACTTTCCCGTTTATACCCTCTTGCCCCTTTTTTTATTCTTCGGGCAACTTAAATTTATTTCCTTCCTTTATCTATTGAAATTTCCCAAAACAAAAATGGAAAATTGCCAAGAAAAATTGGAGATTGAGAAATGGAATATTTAATGGTCTGACCTTTATATCTATTACTAATTCTCGGGCAGTGCTCAGACATCTTCGTCCTCTTCCTCAGACAGCTTCCTCAGACTATTCAATTCACACTGGAAGAGGGAGGAGAAGAGATCAAACCCAAACCTTGTGTATAAATTTTTGACTATTTTACTCCATAAAGCCCCAAAGATTTTGCCTTGGTTTTGTTTCTTGTTGAATTGCGGGGTTTGCAATTCTGTAGTGTTTGGTCGGATCTTGAGAGTTTGATTTTGGAGACCAATGATGTGGAGGAGCATTGCTGGGTTTTCGAAGTCGGTGGCGGCAAGAGCCCACGGATCTCGGCGATGCTTTTCGACGGCGATTCCTGGTCCTTGTATTGTTCATAAGCGTGGTGCTGATATCCTTCACGATCCGTGGTTTAATAAGGTTTTCGATTTCTCTGGTTTTAGGGTTCTGTTTGATTAAGTCATAATGCTAATGATTTGAGTGTAAAAATCTTGAACAAGGCTTTTTGATTAGACTAAAAGTTTTTTTTTTGATTTGGTTTCTAATTGCAGGACACAGGTTTTCCTTTGACTGAGAGAGATAGATTGGGGCTTAGAGGCTTGCTTCCTCCTCGTGTTATATCCTTTGAACAGCAATATGATCGTTTCAGTAAGTGATCAGAACATTTGTTATGCATATTGGACCTTTGGATATTTCTGAGACTTTGAGGTATAAATCAAATTTGGCAGTTGAGTCTTTTCGGTCACTAGAGAGGAACACACAAGGGCAGCCTGAAAACGTGGTTTCATTAGCAAAATGGAGGATTTTGAATAGATTGCATGACCGTAATGAGACTTTGTACTATCGAGTGAGTTTGGCCTTGTTCAAAGTGTTTTTCTTTTTTTAGTTTTCCGACATGAGACGTAAGTCTTGTTCTCTGCAGGTCCTTATGGATAACATCAAAGATTTTGCTCCAATCATATACACTCCTACAGTCGGATTGGTTTGTCAGAACTATTCGGGTTTGTATAGAAGACCGCGAGGAATGTACTTCAGTGCAAAAGACAAGGGAGAGATGATGTCTATGATTTATAACTGGCCAGCTCAGCAGGTAGATATGATTGTCATCACAGATGGTAGTCGCATTCTCGGCTTAGGAGACCTGGGGGTGCAGGGCATTGGGATTCCTATTGGAAAGCTCGACATGTATGTGTCTGCGGCAGGAATCAATCCACAGAGAGTACGTGGATCTCAACATGATGTGGTTATGTTTTTGCTGTACGTAACACCGGTTTCAACAACTCATTCGAAAGTTATACGCTTGTTCTTTCGCAGGTTTTGCCAATTATGTTGGATGTGGGAACGAATAATGAAAAGCTCCTCCAGAATCCTCTCTGTAAGCGACTTTGATTAGTAGATATGATGAACTTCTGTGGATGTGTTTTATTAATTTCTCATTCATGTATCTTCTCCATTTTACAGATTTAGGACTCAGACAACCTAGATTGGAAGGAGAGGAGTACCTTGAGATTATTGATGAATTTATGGAAGCTGCATTCACACGTTGGCCTAAGGCTGTCGTACAGGTATATATATCTCTTAATTCCTACTTTGGTTTTATCTTTTGATGGTAACTGATGACTAAATGGTTCTTTCCATCATAATAGTTCGAAGATTTCCAAGCGAAATGGGCTTTTGAAACTTTGGAAAGATATCGGAAGAAGTTTTGCATGTTCAACGATGATGTCCAGGTATGTTCTCATCATTGCAATTCAGCTGCTAATGCTACTCTTTATGTTTTTTTTAAATAACAAGGTTGGCGTATGATTTCTCAGGGAACTGCTGGTGTTGCTCTTGCTGGACTATTGGGAACTGTAAGAGCCCAAGGTCGTCCTTTATCAGACTTTGTGAACCAAAAGATTGTTGTTGTTGGAGCTGGAAGGTACTTGGATATTCACTTTACATCTTTACTAAGTGGAGTGACTCTCTTCTCATCTTCACATTGTATATTTCTTCTATTACTTTCAGTGCGGGGCTCGGTGTAACGAAGATGGCAGTACAGGCAGTAGCGAGAATGGCTGGCATCAGCGAGATTGATGCAACGAAAAACTTTTACCTGATAGATAAAGATGTAAGTTTCTGTTTTCCCCTACTTGACATGATCTGACTGGGTTTGTCTTGCTTGGTAATAAATAATTAAGCTTGGATCAGTTGACTTTGAAGCTGTCATATTATTGTCATTTTTAGAGCTTGCTTTTGGATGTTGTTTTGCTCTAACCACTCAGAGCTTACCTAGAAGAAGTCAAAAAACTTTTAAAAAGTTATCCATTAGCCATTATTTTTTGCATTGGTAAAAGTTATCCATTAGCCGTTTGAATAATCTAATATGAAAACGACTGATTGGGCTTCAGGGTCTTGTCACCACGGAGAGGACGAAAATTGACCCAGCAGCTTTAGCATTTGCCAAAAATCCAGCTGAGATACGCGAGGGAGCAAGTATCGTTGAAGTGGTAAGCCTAAGCTTTATTGTGTTCTTTCTCTACTACTTCCATCAGAAAGTAATACAATAGTATTGTCATCTTTCCTTCTAAATGCAAAATGTCTTCAGGTGAAGAAGGTGAAGCCACATGTTCTTCTTGGTTTATCCGGAGTTGGTGGTATCTTCGGTGAAGACGTATGTGACTTTCTTAGATAACAAATAATTTCATGATATATGATTTAACAGTTTTACTAATATGGTTCACTCGTTTCAATATCAAAGGTTCTCAAGGCGATGCGAGAGTCTGACTCATGCAAGCCCGCCATTTTTGCTATGTCGAATCCCACCTTGAATGGTTTGTGATTTTTTGTATCTATGCAAAATAATGTAACATTTGAACAATCTGCTCTGAATAATTTTCGTGTGACAGCTGAGTGCACTGCTGCTGATGCTTTCAAACACGCCGGAGGAAACATAGTGTTTGCAAGTGGAAGCCCATTTGAGAACATTGAACTTGGTATGTTATGGTGGAATTCAAAAATGACTTTTGTATCTAATTTGCTAAAATCTAAAAATGTTTCATTTTGTTTTCCCACTTTTAGACAATGGTAAAGTAGGACATGTGAATCAAGCCAACAACATGTACCTATTCCCAGGGTTCGTTTTCTTTTCTTGAAAACTGTTTCTGAGTAGCATTTCAGTCCCTAATTTGCTAACAGAACAAAATGCGCTTATTATCGTTTCCAGGATCGGGTTAGGGACTCTTCTCGCTGGTGCACGTATTGTAACCGATGGAATGCTGCAAGCAGCTGCTGAATGGTAATGATTTCGTTTGGTTCTCTTGTATTTCCAAGTGTATGAATAAAACGCGAGCGTATAATATCAATTCTGACGATTTGTATTATATTACACAGCCTTGCGTCTTACATGACTGATGAGGAAGTCCAGAAAGGCATACTCTACCCTTCAATCAACAAGTATATCCTTCTCATTCTTATCCATTGATTTGTTGAGCTAAAACGGTTTTATTAAGCGACTGGTTTTGAACGAAATGCAGCATCCGACACATAACAACTGAGGTCGGGGCCGCTGTTCTACGAGCTGCGGTTTCTGATGACATTGCAGAAGGACACGGCGATGTTGGTCCCAAAGATCTAACGCACATGTCTAAGGTACCAAAACAACTGAAGATTTGTATTAAAACATGTTTAAGGTATACTAGAAAGAAATTGAATCTAATTGCAATCTTGGATGATGCTAACAGGAGGACACAGTGAATTACATCACACGCAACATGTGGTTCCCAATCTACAGTCCCCTTGTTCACGAGAAGTAGACACTCGTTTATAATTCTCTCTCTCAGGTTTCATAGAAAGCCAAAAAACAAAAACAAAAAACCTCTCTTCTTTTATTTGCGATCAGCACCAACATTCTTTCTTCAAAAATCTGTGATATGTTGAAAAAACAATGCCAATGGGGTTCTTAAAGAACAGGGTTAGCTCTAGATTACCTGTCTTGGTCCTTGTTTGACATTTTTCCTACTTGTAACGATTATTATGTCTGAAATATCAAAACTTTATTATTTACATTTTTTGGCAATAATGATATCTTTACTCTCCACATAGCTTTGAATCTGCTTTTTTTTTTACGATTATTGTTCTTCAAAATCCATTGGTTCAGAGTAAACCGGCTGATTTCGATTTATTAAAAGAAGTAAACTTTAAATTAAGGGAACATCGGAGAGTGATCGGAGAGTTGGGGAACTATGGAGAAGACGAAAGTGGTGATAGTCGGAGGTACCGGCTACTTGGGCCAGCATTTGCTTCAAGCTTTCGGCGGTAACAATGGTGGAGACCGATACGACGTCGCTTTTACTCACCACTCTTCTCCCCTTCCTCACCTCTTGCTCGACGCATTTCCTCATTTCCCAGCGTTTCCCGTCGATCTCAAATCCGGTCTAGGGCTCCGTTCAATTTCCGAGTACTTTGGCCAGGTTACCATTTAATAGCTCAAAATTCCTGTAGAAATTGCTTCGATTTCTTCTACTTGTGTTTGAATCCGACCTAACAAGAATGTGGTCTGAAAGCAACATTGATATACAGCCTGATGTGGTGGTGAATTGTGCTGCTTTGTCTGTTCCTCGAGTTTGCGAGCAAGATCCAGATTCCGCCATGTCCATCAACGTGCCTTGTTCTCTTGTAAACTGGTTATCAACTTTCGAGAGAAACAAAACCTTGTTGATTCATCTCTCTACTGACCAAGGTAAGAATATCCACTTGTTCTGTCTTTTTTGATGCCTTGTGAATGGGTTCCTTGTCTCAATTTCTCAGTTTATCAAGGTGTCAAGTCTTTCTACAAGGAAGAAGACGAGACTGTTGCGGTTAACGTTTACGGGAAATCAAAAGTTGCAGCAGAGCTTCTCATTAAAGAGAAATATCAAAACTTTGCGATTTTGAGAAGTAGTATCATCATTGGTGCTCAAACTGTATCACCACTCCCCAAGAATCTACCAATTCAGGTGCCCTCTCAACACCACTTCTGCTACGCATATATCAGTTTAATCATTCTGAGTCCACTGAATTGGCCATTTTTAGTGGATGGATAGCATCTTACAGAAGGGAGACGCGGTAGAGTTCTTCCACGATGAGTATCGTTGTCCTATTTACGTTAAGGATCTCGTGAGTATCACCTTGAAATTGATAGACAGATGGGTACTCTCAGGTACTTTCTTTCTCTTTAAGCCACTCTCTCTATTTCTCTGCATAAAGATACAGAAAATGTGGTAGATACATAACATGTTGGTCATTTCAGAGGATAAACAGATGCGGCTAGTTTTGAATGCGGGGGGACCGGACAGGTTATCTCGTGTTCAAATGGCTCAAGTGGTTGCAGAAATCAGAGGACACGATCCGTCCTTGATTAAACATGTGTCTGCATCATCGGTATGTGTAAAGCTTTCACAAATGATCTCACTTGTTGAATATCCCAAGATCATTCTCTTAATTAGTCTGTCTATTGAGCTGTTTTCTCAGGTTGATCGAGGCGTGGTGTCACCAGCTGATATATCTATGGACATAACTAAACTGATTCAGACACTGAAGATCTCTCCAACTTCTTTCAAAGATGGTGTTAGATTAACGCTTCAGTCTGAATCTCATTCTCATATTCTCCAATGATATTATTCCCTTCTCTTTTCTTATTTCTTAGCACTCTGTTTCTTTGTATCAAGTTATACCATTTGGTTCAAATTTTGATGATGTTTTCATGCATCATTGCACCTAACAGATTTCAGATGGTCAAAGCTATGAAAAAAAACCCTTTTGTTAAATTTTATCTTCTTGTCCTAATCAATGTACAATTTGACAAAAATCAGTAGACAAATTCTCTATTTTGCACCAAAGCCTCTTTTTTTAGTCTTTGTACTCTGTTTTAAGGACCCCTTCCGAAGACGGAAGTGGAGACTGTAGCTGCTCAAGGCCTGCGCCGATGGCTCCGCGGAAGACGGTGCTTTTCCAGAAGATAGACCAGCGCTGATTGCGTTCTTGATCGTTGATGATTTGTTTGGTGTGGTCTGGGAATTTACAGTTGATCCAAATCTCATCCTTACAGATGACGGTGCACCTGCACAACCAGATCTTCCAGTCCATGTGATGCTTTCGCGACTACGCAGCATTCGTGATTGGCGTAATGCAAACATTACCTGCATATCATTCGAGGGGTTCCAATCCTATTCGCACCAATCAAGTTTGTTCCCAATCCACCCACCTTGGTAGTCAGAACGAAAACAAACACATCATCTGAGTTATTAAACTCATCAATCAAAGAAGAGAACGTGTTCAGTCTTTTTTGTAAGATGTGCATTCACATCAGCCTTCATGCGGCGGAGGAGGTACGGCATTATCAAATCACGAAGAACAACTGCACACCTGCAAATTGTCAACCATTGTTAGAAGACAGTTACAAGTGTTTCAAAGAAAGCCCAGGTAATTACCTATAGGCAGTCGAACAGTTATGGGAACTGCCTCAAACACGGGGTACTATTTACGTGCTTCTCTTCTCCATTGACGCAAGAGTGTGACCGGACATATGACAATACTTGGTTTATACATCTTACTGAAATGCAAGGATCCGAGAAAAGCCACCAGCCTTTTGGCAATGAAGTTCCCAGAGCCACTGCACCCCAACTCTTTGGTAGTCAAAAAGTTTACTAAATATGTTTAATCCACCTTCAAGCTGTACAGAAGATGTCTCATTGTCGTCTGTGTCATCAACATCATCTAGTTCTTCTTCCTCACAACTGGAAGTGGTCAAGATTCTCTGTCCATCTTCTGAAACATTGCAATGAAAATCAGCATGACAACTTGTTACTTTAAATAAACTCAAGTGAAGAAAATGAAGCATATGCTTAATAACGATAGAAACTGTTAAGATATCAATTCAAAGCATGCATTCGTAGCATGTAATATCTAAACTTTAGAATCTCTAATATCACGCCCTTATCTTGTTCAAAAGCATTTGCCAAAATTAGATTCACCTGTTCCAACAGAAATCTGAATATATATGTATAACTCACCTGTTCCAATAGCATCACTTTCTTGGAGACTAGAGTCTTCGTGAGAAATCCGCTTTGTCCATTTCCTATTAGGCAAATTAAGGCCGCTTCTTTTTTATCTTTCCAGCTTTACTTTTCTTCGCCTCATTTTCCGGAGAATCATATAAAGCTTTTTTAACCTTCTAAAAGGAACAGGGGTAGCTTCAAGCTTTGGCAAGTCTTCTGCATCAAGTAGCTTGGTTGTCGGGCGAGCTTTTGCAGCTTGCGACATTGACTGGACAGCTCTATCAATACTGCTGAAGTCCTCATTCTTGTCATTTTCGTCTTAGTTTGCGCGAGTTTGACGGTCCAGATTGTTGAAGCCGGCGTTCAAAACCCTGGACCTTGTGAAAAGGAGTTAAAATTCCTTTTCTCACCAATTCATCTCTTTCCTAGACAAGAATAGTCACTGTCTTTCATATATAGATTTGTACACTTGCATACACATTTTTGATATCAAACTACTAAGAGCATAATCTCACAGTAATCAGGTGAAATAGATCAAATCTTTAAAGACAGCTTCACGTACCGTTTCAACAAAACCTGCAGAAGCTGCATCGAAAACAGCATCAAAATCTGTGTCCTCGTGAAATGAGACTACTTTCACTTTCTTCCCCTCTCTTTTGCTAGGTTTCTGAATATCTTTCAATTTTCTCTTGAGACTAGGCTCTTCCTTCACCACTATGCAACCCATGAACATCTGATTCTGCTGCAACCTCGTCCACTTGCTCAATTTATTCAAAAGCTCGTTCTGGCTGGATGTTTCTTTGTATTAAGCAGTTTATTGGGCTCGCTTGTGATTGGGCCAACTAGCCCATAACACTGGTGTTTGTTTTTAACGTGGTGATGTTTAAACGTTAAAAAACCAACGAAGAGACCTTTCCAGAATATTCTCCTTCTTCTCAAGCAAACCCTAGCATATCTTTTCCTTTTACGTTTTGTTTCCCCCAAACTCGACGCTTTTAGATCGTGCTTGTTATTATCAAATCTGTCAACCGGTAGATCTTTTTTGTTTCCTGGCTTGGAGTTCTTCAGGTATGACTTCATTTTCGATTCGATTGTTATGATTATTTTGCGACCCACCCTCTTGCGTGATCTGGGCTCAAAATTGTTTAAATTCACTGAATTCTAGTCGGAAAATTTCTCCTTGTTGGGAAGATGCAATAATAGAGAATCTATTGGTTTTAGGCTTTGTTTTTGTTTCTGTGATCAACTTGATGTTTTCTTAACCAGAAGCTTTGAATAATAAAAAGGGTTAATGTTGAAACTCTCTATAACACAAAACTGAAACATATTCCATTTTGCGGTTAAGATGCTAATTGAATGCTGTTGACTATCTTTGAATCCATAACGCAGTTTATCTTGTGATTTTTGGAATTTGGTTAGATGCAATTCTATAATAGTGATATTAATTTCCTTCTACAGACTTAGAGGTTTAGTTAGCATGAGATGATGATATGACGAAACAGCAGCAGCACATTGCGATATTTACCACCGCTAGTATTCCATGGCTGACGGGAACTGCTGTTAATCCCCTCTTCCGCGCTGCCTATCTTGCAAAAGACGGGGAAAGACGGATCACTTTAGTGATTCCCTGGCTGACTGTGAAACACCAACTGCTTGTCTACCCAAATGGCATCACCTTTAGTTCCCCATCAGAGCATGAAGCTTATGTCCGTCAATGGCTTGAGGAAAGAGTCTCATTTCCTTTAGGCTTTGAGATACGTTTCTATCCAGGAAAGGTATGATTCTGTTTGCCCTTTGTCAAGAATCTTCTTTGGGTATTAAACGCATACTAGTTTGTTTAAAAGGCTCGTTCTATTCTCTTTCTCGTATTATATAAAGTTGACTTCTTTCCATTTCTTTCCTGCTTTCCTTACCCATCACATCATTGTTCTGTCTTTGTCTTTCTTGATCTTACTTATATGTGTACATTCTGTTAATATGGTATGTGATCTTTCTTACATAAGCTCTAACGTAAAATTGTTTATTTATTATGCTCATATGTATAAGTATCCCTTTTTGGCGCCTAGCCTCAAACCTTTCATGGAGGTAAATCGTTTCCATTACTTTGTGTGCTTTATCTATCCGCCTTATTCGTTTTCATGCACGTCCTTCTCGTTATCTCAAATGAGGAAACCTTTCTTAGCTGTAATTTTTTTTTGGTTTTCCACATTCTGCCCTGAACTCAATATCACATGTTAAATGCTGCTTTTATTTATCTTTAGTTTAGCATCCATCTGGTCTTTTGCTGAGTTTTCTTCAGATTCGTTGTATGACATTAACTTTTATGTAGTACTCTTTAACTGTGATATACCTCCTTGACGAATTAAGTTATCTTATTTCAGTTTGCTACAGACAAGAGAAGTATTCTGCCTGTTGGGGATATATCTGATGTCATTCCTGATGAAGAGGCAGACATTGCTGTCCTTGAGGAGCCTGAGCATCTCACATGGTTTCATCATGGCAGAAAATGGAAAACTAAGTTCAATTACGTCATAGGGATCGTACACACAAACTACTTGGAATACGTAAAGAGGGAGAAACAAGGCCGTCTCAAAGCTTTTCTCCTCAAGTATTTAAACAGTTGGGTTGTTGGTATTTACTGCCACAAGGTAAACTTCTTTATAGCCACTAGTAGGCAGAATGGAGTGATTGCTAAATCATGTGAAATATTTGTATGAGTACTGGATTTAATTTTGAGGATCAAGACTGGCCTGTGACCACGATTATGATTGACCATTTTGATGTGAATCAGGACTTGTAATAATGGTGTTATTCCTGCAGGTAATCAGATTATCTGCTGCGACTCAACAATACCCTAAATCTATAGTCTGCAACGTTCACGGTGTCAACCCTAAGTTTCTCGAGATTGGTTTGAGAAAACTAGAACAGCAGAAGCTCCATGAGCAACCCTTCACTAAAGGCGCATACTACATTGGTAAGATGGTCTGGAGCAAAGGGTATAAGGAGCTTCTTAAACTACTTCAGAAACACCAAAAGGAACTCGCTGAGTTGGAGGTAGATTTATACGGTAGTGGGGAGGACTCCGAAGAGATCAAAGAATCAGCCCGAAAACTCAACCTGACGGTTAATTTTTACCCAGGACGTGATCATGCTGACTCACTATTTCACGAGTAAGTCTTTGATTTAACATCTGAACTATATGTTGTTGGCCGTAACATAGATTCTTCCCTATGGCTAGTATTACTCCAAATCGATTTCCTTGTTGTATTTTGGATTCTATTTATGTATATCAAACTTTGTCCATCTTCTATTTTCAGCTATAAAGCGTTTCTCAACCCGAGCACGACGGATGTGGTCTGCACGACAACTGCAGAAGCATTGGCAATGGGAAAAAACGTAGTATGCGCTAATCACACATCGAACGAGTTCTTCAAACAGTTTCCCAACTGCAGAATCTACGATGATGGCAATGGTTTTGTTAGAGCCACGCTCAAGGCGCTCAGCGAACAACCATCGCAACTAACAGAGCAACAGAGGCATGAACTATCATGGGAAGCTGCTACGCAACGGTTTATAAAAGCCTCTGGTCTAAACCGGTTATCAAGAGCTGATTCGAACTTATCAAAGAGAAGTGCCTTTGCGTCTTCGTCTATTAGCGTAGGGAAAAACTTGGAAGATATGTCTGCATATATCCATTTCTTGGCGTCTGGATTTGAAGCTTCAAGAACAGCTTTTGGTGCAATCCCTGGAAGCTTGCAGCCAGATGAAGAGTTGTGCAGAGATCTTGGCTTGACGCCTTCCCGGAATAGTATCAAGGAAGATTGACTCTTATCAACATGTGTGAATAATGATCATGTGTATTTTTTACCTTCGTATTCATGGGTTTTTTTTATTTTCTGTATAATCAAATGTGCTATATGAATCATTCTATAGATTGGTACAAGGTTTATGGTTTATATAAACATGAAAATTAGGTTACTTATGTTTGGATTTGTAGCTTAATGGTTTGTATTAGTGTTGATCAGTGTTCTAAAATAGGCGGTGGACCACCGCATAGCATATATACGTCTATATGCAAACACTTAGAGCATCTTTAATGGTTACTTTTGGATGAGTGTCTTAAATTAAAAAAATAATAAAAATTAATGAATGGAAAAGAGAGAATGAGGGGAGGTTCATTAGGAAAGACATTTTAGAGCATGTACAACCATGATATTTTCCAAGTTTCACTAAATATAAAATTATTAAAAAACACATTCTCTCTTTCTTTTACTCAACTTTATACCTTCTCTTTCATTCTTTTACTCAACTTTTATTAATTTTATATTTAAACACACTCAAAGTTTCATCAATTTTCTCTCCAAAAGTATCAAAAATATCAACCTATTGATACTCTCTCTAAAAAAATATCCACTATCTCCTCTTTTTACTCAAATTTTATTAATTTTATATTTCAATACACCCCATTATTTCAACCAAAAATACTCTTTTTCTTTCTTTTACTCAAATTTTAATAATTTTATATTCAAAGAAACCCATAAAATATCACCACTAAACATGCTCAGAACCGGGTTCAAAGACTTTCCCCTCATGTGATTGGTCTAATTTATATTTTTTTTTTGAAATATAATTATATAATATATTACTAACCTTTACTGATGCTCTTATGCAAAGTATATAAAGTGGATATTTTATTGATAAAGTGTGAGTTTAGATAACCATAACGTTCTAATTTGTAACGGCTGGTTCATTTTCAAAAGAAAAAAATAAACCCTAGTTTTTTAATTTAATTTCTATTCTTTTTTTTTGGTGACAAAATTTAATTTCTATTCAATTCTTCTCTTTGTATGGAAAATAATTTGCTCTTGAGAATTCAAAGTAGATTCCAAATTGCAATTTCCACCGAAAGAAACAGTAGCCACACAGATTTCAAATAGTCAAAGCTATGAGAACACGTGGGATTACTCATATTTACTCCTCCATTCAAAGACAAAACCCTTTTGTTAAATTTTAATTTTATCTTCTTCGTCCTAATAAAATGGACGACAATTTCTAAGACAACGTTTTTGTTCTCAATCGAGCTTTAAGAAATAGATATGGTTACGACAAGATCCAGCAGAAGAAAGAAAGCAATCCTCTTGCCTGACTTGTGGGTCACTCATTATGAAATCAGTAGAACCGGTCGAAATGTTAACTCGGTACGTGTATACATAATTTCTTCTTTTTTTCTCAATCTATATATGTCACATGTGTCTATGTCATGTGTTGCGTTTACTTATTATCTCTTTTAAGGGAGTTTCTTCAGGCTTAAATATGATTAGTTATTTAGATTAATTCATGATGATTGTTCTGATCATCTGCGTGAATTTGGAGCCCTTAATTTGAGGTTGAGTTTGCTACACAATTTTTATCCTCGGAATCAAATCAGTTTCTTATGTGAACAATAACATTTTGGAATTTGTTTTTGGTGGCTTCTCAGAGATATTCATCATAAACCGACTAGTATAAGGATTTTATTTTGGTCTTGAATTGAGGTGTTAGTATACAGTTTATTGAAGAGATACCAACTTTTGTTTGGTAGTTATGGCTTCCACTATATATGTTTTGGATTCTTGTTGACTGCTATTAGATTTCTCTTTTTGACCCAAGTCCATGTGTAACTAATTTGGATTCTTGTCTCAAAATGTTGTTGTTCATCATTGATTCTGTCTTCGCACTTTTTAATTAACATTTTGAGTTTATGTACTTGTTGTTACAGTACTACTTCAACGTGAGAACAAGACAAAAGTTTTACTCGAAAACAGCATTCTACAGTCACTTCCGTAGAATGGGATCTAAGGTAAAAAACATTCAGCCAAAATCTTATAAAATGAATATGTTTTTTTTCACTAAATTAATATGCAAATCCTACCATGAATGTTTGTTTGAAGAGACAAGCCTGGTTCAAGAGAGAAACAGCTGAGGAAGAGAAGGATCAAATGTGTTCAAGATGCAAAGAGATTGGACATAACTGCACTACTTGTCCTTACCCAATCATTCATAAGATTGTAAGTATTATTGTCTTTTAATTTACACACACATACACACACAGATATTAATTTGATGCATTGAATTTGCAGAATCCTTATGCAGGAAGGAGGATCCATAGGTGCAGTCGATGTCACTACCTTGGCCATAACGTCCGTACCTGTCTTCGACCCCTACCATAGCTATTTGTATGTTTGATTGATTAATTAATCCAAAGAGAATAATTAATCACTAACTTTATCCAAAGATACTCTCTTTTCTCCTAATCCTTGCAAGTTCAATAATGTTCACTTAGTAGTTTCTACAAGAACACGCATCCATATGATTTTCCCCTAAGTATACGTCCACTTACATAAGAATGGTAAAGAGGATATAGTTAGAATCAGATTGAAACACTTGTGTTGTAACTATTTAAAGAATAGGCATTGGATTTAAAGGAACCTTGTCCAATTCATATAGAGTATCCGAGCTCCAATATAAATAAGACATGCAAGTGCACCTTATATAATCATAGCATCCACAGTTTTTTTATTTAATCAAATCTTTACAAGGTATAAATAAAGTTTTTAAACAACTCAACAAGCGAGGAATAAAATATTTCAAAAAACATCGATGGAAAGATTTTGGATATCTTGATCAATCTTATCATTGATTTTCCTTAAAAGTTTTTGAAAAAAAAATTAGAATCGACATAAAGAAAATAATTAAAAAAAAAAACTTGAAGAAGACACGTATTAAATGTGGGTAAGAGCATGTTTATTACTAATACTGAAAGAGTATCAGTTAGATTAATTTATTATTACTTTAATCTACTAGAGTAATTATGATTTTTTCAGATCTGTTCATTTATCGGTGAGACTCTTTTTTTGGGTCAGATTTCACAACCACCACCGCTGTTTTTAGAAAAAGAAGGAGGAGGCGACTCAAATCTGTTCTCGCGACAGAAGAGAAGAGAAGATCGAGGAGGAGGAGGAGGAGGAGGCGACCGACCGGTTTTTACCCACCACCTTCGGAGACCAAATCGCTAGGAGGAGGAGGAGGAGGTTTTTGATTCACAAAGAGAAGAGAGAATAGAGAAGAGAGGAGAGAAGATCGAGGAGGAGGAGGCGACCGACCAGATTATACCCACCACTTTCGGAGATCGAATCGCTAGGAGGAGGAGGAAGAGGAGAAGGAGGAGGTTTTTGATTTACAGTGAGAAGAGAAGAAAGAAGAGAGAAGAGAAAGTTTTTTATTTATTTACCCAATAAAAAGATGACAAGTGTCCTCTTTGATCCTCTTTGATCCGGATCAAAAGGATCAGTATACTGATCCGATTAAAAAAAAAACTCTTCCTTTTTATTATATTTAAATCAAAACAGTACATAAACCTTAAAAAATCTCAGCGATAAACATGCTCTTAGTTAATAATTAAGTTACACACCAAAAAAATATATAAGTGCACAGAGTCACATCCTTTTCATGTTTTAAAAGTATTATCTTTACTTATATTCGTTTTCATAAGTTACTGAAAAGTGTTACTTTTATATCCATACCATTTATAAACATTATCTGAATTTTAATGTGTGTTTAAAACATATAAGAGTTACTTCAACTCGAACGTCATAGGTTCACAAATAACTTGTTGGTAATGAATACAAAAATTACTAGGAGTATCAATTGGATTGTTTTTTTACAATTAAACTATACATTTGTGTTTGTAGATGTATTTGATTTTGTCATTAATTAGCCATTCTACAATATCACCCATATTCACCCAATCGTAGGAAGGAAAAAATTGAAAGAATAAAAAGCAGTTAATTTGACTCCTGTAACTTCAACGTACCAATACAAAAACCCTTTTGTTTATATTCTCCAAATCTTCCTCTCCCTTTCTCATCTTCTCACTTCAAACTCTCTCTTTCTCTCTCTCTCTCACCTCAAATTATGAACTAAAAGATTTCTCTTAAAGCTGACTTCAAAGCTTTTTTTTTTCTTCTGATCAAGAAAATTAAAAACCTATCTTTAATTGATATTTTGATTCATACTTTTGAATAGAGATGGGGCAATATAATATGTCGATGTCTTTAGTAAACCAAAGTTCTCGTTTAATAGCTATTTTGCTTCAATTTTTTCTATACCAAACAATAAATAGAACTGAAGATTTAGTTACGATTAGAAAGAAACTGTTCTTGCTTTATCCATGGATCCTCTTGTTATACTTATTGAATTGTAAATAATAATCCAATTCAAAAATTCTGTTTCGGAATTTCATAATCCAAATTTACAATTGATTATTTACAATTGATTAGAGACACTCATGTTGTTACAAGTAGAAGCTAAGGAAAGGACTTTGGTCTCCTGAAGAAGACGAGAAGCTTCTTAGGTATATCACTAAGTTTGGCCATGGCTGCTGGAGTTCTGTCCCTAAACAAGCTGGTAACCAAAAAAATAATTTCATTTTTCTTTATTTTGTGTTTGATTAATTTATCCTTTTTTCATTTTTAGTTACCTTGATTATCTTTATTTAGTTCATTTTGTTAATTTGATGAATCCTCTTTCTGATTCTTGATTTAAACAGGTTTGCAAAGATGTGGTAAAAGTTGGAGATTAAGATGGATAAATTATCTAAGACCATTTGAAACGAGAAGCATTTTCTCAAGATGAAGAAAATCTCATTATGGAACTTTATGCCGTTCTTGGAAACAGGTAAATAACTACACGCCGTTTTCTTTAGCATCCTTTAAGTGTATATAGTGTATTAAACTAACCTGTTGTTTCTGGTTCGGTTTGGTTCGGTTTAAGTGGTCCCAGATTGCTGTTCAGCTACCTGGTAGAACCGACAATGAAATCAAGAATCTGTGGAATTCTTGTTTGAATAAGAAATTGAGGCAGAGAGGAATTGACCCAGTTACACACAAGCTTTTAACCAATATCGAAATCGGTACAGATGACAAAACCAAACCGGTTGAGAAGAGTCAACAGTTTTACCTCGTTCACACTGAAGGCTCCTCTAGTACCACTACTTGCAGTACTAACCAAAACAGCAACAACAACAATGATCATCTTTATACCGGAAATTTCGGTTTTCAACGGTTAAGTCTAGACACCGGTTCAAAATTACAAACCGGTTCAGATGTCGGCATATGGATTCCACAAACCGGAACAAACCATCGTCATCATCACCATGTCGATATGAGCACTACTGAAGCCATCCCTAGTGCGGTGGTACTACCCGGTTCAATGTTCTCATCCGGTTTAACCGGTTATAGATCATCCAATCTCGGTTTAATTGAATTGGAAAACTCATTCTCTACCGGACCAATGATTACAGAGCAACAACTTGAAGAGAGTAATTACAACAATTCGACATTCTTTGGAGATGGGAATATGAATTGGGGATTAACAATGGAGGAAAATCCATTCACAATATCGAATAATTCGTTACAGAATCATTCAAATTCTTCGTTATACAGTGAAATCAATTAAGAGATTCTCAAAATGCTATCTTTCTAGCAGTTTTTGTCGCAGTTTTTTCTGCAGTTTTTTTCGCTGTTTTTTTGGCAGTTTGTTTAGCAGTTTGTCTGCTAAGTATTCAAATCTCACATTCATTCACTTTAGCCGCAAACCGAAGAGAGCAAAGGGATTCTCCAGTAGAAGATGGATCGGATGATATGTTCACAAACATTAAGGTCTTTGAGTCCCCTCCTAAACAAGGCTGCTCAAAAAATGATTCTTCTTTATTAGAATGATGATCCAAAATAGAATCACATATGTTCATAAGAATGATCCGAACAAGATCTAACCTGGAGTAGATATGTTAACGTTGAGTTTCTGAAAGGAACATGATCCTTTTTCTTTGCCAATGCATTTATAACATCACCCAAAGCAGATAAGCTTTGGTTTATAGCCTGGTGAAGTCAAGAACAAAGATTAGTGGCGGATTAAACTCCATGGGAATAGCTTACAAGACTGTATTTTACAAACCACTGTCTCCTTTAGCGTCTCTGCTGCTACTCCGCTCTTTAAGAGCCTCTGGCTTCCAGCAAGATCAATAAGGTTCAGAACACCTTGAAATTGCTCTTCAGTGCTCTGAAATAGCATAGTGTTAGAGAATTTCAAAAGTGAGAAAGAAAACCTACAGCACAATAATCAACCCAAAAGGCAAAGAAATTAACCACCTTCACTCCAAAAATCTGAAGAGTGAGCACGAAATGGCTCCTTGATGACTGCTCGTTCATATGAGTCTTACCAACAGACCTGCAGAAATAGAGTTGTAAATTGTTAGCACGGAACGATGTGCTAATGCAATATTCTCAAAAAGCCATGTCCTTTTATACTACCTAGATTTAGCAGCTTTCTGCAAGAGTGAGGAGATTTGTTCAATGGTGCATACATCTACTATTGTCAGATCATTGACAACGGTGTTTCCATTATCATTATGTCTGATTGTATACTGTTTTCCAGGGGATCTAAAGTCTGTTCGCACAGACTCTATACCAAGCAAGTCCCTGATGGACTCATTGTATACCTCCAACATTGAGACCTACAAATAAACTGAAAATCAAAACAATGCTACCAATAAAAGCATTCAACAAAAGCTAATCATCCAGGGAGAAATATATACCCGCATATTGCACTTCCAGCCTTTTGTACTGAGAGATTCACTGGTTTTGAATATTTGTTCCATTGATCGAGGGATCAGTCCTTTCTGCTCTGGCGCTTCAGGTCTGCCCATCATTGTGTATGTTTTGCCAGAACCCGTCTGACCATATGCAAATATACAAACCTTATAGCCATCCATTGCGCTCTGTACAAGTTCAGATATTTCAACGAATACTTCCTCTTGAGAAGCTCTGTGGTCGAAGACCTTGTCAAAGGTGAATTGATGCTTCTTACCTGAGACACATACAGTAAATTCATGTCCAGGACATGCATATTTCTCTTAAAAGAGCAAAGTTAATCAGGTGAATCAATGAATATACCACTTTCGACGACATCAATGCCTCTTCCACGAGATTCAGTTGAAGTAGGATATGCAATAACGCTGGCCACTTGATGTCCTCCATCTCCATCATCTGGTAGCAAGGGGCGCACTCGGCAGAACACGCAAATGTTTCCTTTTAGTTCCTGATAAAAGCTTTGCTTAGAACGCAACGAAGGCTAGAGCAACTTAAAATTTCGCCAAGAGAAAAACATTTTCTTACAAGGATGGTGTTGTGAAGTTTCTTCCGTAACAACTCTCCTTCACGAAGTTGAAGCTCTGCATCTGCAAGGCGGCCTTCCAGTCCATGCATGCATTGTTTCTGCTGCTCAAATTCTGTCCTAGTGCGAGACATAGATGCATCTAGAATCTGTTCAAAGCAAATAAAAAATTGTCAACGAAAAGCAAAATTGTCAATTAAAAGAGTGTCTGAAAGTTGAGCAGATCACAAATCCAAAGTATATATGATTGTTAGCCGAAGCTAATTCCTGTTCCAACATCTTTATACGCTCTTTTTGCAACGAGCATGTTTCCTGTAAGATTGGTATTGGCACTTGTATTTCAGTTTTAACAACCTTTTTCTCAATAGCTTTTTTCTTGCCTGCCTTCTTCAAAGGTTTGACAACAGATTAAAAGAGTATGCGTTTAGCATATTACATCATCAGCATACATAACACAATAAACAACAAAACAACACATAGGAAAACATGAAAGATACTAACTAAGACATCAACTTTGTTTTCTTTTTCTTTGAGGATCGGAGATTACGTACCGGAGTTTTACTAACTGCTTCATCATCTTCATTGGAGTTGGAAACTTCTTTGGGTTGGCAAGCTTGAGTTCGTTGTTTTAGTTGCTCCATATCCTTCTCAAGCATAGCAAGCTTGTTGACCATGGGTACGAATCTCTCATCAAGTCTAGCATCAATTGCTGCCTCCAAACAGGTTGCCGCCTTGTTAGCAATGTTTGAGACCATTTCTGCAATTTTTTCAGTCATCAACTCAACCTTTTGTACAAGTCCATCAAGTCCATGGAATGACAATTCTCTTTCTCGATTGCCACTGTTCTCTCTAGCATCCTTGAAGCACACAAAAACATATTTCACTGTTTTATTTAAATTAGAATTAAGAAAAAATTTGCATTAGTACTAACCTTGAACGTTTCTGTAGGTGCACATGAAACGTTAACGTCGTTTTTTCTCTTCTTTCTGGACATCTGAACTTCATGCAGACGCCGCTTTTGCTTCTGTTTGTTGGCTTTTGCACCAACAGAATCCCAAAAACTTTCATCCAAATGATCATGAAGGATATCGCGGATCATGTTGTCCAATTCTGTATCAGTTTCGTCTTCTATACTCCAAGGACGATATATCTCTTCTTCTGGCTTCACAATTAAGTGCCTAACACGCACCTAATACAGTAAAACAGGTTCATAAGAGTCGAACAAAAATAAATTATTAAATATTTAAAAAGTTAAAAAAATCAAATTATCTACCTTGTCATGAATGCTTTTCTCTTCTGCCAGCATGTCATCCAAATTAACTCGATCTCGGGATCCACCCCAAGAAAGAAGAGGAACTTCCATTCCTTCTAGCCGTCTCCCATACAACTCTCCTAAAACAGGAACCGACTCATAGGCCCATACTTGCAAAGCATGAACACATCCACGCACAGTATATGCTTTCTTTGCTTCGAAACAAATTATTTTGATGGACTCCACCAAGCTATTAAATGCCACTCGACCCCATGGATACTTCTCAAAAAGTTCTGGATTGAGAACCATTTTCGCATACCGCAAAGGAAGCCTGCTAGAACGAGAAATACCAAATATTCCAATAGAGAGAATGAATAACCAACCAACCATTCTCTTCTGCTCAAAACTCCATGTCTGGCATCTTTTCAACACCAATACCAACTCATCTAAACTAGGTCCTGCACCTATAGGAACCTCCATGTATTTCCAAAAGTCCTTATGATTGACATCACATTTGTCTTCAATGTTGGATGGATCACAATTTAGCCCCGTAATCTCAGAGAATTCATGCAAAGATAACCTAATAGGGCGACCACTAATCAACGTCCATATCTCGTGGCTTCTTGTAATTGACAATTGACGAGTGAGGAAGTAATGGACTGTCGCAGAACACCAAATCATATTCCTTTCATAAAGCTTGATAATCACTCCTACCGCTGAATTTTTCAAGTAATCCCAGACATCTAGTCCTAATCCATTTTTCACCATCCCAAAATTAGCCAAATTACAGTTGTGATTCGTACTTTTCCATTGCAAAGGAGCTTTACCTTCTTCATACATTCGCAGCGGATACTTGTTTGTACCATTTGATGACGCCATACCTAACAAAACAAAATCATACACTCACCACAGAACAAAACAAAGATGATTTATGCTTTTTAAATAAACGCATCGAAGTTATTGGTCTTCTTCTGACCAGCCTTGGTCGCCGCACCACGAAGCAGCGACCCGAAACCTCCCTTACCTCCACGGAGAGAAAGGACAAGATTCACAGTGGAATCAGACTGAGAAACCACGGATTCGTCGGAGATCTGATAACCACCGCATATCAAACGCTGTAGATGAGTCGGAATCTTCGTCTGTTCGAAGATCCGCTGCTTGATCTGTTCACCATAGGCTAATGGAGAGGAGAAATTTAGGGTTATCGATTTCCCGTCGAGTAGCCTCACGAAAAACTGCAACGGCTTCGAACTCTGATCCGCCATCGATGAACGAACAAAGCTTTGGAGAAAGAAGAAATTTCGATTTCTGGAGAAAATCAAAGAGAGAAGAAATTGGGGGAAAGTTAGAAGACGAAGCCCTATCTCTCTCTTTCTCTCAATTTGTTGGGCTTTTATATTTTACTTTTATAACTAGATGGGCTTTATTTTTGTCGGCTGCTACTGCCACGGTAATTTCATGGCAGCTTTTTTGAAATTAATTACTACGAAAAAACTAACATACTACTAATCTCATATTTAACCTTAAAAATTCAAATTTTTTACTTACTTCTTTTATCAAATATTTATATCCACTTCTAGTTTCTTTATTGTAAGAAAGAATAGAAATATTTCTAAATTTTATTTTAGATGAAGTGAGTATATTTAATTTACAAGTAGAGTGAGTGGATTCGAGTAAGAGATATTTAAGAGTTTCGAATATGATTAGCAGTGAAATCAGGCTCGGAAGGTTTAGGAGGAGGGAGCAAAGTAAGGTTATTATTGTGTCGCACTTTACGAAGCTCGTTTGAAGCGAAACGCGACGCGTATAATGTAGCAACAAGGCTCGACGACGACGACGACGCTGCGTCGCGTTCGCGTTTTGCAATCGCGTTTCGTAATCGATCTTCTTCGTCAGTTAATGACCTCGCCAGTTTCCTCCGGCAATGTCTCCGCCACGCCGCTTGTATAAAAGATGCACCCCAAGTTCTCCATTGTACCGAATAAAACCTGAAAAAATGTTAAACCGAATTAAACCAAATCGAACCGGTGATCTCGGATAACCAACAGATTGGGTCGAATTTAGAGACCAAACCTGAAAGTATGTTGAAGCTGTTTGCTATGGAGTCGTCTGAATTGAGAAGCGACAAGCTTGAGATCTTCTGCTGCAAGAGCAAAGGCTTCTACTTCGGTTAAAGCTTGAACTGTTCTAGTTGAGATCGGAAAATGAGACGAAGATTGAGGATCCAATGCCCAAGTGAGAAGATCTTCGCCGCAAAAGTCGCTGGCTTTGAGGTATACGGCGTTAAAGAAGCCGGTCCGACCACCGTTTGTGGTGGCGCTCATTAGTTTTCCTCTCATTACAAACAACATCTCCTCCACTGGATCTCCTTCTCGGATTGCGTAGCTGTTTTCGGTGTAGAGCACGGGTTTTAGCTTGTCGCATACGGTATCTAGCAATGTCATAAGGGAGCTTTTTGTTTGTGGCATAATAGCGCATTGAACTTCAACAGTCACATTGGCTTAGTTCATCACATAACAAATGTGACTTGTGCTTAATTTTCTCTGTGGATTTAATATTTCAATGATACTCCCATCAAATTTATAGAATCGGTTTTAGCTAGTGTTTTATAAATTATCAACATCTCTTGCTTCTTTCAAAAATAGATTGAAGTGTAGGGGTTGACTACAGATTTCATAAGCTTGAATTGGATGTAGTCAACCCCTACACTCCAATCACAAGCCTATTCACAAGCCCTACACAACAAAATAGATTGATGTGTAGGGGTTGACTACAGATTTCAGTTTTTTTTCTTGTTTTTTTACAACCGTTTTTTGTTTGACAACATCTCTTTCTAAGTGTCGTAGATGCGATTAGTGTTCTTTTTTGTATTTTCATTCATTTCCTCACCTGTCATTTTGTTTTTACCTCAACGTAGCATAATGATGCATGTTAGGTCTTTCGGTGAGGTTTTACTTGTATTGAGAAGTTTAAAGTGGTTATCGGAGATGATTTAATTTGTTTTTAGATAGAAGTTTTGGTATAGGGGTAGCATGAGCGCTAACAAAAAAATATTAATTCTTTAAAACTTATTTGAGTTCACCAAATCAAAAAAATATCGCATTAATATGTAAATCTTCTTAAATAAAAAATTAAAAAAATAATAAAAAGTAAAAATGATAATTTTCAAAATTCAACCATTAATGTTTGATTTGTAAAATTATACGTTTATAAAAACAAAAATGCAACTTTAATTAGAATAATCACATATAGTATTCAAATAGACATAAATACAATTTTTATATTGTTTAAACCATACAATGATTGATAATACAAATAAACAATATAAAATAAGATAATTGTATGAACAATCACATACGGTATCTAAATAGACATAAATATAATTTTTATAAAGTAAATGATTCATTATGTTTTTTAATGTTTAAATATTAAAATATTATATTTTAGTTGAATTTAAACACATAATATTTTTGTTTTTAGTGTCAAATATTGGGAGGATGATAGAAAACAAAATAATGCTGATATAGTACTTGTTTTATATAAGTGGGATCCATCCATGAAGATGAAATGAAGCTCGTGCGTCAAATATCGATGGTCGTTTTCTTGAAAAAAAAAAAAAAATCGATTGTCGTTTCTTCTCATCAACAATAACAAATGGAAGCTCCAACTATCTTTCTTATGACCCTCCTTTTGCTTTTGATAGTCTTAACCGGAAAATCTCTAATATATCCTCGCCGGCGCCGCAACGCTATACCGAGAACATACCCGTTAATCGGATGCCTGATTTCGTTCTACACGAACCGGAACCGGTTACTTGATTGGTACACGGAGCTCCTAACCGAATCCCCAAGTGGGACCGTAGTGATTCACCGGTTGGCCGCCCGGAGAACCGTGGTAACGGCGAACTCATCGAACGTAGAGTATATCCTCAAAACAAACTTCGATAACTTCCCCAAAGGCAAACCCTTTACTGATATTCTCGGCGACTTTCTCGGCGACGGCATCTTCAACGTCGACGGAAGCCTCTGGTTAAAGCAGAGGAGACTCGCCGTTCATGATTTCACCCCAAAGTCTCTCAGAGAATACGTCACCGTTTTGAGAACCGAGGTCGAGAACGAGCTTTTGCCCTTCTTAGAAGGCGCCTCCGCACAAGATTCTCAGCCTTTCGATCTCCACGAGCTTCTCCGGAGGTTCACGTTCAATATCGTCTGCATTGTTTTCCTCGGGATCGATCATTGATGCAGTTTAAACCCGTCGTCTCCGGTTTCTGAGTTCGATCGGGTGTTTCAGACGGACCATAACCTCATAAGCCCCAAATGGACAAAAAAAATTCTTAGAGCCCTTCACAAACCTAAGAGCCCCTCAATCTTTCCCTTCTCAACTCTATCCTTCTTTTTTATTATTATTATATATAAACATCCACTCCATCCAATTAAATAATCCACCAAACTAAATAAATTTTTTACCAACCAAATTAATTTTCAACCAATCAAAAACAAGCACTAAACTCTTTCTCTCTCTTCCTCTCTCTTCCCGTCGCGATTTCTCCTTTCTCTCTCTCCTCTCGCTGAAAAAAAAACAGAGCTTCTTCTCCTCTTCGGATCTGCTTCACTTCTCTTCCTCGTCCTTCTTCTGTGTTCTTCATCTTATCATCTCTTTGCCATCACCCTTCTTCTTTTCCATCTCGTTGAAGCCTCTTTGCCCTAGTCCATCTTCTTCTTCATGTAGGAGTTACGAAAAACAGAGGCAAGGATTAAAAGTTGGACTTGTTTCTGGGTATTGGACTTGTTTTATAAGTTTATTAGGGTAATGTGCTAGGTTTTGTGGCAGCTGAATCATTATAAAGCAAACAAAATCGGACCTAATTTTTATAGGTATAACTGGTACTACTGAGAATAACTGGTAGAACAAGTAGTATCGAGAATAACTGGTACATATGTTTTGGTACTGCAGGGGACATGACAATGAATTGCACAATCATATGCTTTGATTATGGAGGATGTTACTCAATGGAAGGTGATTGCGCAAGATGGAGTTCAAAAGGAGATAAAATTAAGAGTTTAGCGATACGGAGTGCACCGGAGGAGGTGACTTATTCGGTGTTGGTTGACGGAATTAGGAGAAAGATCATGATAGATGAAGCTACGACGCAGTTGAAACTTAGTTACTTTCCGATGATTTCGAATCTTTGGACACCATTAGAAATTTCGAATGATGATGAGGTTTTTGAATACCTAATGCAAGTGAATGGAGATGGTTGTAGAAAGCTTTTGAATGTGGAGCTCATCAATGTGGATGGTCCCATCAATGTTGTGGATGAAACTCAGAGATGTGTGGAAGCGAGAAGAGATGTTGGAGAAAGTGATGTTGTTGTAGGGGATAATGATATGATAACTTTACACACAGATGAACCATTGGAACACCATGCGTTGGTAGATCAAGGTAAACGTGTGACTCGTTTTGTGTGTTATGTCTGTCTGGTAAAACTGGGAAAACGGGGGTACAAGTGTTTGATTAGTTTTGTGTGTTCTTTCTGTCTTGTATAACTAGGAATAACTAGGTATAACTGTTTGATTAACTTTGTGTGTTCTGTCTGTCTAGTATAACTAGGTATAACTACGGATAACTGTTTGATTAGTTTTGTGTGTTCTGTCTGTTTAGTATAACTAGGTATAACTGGGTATAACTATGTATTACTTTCTGTATAACTAGGTATAACTGATATAACTGTTTGTTTTTATGATCTCAGATCACGAAGAGCTGGCACATTTTTATTGTCCTGAAGATAATGAGCAAGAACATTTTTATATGCCTGAAGATAATGAGCAAAATAATGAGGAAGAAAATTTTGTGGATGGATCTAGCCTTGTATCCACTCCATGGGAAGATGGTATAGATATGAAATTGGGTCAAGAATTCGGAAGTAAAAATGAAGTGCAACTCTTAGTTCAACGAGCTTCACATAAAAATTGTTTTGAGTACATTATAAGCAAGTCGTGTACAAAACGATATGTGCTATGCTGTGTGGCAGCAGATAAAGGTTGCGAGTGGTATGTGCGGGTTATTGCGAATCGTGATTCAGATAGTTGGACACTTGTAACTTACAGGAATATGCATACATGCTCTCGAGCTGATGCAAGTACAAGGATAAAAAGAAGGAAAGGGACAGCAAAAATAGTTTCCGCTATTGTGGAGGAAGAGTTTCCAGGTAGTTTGGAGACTCCGAGGCCAAAACTTCTGATGAAGCTTGTTAAAACAAAAGCTAGTGTTGACCTATCATACACTACGTGCTGGAGGGGAAAACATCAAGCTGCTAATACTGTGAGGGGAAGTCCTGAGGAGAGTTATCGGATGTTGGAGGCGTATTTGTATATGCTACGGAAGATGAATGAGGGTACACAAACTTGTGTAGAATGGGATGAACATAATAGGTTTAAGTATATGTTCTTTGCGCTGGGAGCTTGTATTGAAGGGTTCAAATCCATGAGGAAAGTCATCATTGTGGATGCCACCCACCTTAAGCATTGTTATGGTGGAGTTCTAATTGTTGCGATGGCTCAAGATCCCAATCATCACCACTATCCAATTGCTTTCGGTGTAGCTGATGGTGAGAAAGAAGAAAATTGGATGTGGTTTATGAATAAATTAAAACTAGTGATAATGGAAGAGGATAAGGATGATCCTGAAAAAGCCAAGCGATCCGAGCGTGAACTGGTGTTTATATCTGATAGGAATGTATCCCTCATCAAGTCAATAAGTGTGGTGTTCCCGTTGGCTCACCATGGGTATTGTGTATACCATTTGGCTCAGAATGTGAAAGGTAGCGTTTCTAATACCCTGAAACAAACAGTTGTGGGGCATTTCATGTCATGCGCGGAAGCTTATACAGAGGATGTGTTCCTAAGACGTTGTAGTTTGTTCGAGAGAAGGTATCCTGCTGCAGCCGCGTATCTCGGAAGAAGTGTTGAGGTGGAAAAATGGGCAAGATGTTATTTTCCAGGAGAAAGATACAACATAACAACCACCAATAGTGTAGAATCAATCAATGGTGTTTTCGTTGAAGCAAGGAAGTACACGTTATTGCCTATGATTGATATGATCATAGAAAAAATAGCTGAATGGTTCAACAGGTATCGGAAGGCATCCACTGAAGTAGCCGACTCACAGAAGCTGGTGCCTTATGTGAACAACATTTTAGAGAGTAATTTACCGATTGCGAAGAAGCTATTGTCGCAAGAGTTAAACAGCTGGACGTATGAGTACAATGTGATTGGAGAAGATGGAAAGAATTATGTGGTTAATTTGACAGAAAAAACTTGCAGTTGCAAGTATTTTGATATCGATAGGTACCCATGCGTGCATGCGATACAAGGTATCATCCGATTAGGGGGAGGGACTGACGTCCGTTGTTATGAGTTTGCCTCTAAGTTTTATACGGTTGAGCAGTGGGTAATGGCATATTCTAGGACGATATATCCTGTCCCACATATGTCAACATGGGTGATTCCTATGACAGATTCTAGCTCGTTCCGAGAAGGCATGCCTCCGCCCCACCAAACTAAGAGAGGACCTCCTCAACAAACACGGTTCTTATCACCTGGAGAACATGGAGGAAAAGGAAGAGGAAAAGGAAGAGGAAAAGGAAGAGGAAAGGGACGTGTACAAAATCCCAATTTGCAGGAATCCAATGTCCAGGAACCTAACTAGGTACAAATGGTGTCACTGGCAGGTATAACTATGTATAACTGCGTATGACTGTGTTTTGTTATTTTGGTAATTCTCTCTGGCAGATATAACTACGTATAACTGCGTATGACTGTGTTTTGTTATTTTGGTAATTCTCTCTGCCCGGTATAACTACGTATAACTACATATGACTGTGTATTGTTATTTTGGTAATTCTCTCTGCCCGGTATAACTACGTATAACTGCATATGACTGTGTATTGTTATTTTGGTAATTCTCTCTGCCCGGTATAACTACGTATGACTGTGTATTAGTTGTATGACTACGTATGACTGTGTATTAGTTGTATGACTATGTATGACTGAATATAACTGTGTTCAAGTATTTTCTCTCTTTTCGAAATTTCGTTTTGTTTCCTTACTATGTCCATTTATGTACGTAGGACTGTGTCTACTTGATACTTAGGTACCACTAGAAACATACGAAAAATTTCAAAGAATTTATAGCAAAACATATATTTTCCCTAAAACTAGACCTTATACATATGGTTTATGTATGAGTTAGTAGCCACTTTTTATGTGAAACATCCGATTATGGTGTTTTCGGAAATTTTAGTATACGAAATGATAGGAAATATATTTAAAGTGATCAATTCGATCAATACTACTAGAAAATTTATAATCTTATGTACTTACTACTGGTTATACGTGAAAACTGTCAAAATATAACTATGTGCAAGCCAGTACTACTAGAAAACTAAGTATACCTATGAGTAAAGTAAATATTATTTTTTATTCGTTTTGCGGCGCATGTGTTAAACGTTTTTAATATTTTTAGTGTGAAAAAAACGTGGTTGCTAATCTCAGTAGTACCCAGTAGTATTGGATTAATACACAGTAGTACTCAGTATTACTAGTAGTACGAAACCGAGAACATAACAAAATATGAGTATTTGTTTCCCTTAAATCCCTCCAACACTTAAGTACCTAAAAAAGGGAACACAACCAACACAAAATAACATCATCCTAATAACATCAACCTAAAAACATAGACTCCTAATTCTTCTTCTTTGTCTTCTTGCGTGGGCTCGTGCGTACGACATCTCCGGTCTCCTTCCTTTTCTTAGACTCTTTCACGGTTGCGTTCTTAGATCCACCCGCTCCATCATCCTCTTTCTTCACAGTTGCTTTCCTCGTGTTTCTCCCTTTCTTCTCGACTGTGTATGGTGTTCTTGTGTGCATAGATGGCTTAATCTCCCTAGCATCCACATCCCGCTTCGTAGCTTCCACCTTCTGCTTCTTCTTCTTTGGTTCACCTGCGATAAGAGTCAGAGCCGTCGCGGCTTCTTCTTCTGCTGCCTTCTTTCCTGCTTCTTCTTCTCCTTTATCTCCTCCTTCGTCTCCTACTTTCTGTCCTCCTTCTTCTCCTTTCTCTTCTGTTTTCTCTCCTACTTTCTGTCCTGCTTTTTCTCCGCTGAAAATACCACCATAGACAGCAGCACCATAAGCAACAGCCTCGTCAGGGTTCAAGGACTTGTTCGGCTCTTTCCCGTCAAAGAAGTCTTTCAACAACTGTTGAACCTTTGGAATCCTAGTGCTGCCACCAACAAGGAGAATCTCATCGATCTGGCTCTTTTGTAGACCAGCATCATCCATGGCCTTCTTCACGTGTCCCATGGTCCTCTTAAACAAGTCATTGTTCAACTCCTCAAAACGAGCTCTTGTGAGTGGCTCAGAGAAATCAACACCGTCAAAGAAGAACTCAATCCCCACACGGGCTTCCTGCTGGCTACTAAGAGCTCTCTTGACCCTCTCACATTCCCTTCGGAGCTTACCGAGAGCCTTGTTATCATTGCTGATGTCCTTTTGTGCTTCTTCTTGATCACATTGATGAAGTACTCCATAATTCTGTGGTCAAAGTCCTCACCTGCGCAACAAAGGTTTAACATCAACTTAATTTTGTGGTTTTCACTGATTAACAGATGGATTCGAGTGATCAAAATGGTAAGTTACCTCCCAAGTGAGTGTCACCATCTGTGGATAGAACCTTAAACACTCCATTGTCAATGGTCAAGACACTAACATCAAAAGTACCACCACCAAGATCAAAGACAAGGATGTTCTTCTCACCACCTTTCTTATGAAGACCATAGGCAATAGCAGCAGCAGTGGGTTCGTTGATGATTCTGGCAACATTGAGACCAGCAATAACACCAGCATCCTTGGTCGCTTGCCTTTGAGCATTATTGAAGTAAGCTGTGCAAACATTCAAAACCAGATAAAGAATCAATCAACTGTTGTTTAGAATTTGGAGATAAAAATGATGATGCAGAATTGACAAGAAGGAGCTAACCTGGCACAGTGACAACAGCGTCCTTGATTTTCTTCCCAAGGTAAGCTTCAGCTGTCTCCTTCATCTTAGTCAGGATCATGGCACTGATCTCCTCAGGACAGAAAACCTTAGTTTCACCATCGTTGATCTTGACTTCAATGTATGGCTTTCCATCTTTGTTGACAATCTGGTAAGGTACAAGCTTCATGTCCTCTTCGTCCTCGAACCTGACACAAGAGCAACATTCAACATGAATGATGAAACAAAACAAACACAGGATTAAAAACATTTATAGATTCGAAAGGCAGAACCTACATATAGAGAAATAACACGTCAAAGGTTAAATGTTAAAGCATTAATAGATTAAAAATATTTATAGATTCAAGGAAATAATATCTTTACCTCCAATGGAATTACAAATCCAGGCAATGTCAATTGTTCTTCCCGCGAACCACAAGTCATCTTTTCTATCTTTGTCATCAAGTAATAAACATTCCCGACAGAGTCATCAAAGGTGTATCGGCCCCACGGAAATGATATACACAAATCCGGATCCTCAGTCATTCTAAACAAGAATGGCTCTATAGCTGAATCAGCCCCGGCCTTTTTTGCAAGTACCGCGCTTAAGAAATACAATATCATCATCCTCAGCCGATCTTGAGACCTCTTCTTCATCGAAAGAAGCTTGTCTTTGACATCTTTGACTCTTACGGATGTCCTCGTAAACAGCTTCTTCTTAAACTGACACGTGTAATCACGCAACCTCATCTTCGGATGAACTGTTTCGGAGTATTCATGGCAAAATAATCCACTGATCAGACCATGCTCTCTCAGAGAGTACCGGATTGGAATACCATTCACCACAAACCAAAGATTTTTCTTCTCATCAAGCTTTACCGTTCGAATCAGCAGCATAAACAAACCCTGGAGCTTACGGTTTGCTTCTCTCTCCATGTGGAAAATGTGTTTAAACTGCGGGTGAGATTTAAACCACGCCAACTCTGGTGCAAAATCCGGATTCTCTATCATCTCTAAGAAGGTGGCCAAATCACACCTGGTTTGGATCTTGCATACCGCATTATATTTGCTAGGTGGGTGGAACATCGTCAAAGGCTGCATCGGAAGAGTAGGAGTATCAGATATATCCTGCAATCAAAACATTATTACAATCCTAATGGTACCAGTTATACACAGTAGTACCAGTTATACACAGTAGTATCAGTTATACACAGTAGTACCACTTATTGCTAACAGTTATATACAGTAGTACCAGTTCAACTAACAGTTATACGTTCACCTAAATACTAACTTTTATACGGTTTATACTGAATACTCATAACCAATTCCTCTAAATAACTAGATTATATACTAACTTATATACTATCTAGTACCAATTCTCCTAAGTACTAATCCACACATACTATATAATATGACATTAGGAACTTGAATCACATACCTCCGAAACAGTAATGCATTCTTCAACTTCTTCTGAAGGGATGGGACCTTTTGAAGTCCCTTCCTTGGAACTCTCCTTTTCCTTTGCAATCTTTTTAGAACCTCCCTTCCTCATCCTAGGACCCATTTCTGCAAAATCCACAACACCATAATCAAAACGTCTTTTCTCAATTCATATGAAAACCCAAAACGGACCATTAGAAGCAAAACAAGACAAATCAACAATTCACACTAAAAAAAGACAAACCAAAACAGACAAATCAAGACAAATCAAAAAATCTACATTGTCCCATTTCTTCATATCAAAATCTGAAAAACCTCAAAACCACATACAAATCAAAACCCCCAAATTGATTTTTCTTCAAACCCTAATTTCAAACCGATACATATATCAAAATCAAAACCCGATTACATATCAAAATCCCCTTCTTGCAACCAAAAACCAATTCAAAATGGAAACCCATTCGAAATCGGAATCAAAATCTCAACCCAGAAATCTGAAATGGAAATCCCCTTCTTGCAACCAAAATCGCAACTCACCTTCAACTTACGGTGATGGAGTCGACGTCGGCGAACAAGAAAAATACGGGAGATAGACGAAATTGTTAAGGTTTGGTTTTCGATTTTTCGCAAATAAGAAACTGAAATCTTGAAGAAGAAGAACACGAGAGAGGGAGAGAGCGGTTTTTTTTTTCTTTCCGTTTAATTTGATTTTTCAAGAAAAATCTTCAACAGTTTTTTTTTTGTTCCGGTTTTCTTGGTAAATTTGCAGATTCATTAAGGCTAATTTCATATTTAACCGTTTTTTGAATTAAAAAAAAATCAAAACAAATATAGATTTTAAACTTGGGGCATATCTGAATAAAAATTATAAGCTTGGGGCTTTTGGAGTTACTCTCCGTTTCAGAAAGCATCTGCGGTTAGCGCCGGACGCGGTTCCGCACCGGTGTCTTTCGTGTGGAAGCTCAAGAGAATGGTCGGATTTGGATCTGAGAAAGACCTCAGAAATGCTGTCGGAGAAGTTCGTCGCTGCATCGATGAGATCATTCGAGAGAAGAAGAAGAAGAGGAAGAGTAGTGCGAACAGAGACTTTCTGTCGCGGTTGATCGCCGCGGGAGAAAACGACGAGACGGTGAGAGATATGGTGATCAGTATCGTAATGGCCGGGAGGGACACGACATCGGCGGTGATCACGCGGTTGTTTTGGATAATCGCCGGTCACGAGGAAACGGAGCGCGATCTGGTTAATGAAATCCGGTCGGAGATAACCGGTGGTTTTGATTACGAATCGTTGAAGAAACTGAGTTCGTTGAAAGCTTGCTTGTGTGAAGTGATGCGATTGTATCCTCCGGTGCCGTGGGATTCCAAACACGCCTTAACCGATGACCGGTTACCAGACGGTACGGTGGTGCGTGCCGGAGATCGGGTAACGTATTTTCCATACGGTATGGGGAGAATGGAGGAGCTTTGGGGGAAAGACTGTGATGAGTTTAAGCCAAACCGGTGGGTTGAGTCTAAAACCACCAGAGTTTTGAAGAAAGTGAATCCCTTTCAGTTTCCGGTTTTCCAAGCCGGTCCGAGGGTTTGTCTCGGGGAAGAGATGGCGTACGTGCAGATGAAGTACGTTGTCGCTTCGATGCTTGACCGGTTTGAGATCGAACCGATCGCTACCGATAAACCGATTTTTGTGCCAATGCTCACGGCTCACATGGCTGGTGGGATGCAAGTCCGTCACTACAAGAAATTTAGCCGTTTTCCCACCGAATTTCCGACGGAAAAATAGCCGTCGCAATACGGTTGCAAAATCGGTCGAAATTCCGTTGGAAAATCAATCGGTAGGAAATCCGTTGGAAAATTCGGTCGGAAAACGGTGGGAAATATATGTCGTCGGAAATCGGTGGGAAAAAATTGAAACCAATTATGACCGTTTTAAATTTCGAATTTCCGACCGAATTTCGGTGGGAAATCCGTTGGAAATTTTGCAGATTAAAAACAGATCACCACCTTCTTCATCTTCACGAAAATTTCTTAAAAAAAACACAAAAATGGATCCTTCAAACAGAAATCAATATTTTCGAGCGTGGATGGATAGACCTTCTCATGATCCAGAGACGGGTTTACTTACGGATGAGTTTGTCGATGGAGTTCAACAATTTATGAATCTCGCATTAAACCAACCGCAAACCATCGAAGCTAAAGGTAAAATGTCGTGCCCTTGTTCTCAATGTCGGAATTGTAAACATAAATTTGGACGTTTTGTATTACAACACCTTTATAGAAACGGATTTATGCCGGGTTATAAGATATGGTATTTGCATGGTGAAGATGGTTCAATGGGGAATTATGCTAGTACTAGTGCGGATAGGATAGAGGAACCAATACCGGAAGTAGATGAAAATGTAGGTATGGAAGAAATGGTTAACGAAGCCTATCGGGAGAATATACCATCGTTCTTTCAGGATGAATCCGAAGGACCAACTTTAGATGCCCAACGGTACTTTGATATGGGAGATGCATCAACTGATCCAACGCAATATATTTAATTAATTTTTTTGTAAAATATTTTAATTACAAATTTTCCAACGGATTTGCAACGGTTTAACTAAATCCGTCGCAAATCCGTCGGAAAATATAAATTTCCGACGGATATATCGGTCGGAATCCGTCGAGATCGATCAATAATCATCAGATCGATCGGTCTCTCTTTTGGGGATCGATCTAATTCTTTACGGTGGTGTTTTGTTGACGGGGATCGATCGATCTGATGATGATCGATCGATCTAAAAATTTCCGACGGATTTATCGCCGCAGGCGATCTCCTCTCTCCACCTCCGTAGGCCATCGGCTCTCCTTCTCTCTCCACCTCCGCAGGCGATCTCCTCTTCTCCTCTCTCCACCGCAGCCGCCGCTTCTCCTCTCTCCACCGCTGCTCTCCTTCTCTTCTCCTCCACGGCCGTCGGCTCTCCTTCTCTCTCCACCGTCCGCCGCCGTCTCTTCTCCTCTCTCCACCGCCGCCTATTCTTCCTCCTCCACCCACGCCGTCTCTTCCTCCTCCACCCACCAATTCAAAACATGTATGTGTTCTAATTTGTGAATTAGGATTTAGGGGAAATTGTGAATTTTTAGAAAATTTTAGGAAATTTTAGGATATTTGGATTAGGATTTTTGGAATTAATCAATATGATTTGGGAATTAGGATTTCTTGAATTAGGATTTTTGGAATTATGAAATTATGAATTTTGTATTTTTGGAAATTTTAGGATTTTTGGAATAATAGAAATATGAATTTGGATATTTGGAATTATGAAATATGATTTGGGAATTAGGATTTGTTGATTTAGGATGTTTTGAATTATGAAATATGAATTATGCAGGTCGATGCGAGATTTCCGTAGAATTATTAACCTCCCGCATCGTGCGAGCAGCGACAACACAAATCCCCCAGCCCCAAACCCACCGAGCCCTTCTCATATTCCGGACAGTCAAAGCTCCAACCAACAACAACTTACGATCGAAGAGTTGTTGACTCAACCGGGCCGAGAGAACATTCCTAAGCTCGATCCAATGTGTCGAGGCAATTCGACTTGGTAAGAAAATTTAAATTTTGTAGGGAAAGTTAAAATTAATACTAACTTGGTTTTTTTGACTAATACATTGTTTTCATGTTTTTAGGTTCGGTAAGAAAAATAAGATTTCAAAATCATTTTTGAAGATGATACGTGCACTCCTCAAACATCCTTATAAGACGTGGAATGCAATGCCTCAAAGTGAGAAAGAGTTGTGGTTCCGAACTTTTACGGTATGTATTTAATTAATAAAAAATTTATAATATTTAAAAATCATTTTATAGTTACTAATAATTTTTGTTTTCAATAATGTAGCAAGATTTTGATTGGCATCCTAGTTTGACGGGACAAGTTAGGGATGCGTTCTATAAGATGGCGTCGGATAGTTACTCGGGACACATGAACGAGTGGAAAGAAAAATGGGAGACCGGAGATGACAAACCGCGTAACTTGAACGAGGATGTTTGGCTGGGATTGCAGGCGTATTGGGCGGATCCGGCAACGAAAAAGCTTGCAAAGATTAACTCGGAAAACCGTAAGAAGAATCCTCGAGGTACTCACAACTCTGGGGCTACGAGTTTCTTAGCGCGGGAGGACGAGATGGTAAGTGTAGTTGAAATTTCTATAAATTATTCTTGTTATCTTTCACATTTACAATATTTATGAAATGTTTGCAGATTCAAAAATCTGGCGGTGTGATTCCAGATTTAGTTGCTTTGATGAAACGGACACACACGAACAAAAAAACCGGGAAGATCGATTATCCGAACATTGCGGAAATCGTCGATAAGGTGGAGAAGAGAAAGGAAGAGCAGCTTACGCAAATGACTCTCTCTCAAGGTTTGGATGGTTCTTCTTCTTCGAACCAGTGTGAGTTGTCCGTCGACGAAGTCAACGAAATGGTCCTCCAGGTATTGTTACGTTTTAATTATATGTCGATGGTTTTTTTTTTTTTTTAATTTTCCATATTGACGCATCTCATTTTCCGTAGGAAACCCCATTGCGCAAGGGTCGTCGTCCTGGATTAGGCAATGTAGCTTCTAGGTTCGGGCCTAGTTCTTCTTCCGCGACCAATACCGGACTGTATGACGAAGTAGCCGGTCTCAAAGAAGCGCTTGAGAAGAAAGACGAAGAAGTTGAAGAACTGAAGCTTGAGAACGGCGCAACAAAAGAGAGCCTTGAAGCAATGAAGGCTTTCATGAGGAGCAAATTCCCAGATTTTTATTTTTAGATTTTCTCTTCGGTTTTCGTTTTGTTTTGTAATTTACGTTTAAAATACTTCTGAATATTTCTGAAGACTTTAAATTACGTTGAATATTTTTGAATATTTTTAATATAATTTATTATTTTAATTTAAATTATTTTGTAGTTTAAATTATTAATATTTCAAATAATAAATAATTTAATTTTTTTTTTAAATTACCAAATCCGTTGGAAAACCGTCGGAAATTTCCGACGGACATGGCGGTCGGAAATTTCCGACGGTTACGGCGGTGGGAAATTTCCGACGGTTACGACGGTGGGAAATTTACGACGCATTTCCGACCGATCTTTCATTTCCGACCAATCTGTCCGTCGGAAACTGCTTAATTTTCTTGTAGTGCGTGTTAGCCGCCGAGATGGATCTCGAGTGAAGAAGAGACCATCAGATTTGCATTTCTTTTGAAAAAGTCAACAACAACAACAACAATAGAGAGATCGATCATGGCTCCTTCTTTTCAACGAAATTAAAATGTTTCCATGATCATATTTTATTTTTTCGTCTTTTGAGTAAACCAACTCACTTTTTCATTTTCGAAGTTTCAATCAACATATATAACTAAAGAAGATATTATATTTTTGTTTGAAATATAGTATGTTCAAACACCCCCCATTTGCATTTCTAAATAAAATGCAACGTGATACTTTGGTCTTTTTATATCCGTATTAAACTATTAATACATTGTTATTATTCTAAAAGACTAAATCCAGTGACTGCTGTTTGTATCACTTCATGCAAGCGAATTCTCATCGGTGAGTCTAATACGTGGCGGTTCGTGATTGGTTCAGAAATTAAAAAGAAAAAACGATAGAAATTCACCAAATCTGTTCTTCTTCTATGTCGCGATTCTCTCTCTCTCATCTCTCTTTACAAAGCCGATTCCGACTTCATATCATGGGAATCGTTCTCTGTCGTGATGTTTGGCAAGAATTTTTATACTCTGTCATTTGAGTTCTTACAGGTTATGTGAATATGTTTGTGTGTGCTTATGAATGGGAGTCTCCAAATTTGAGCTATTTCGATTAAAGTTTGTCTTGTGTGATTTGTTTGGCTTTGCTTCATTCAGATTCTTTCCTTGCTTGTTTTGCTTTGTGGAGGTTTTGTGCAACTATTACTTGTTATGATATTTGAAGAGAGAAATCTGTTGTTAGTCACAGTATAATGTGGAGTAAACCACTCAATGCACAAAGAGTTGAGATCGATGGAGCTACAGCTTATGTTGTTTCTGGTTTGTTTCTATTGCTAATTTGGTTGGAAATAAAGAAATGGATAAAGCCTTGAACTCTTATAGATTACGAGTTATGAGCAATTTTTCTTGATGATTGTATGGTTTGAATGATATGGTATTTGATTATGGTTTTTGCATATTCTGAAGGAACCCCTGCGGATTGCGCTGGTTTGGGCTTATCGGGTGCTCTCTTCCCTTCTCTTCCTGACCTGGTAACCATATTGTCCTGCAAGTTATTTACAGTGACCCTATGGAATGTCATTAGAAAAACACTTTGATGTTTAAATGATGTGCCAGTAGAGCTTTAGAATTCTGTTTAGCAATAGCAATATGCTTTATGTATATGAGACGTTTAAGATCTGGTTGTTTATGTAGTCTTTCATGGTTTTTCTCTTTTATTGTCTTTTTTAGTGATTGTGATTTACGTTTAGCAATAGTAACTGTAATTTCTTTTTGAAAATTGGATCCAAACTCCATAAAACTAGCTAGATCATTGAAACTTCTTTGAGAATAAGTACGTAATCTTGAGAGTATAGTCTGTATAGAAGAAACAGAAATAATAGTTAGAATATTTTTTTATTCTTAAGACCTCTTTTGGAGTTCTAACCAATGGAGGAGAAAAAATTTAAAAAAAAATAATGGGGTTCTAAACTAACTTTAATGTTAAATTAATATTATAAAATTATTAAGAATTTAATAAGAAGTTCTTACCGACGGACATGCTCTTAGAGAATTATTACCATGGTTGGTTGAAGAACTCTAATAATCAGCTTTCTTTCTCCGCGTTTCGACGTGCTTTCTCCTGGTGTGCTACAAGTTTCGGATTTTTTGCTTTCAGATTCGATCAACGCATTGATGAATCCTTGTGTGCTTGTAGATCTTCCTTAGAGCATGATCAATGTGGGGTGTTAGTGAGTTTTTTAATGGATTGCTAAAGGTTAAAAACAATTAAATAATTTTAACACTCCAACTTAGAGTTGCTAATTTTAGCATTTTAGCATTTCAAAAATGGAATTGCTAAAGAAAAAACAATTAAATAATCTTAACACCCCAACTTTAGCAACTAAAGTTGATTATGCTATTATGGCTCCGCATGTTGCTTCATCACAATGTTTTTTTGGTCAACATTTATCTGTGACAGTATATAGTAAGGAAACTTCACATAGAATTTTGAAAGATCACATTCAAACATTTAATTATGGCTCCTAAAATCCTCGATGTTAGGTAAAAATCAAAATAAATTTAAACCAAAATATTTTGCTAAAAAGACTCATAATTATAAATACATTTTGTAATACTATCATTATAATTTGTTTGTTGTTATAAAATCATCTATGATTTTTGTTATCAAACTATGTTTGTATAAACTTTAGTGATATGGATAAATGCAAGAATCTAAAAATAAAGTTTTTAAGAATATTTTTCATCACCGGTCCAAGTCAGCTTGGCTTTGGGACCAGTGGGGCCATCTTCACCAAGCACTTCAATAGGAATCTTGCCGATGAGTTTTCGAAAAAAATTCCGTATAAATGACGGCAAAATCTTAACGATAGTGTTAAGGGACTTGCCAATGTTGTAACGTACTCGAGGTCCCCATCTCCTAGAATAGTTCGTCCACGGTGGCTCCACAATCCCCGATCCTGCAATCACCTCATATCCCACACCACTGTCCAACAATTTGTCACTTGTTGCCATGTCGTTTCTTATTCCGTTCTTGCCGCCGCCTTTCAATACGAGTCCAGGTCTCGAGAACATTGCGTGGCCGTGAAGAGACGAGTATATAACTGGTTTGTTTCCTCCTTGAAACTCTAGATCGCATGCATCCACTAGAGCTCCTCCACTGTGTTGTGACAAGTAGACGCGCCATAGCTCCCCGTTGAAGTTGCTGATGCGCAAGGTAACATGTTCCCAGTCTCCAATGTGTTCGCCGATACTCCCTAGTGACATGCTCTTGATAAGAAAAAACTTGAGCCGAACATTGCCGTTGAAAGGATATAATATCCAGACGACAATGTCCGTGAAAGTGCCTCCAAACATTGGCTTGATTTGTAGATACACCTTTGTGTTTCCTATATCTCCTCCCTTGACCTTCTCCTTTGCGTTCTTATCGACCGGATAATCTAACCAGAATAAGTCATCATTGGAACCGCCTTGTGGAAGATTTGAACCGTTTGGTTGTATAGGGACGGGGTTGGATTCGTTTCCTTTCTGGTAAAGCAACGCACCATTGCCAAAAAACCAATTGACTGAGGAAGGAAGAAAATCTTCTTTTGGGTGGAAATATATCCAAGGAGAATACGCTCGAAACAGAACTCTGGTTTGATTTTCACTAGGCATACTAGACAAGTCGAATTTCGTGTTTTTCAAGCAGAATAAAGAGGCACGAGGAGAGTTTAGTTGTTGTAAGCTGAATGTCCCTGTGTACACACCCGTTGCTTGTGCTCCTCTGTTGACCGGTCTCAAACTAGTAACACTGATTCCTTTTATTCCCCATATCCATGTATCGACCTCACTTTGTTCCGTAAGATCGGACCGAACGCAGCTTATAGATTCTTGTCCTAGAGGCGGCTTCTCAGGAGAAGAAGTGACAAATAGACCAACCGCTTGATACCCATTGGAACATACCGGCTGCCAAAAAAATGCAGGCCCGTCTTGCTTGATATTGAGTGATGTAGTGTTCCCGACTTCAGTGTAGTCTACTGGTGGTCTCAAGCTGCTTCCAGAGACATCTCTTGCAACAAGAACCCAAACGAAAAGCAGACGGTTGTTTGGTTGTGCATAGAAGCCAAGTTTAGAGAAATTATAAGGAAGATTGATAGGCTCGAAGATGCTGAATCCCATGTTATCCGGTCCTCCCTCGAATATTCTCCATACTCTCTGTGACGTTGAGTTTGAGATGGAAACTTGGGTAACCTCAAGACCTCCCAAGTCTATGGTCCCTTTGCCAAAGTTTCCCCCGAAGGGAAGCATACTAGGCAAAGGACCGGGAAATGAAAAGGTTTTTTCCACAGGTAAAGCATTAGACAAAAGACATGGACATTTGAATGGATGCGTTGAGGAATTTACATTGGAACCATTGGTCCTGAGGTTACTTTCACTTTCCGCCCATGCCATTTGGTTACCAAATAGAAAAAAGTACAAAAACAGAGTTTCAATAAAGATTTGCATTTTCGTTGACTAGTTGATCACAAAAAACATTTAAGATCATGTTTTCAACTTTCATTCCCTATATATATGTAAGTAAAACTATATTTTTATGTCGGAAAAAGAAAAAGAAAGACACATGTGACCCAAAAAAAATAGAAAGACACATAAATCCTTTGATGACTACCAAAACATTTGCAAAATGAAGCAAGAAATGATAAATAAAAATATGCAATAAGAAATATAAATCTATAACTAATTTATAAACTTAGAAAACAATATACAATGGATCTATAGATATATTTTAATTCTAACAGATACTAAAACTGAGATCTTTTCAACTTTATTCAACAATTTAGAAAAATCTAAAAATACCATATTTGTGATAGTCAAAGAAACATAAAACCATTGAAGGCTGCGAATTTGGATTTTTAGAAGAGATTTTTTTTTCTTTTTCTTAAATAAGTAGTCCCATCAGATTTTTAATTATTTTCACTTTTGAATTTCAAGCGCATAGATACTATAAGAATATAAAAACCAAGGGTCAATCCAACACATCCATATAATTTTTGTTTGAATAGTAACAACCCAACATTTTGTATTTGATCATTAACTACTGATTGATCATTTCCGTAAAACACATTTCCACCAAAATTCAGTGATTTCCTAATTGTGAGAAATACTATTTTTGAAGTACTAGTTTTCAAAAATGTCACTATTTCAAAAAATTTATAAAAATATTATTTTTTAAAATTATTTATTCATTATATTATTTATGTTTGGGTTAACTATATTGTATAAAAGTTTAGTTTTGATGGTTTAGGGTTTGTTAGGGATCAACACATATTAAGGATTTAAAATTTTAAAATTTAAACTTGAAAATTTTATAATTAGTGCATTTTTTCAATGGATAAATCTGCCAAATCCAGAAAATAAAATCAACTCCGGTACAAAACATATCTTTTTGTTCCCTACATGCATTACTTCTTATCTTCTCGTTGAAAACAAACCTTAATAGAATTATTTTTTTTGTCCGATTAAACTAGACCAATCAATTAGACGTTTCATATTAGTTGTCATCATATGTTTAATTTTTTGTTTTATATTATTTGTCGTTTTGTATTTCCAATATACATTTACGACTCACTTTTTTATTTTTATCCATATTTTTTTAGTTTATTAATTACGCATATCGAATAAAACAGTTCATTAATTAGAGGTAAAATAGAAATTTAATTGTTTTTTTAATTTATCTATAAAATCTTAGAATGATAACTAAATTGAAACGGAACGATTATGAATTAACCTAAAAACTTTTAAACCAAAATTTCTCAAGTACGAAACTAATGACCGATCAATTATTTTTAAGTCTCGTTTGATATGATTTGCTTATAAAAAAAGATTTGCGTAACCGTTATTAACAAACCCTTTTGAGTCTCTCTTTTCTTTCTAGTAAAAGTCGATTTAAATTCTTTATCAAATCGAATTTGGGATTTTTGTGGGTATTTTCTTCTCCTTTTGAATCTCTGTTTAAGACAAATTATGTAGTTAGCAACTTGTCGTTTTTCTTCTTCCAATCTTCTCGTTTGGTTGTGGTTGTTAACTAGGGTTTTCTTAGAGGTTTTGTCAGCTTTTTTTAGGAATAATGACAAAATCTAATCCATCGGATTCTGATCTCATTGCTCCTACTTTTGTGATTGACTCTTCTCGAGGGTATGTTCTATTTTGTGTGATCTATGGAAGATATATAGTATAATTTTGAGGATGTTATATGCGATTTTTACGATCTTGATCCGATCATAATCTTCTTATGGTTTTTGTTTTGTGGTTAAAAGATGCAAAAGAGTGAGTGGTCCTACCAGAAAGTCAACTAAAGGAGGATGGACTCCTGAAGCGGTAATGCATAATCTCATGTTTTGTCTATATGAGTTTCACGTGGAACTTGTTCTATGTGTCATTCAAATGATCTCATTTTCATTTTTTTTGTTTTTTGCTCATTTGCAGGACAAACTTTTGATGAATGCTGTGTGTAAGTACAAGGGGAAGCACTGGAAAAAGATAGGTAATTTATTGATGATTTCATCAATGTTGTTACAAAAGAACTCTTTTTGTTTTTCTAATTAAAGTATTGCATGTCTTTTATTTAGCTGAGTGTGTTCCCGGGAGGAAAGACAAGAAAAGAGATGTCGTCCAGTGTCAACACCGTTGGCAAAAAGTTCTTAATCCAAATCTCAACAAAGGACCTTGGAGCAAAGAGGTAACTTTTTGATTCACTTGATGATATTTGCAAGTTGCAACTAATTAACGGTCAATGTTTCATATATCTTGTTAGAAGGTCCCAACAATGGCAACAATAACATATAAAGAACACTTAACTTTCGACAAATTTCTCTCTATCCATTCCATAAACAATTGCCACTTAAATACAAATCAGAAAATAAAATAACTAACTAAGCAAGAAACGTGAAGAGTGGGAATGTAATCCCAATAATATAGGAGATACAACTACTCTCCATCTTTGAAATAGTTTACGCGTAAACTATATGACACTAGAGGCAAGAAGTTGGAGCTCGCAGAACAAGAGATCAAATCATCAAATGAGGATAATCGCATACTAAAGGAGGACTCCAACAGCTTCAATGAAATGTTTGCGATACTTGGGGCAATGAATCCGGCGATTACCGGGATGATGCGGAAGAAGAAGGAAGCAACAACGACAAGAGGAGAAGGAACATCGAACGATTTTGTTTCGGAATTATTTGATATGAACTCGAATTAGTTTTATTTTGTTTTCGTTGTATTAAATATTCGGGTTTTTTTGTAACATCTACTGTTATATATTCAGTTTTATGAAATTAACTTGAATTTAGAATTTGATATTTTAATATTTTTTTAAAATTAAATTAATTAACAATCGATATTTTATAAAACAAAATGGATCAAATATTTAGCTGCAAAACTCTCGCAAATCTCTGAAAAGAAAATCGACACAAATTCCTTGCAAAACAGGTCGACGCAAATACGTAGCAAGACAAATCGACGCAAATACGTAGCAAAATAAATTGACGCCAATACATCGCAAAATAAAATGACGTAAAAACGTTGCAAAAACAGAACAGACGCAAACGAACTCGAAAATTCCCAGCAATAAAAAGGTACGCAAAATCAACGCAAAAGCCTTGCTATGTTTGGTAACACAATCTCCTCGCTACAAGATCTCACGCAATCATGTCGCAAACGATCGCGTCGAATTTGCGTCAAAACCATTATTGCGGCGAAAGTGCGACGATTTATCGTTTGCGACTAGGCCCTCGCGACGATTTATATTTAGTCGCAAATGTCTCGTAAAATGACATTTGCAAGACATTTGCGACTAAAACTCGTCTCGCAAATGAGCATGTTTTCTTGTAGTGACGTTTGGTTTAGTTTGGTTATGCTCTCATCATATCTCTTGCTTGCTATTCAGGAAGATGATCTCTTAAGTGAATTAGTTAAGGTTAATATCGAGAATGATAAGCCTAAATGGTCCAAAATTTCAAAGCAACTCTCTGGTCGCATTGGCAAGCAATGTCGCGAAAGGTATTTTTTACATTTTGTATATGAACTTGATTATCGGTCCACATTTGGCATGTATAAAGCTGGTTTTGTTTTGAATTTGTGTTAGGTGGCATAACCATTTAAATCCGACTATAAAGAAAACTCCATGGAGTAGAGAAGAGGAAATGATCCTCGTTAACGCACAAATGGAACATGGCAATAAGTGGGCCGATATCGCCAAGCTCTTGCCTGGAAGGTTTGTACTAAATTTGTACTAAACAAACTAAGACAAGTTTTTTCAAATGTGTGTTGGTAAAATTTGGTGGTGGAAACTTTACAGGACGGAGAATAATATCAAGAACCATTGGAATTGTTCAATTAAAAAAAGACTAAAGCAGTTTTCTAGTAACCCTGTCTTTAGTTCGAGATCTTCTGGTTATGAATCCAACTTTGCCAATCAAAGTAACACAATGTTGCATGAGAGAGACAAACCATTTCAAATCAAAGACGTTGCAAAGAGCATGCAAAGAGATTTCCTGGATTTAACTTTAGGACCTATGAAGTATTGGAATGGTATGCTTTCATCAACAAGTTCTCTTAGAGGAGAACAAGAAACAATATCCTTATCCACTGAATGTGATTGGTCAAAACTCAGTAGCAAGGCTGAAATATCTCATTGGATGCCTTCTACATTATTGACAATTCCACAGTTAACAGTTCCTTCCTCTGTAAGAGTTTCAGAGAGTACTCCAAAAACTCCACAGAGCAGTAATGAAAGTGTGTGCATACAAGAAGTGAAGGAGATCAGAGAGAGATTGAGAATGGCTGCAAGTACTTTCAAGAACACACCCTCCATTATCTCCAAAAGCAGCTCACCATCCTTGTGTTTTCCTTCTTCCAAATCCAGATTCGTGAACAACAACACGTCTTCTTGTTCAACACCTTTGGAGAGGCGCTTGGAGTTTGATTTTATTTGATAGGAAAATGTTTTTGATTTCATTTTAGTTTTTCATACTTGGAATCATCAAGCCAACCTCGGTTTGCTTTATTTTATTGATCTACAAGTACATATCTTAAACTCTTTTCTTCTGGCATGCACACACTTTAACCTATACGAAAATCACAAACTCTTGTTAAAACAATTTACATATATCATTATAACATTTTTAACAAAAATAAAAATTAATTAATTATCCGATAATAATAGCATAAAAATTAGGAAGGAAGATGGGAGCTTCTTGTCTTATGTACGTGATTTCTAAACACCTTCCTAATTTCCTAATCCAAAAAGTTAATTAAATGTGAAAACTTTAAGAAATAGCTATAAATACAAGTTCTAAATTGGAAAAAAAAAAAAAAAAAAAAAACAAGAACAAATAAACCAATTAATCTCGCGTGCAAGCAAAAAGGCAATAATGTCACGTAAACTCGAGATCACGGCCATATCGGCGGAGGAATTGACTGACGGTGGAAAACCGGTGAAGAAGAGCACCTTCGTTTCCTTCGAAATCGCCGGAGGTCGTAGGAATCAGTCCATGAGAACGAGTCTCGACGAGGTCGGTGGGAATTATCCGATATGGAACGACAAGTTAGAGACGGAGTTTTCTACGGAGACGTCAAAAGACAGTTTCATGTACATTAAAGTGTTTTGCCGGAATTTAGGCAAGGATAAGCACGTGGGAACGGCACGTGTTCCGGTTAAGGTTTTTACCGGAGAATATGCACCGGTGGGATTTTTGCACTGTCTTAGTTACAGATTGTGGGATGATTATGGGAGAAGAAACGGTCTTGTTAATTTCTCGGCGAGGGTTTCGCCGGAGAAATCCGGCGGATTTTCCGGTGAGCGTCCCTTTTGGTTAAGGTAGTTAGGATTCTGAATTTTTTTTATAATCTTATATTTAGCAAATCAAAATAATAATTGATTCGTCTCTTTATCTAGTTTGTTATATTTTCACTACATTTATCGGCTAATAATCGAAAAACCATAATACTGTATATGGTTGTAGCAAAGATCATGATAAATCAAACCCAATTGGTTAGAAACACCAATGTACATGCCAAAATCAATCTAGAATTACAGATTAACAAATCAAACATCTCACTTAAGGAATACTATGAAAGGCCTAAAACCTGAAGGAGAAATAGATGGATACCGGTCAGTTAATTCTTCGTCTTCTGAAAGCCGGGTGAATGGTTCCGTCCAAAGAATCGAGTTTGTTGATTCCCTCTATACACTCTCGCACTCTCTTTACAACTTTAGGTATACTCGCAGCGTTCCTCGACATTCTTTCTTTAAGCTGAATCATTTTCTCTTCAAAGTCTTGCTCTTCAGTTCCCAACACAACGGGTACTCGTGTTTCTGCATTAACAGCAGATTGGTTGATATAAGCATACTGATAACAGAGAAAACAGAAGACAAGATCACTGCAGGCTTATTGTGTGTTTATCTACAATACTATGAACCTTTCTCAAATAGAGTCTCTTATGAAGTACAATTTGGGACATGGCAAACGACAAAAAAAAAGACTCCCTCACAAACCAAGTTCTTGCGAGAGTATTGATTCGGTTTTTAAACAAGCCCATTACTCTCACACTTGACTCTGCAAAAGATTATCCATTTTGAGCAACAAGTTACCTATTTTACACCCAAAATACAATTCCTTACATAAACCATTCTTCCAACTGATCAATTACAATGTAAAAAACAACACACTCATAATGCAGAGAGCTCATAACTATCAGCTTCGAGCAATATGAAGTAAATACAGAAGCTAAAGACATGTAATCAGGTAAAACATGATGATTAATGCACCACAATCAACAAAAGTACCTACCATATGGTATGCTCTCAATAAGATTTGATCTCATGAACCTAAAAGAAATCGACTTTGAACGAGAAGCCCTAAACAGAAACCAAAGAGAAGAAGCCATATATGGGCACTGCAAAACGAAACAGTAATCGAGGAAAAAGAAGAACCTGCCTGCGAGAGGCAGAGGATCCGACCCGGAATCGATGGTGGGGAAAGCGGGTCTATGAGAGGAAAGCGCAGAATCAAGTGTGTTCCTGAGATGTTCCGGTAGGGTTTGCCTGTAGTCGGAAATCTTCTTAGCCATCTGCCTCACATCTGACTCCAAATTCTCCAGATCTCCACCTTCATCGAGCTCAAGTTCCAGTTCCGACCCGGGATCTACGGCCATTGATTCCATTTCACCTGATATTTGTGCTTCCCCTGAGAAACGAAACGTAACGAGGAAAGGGGTTCAGGAGCGTTCCGAAATTAGAAGAACGAGAGGTCTCTCTCTTTCTCCAGTTATTATATTATTTTTCTTTTCATTTGTAGCCCAAAACTTTTAATTGACACCTACTAATTCCAAGTTTTATTTTTCATTATTGTTATAAACAAAATCACAATTTACAAACAACTATTTTAATATACAGAGAACCATTTCCAAATAATTGGGAATCGAAACCATATGCAAATGTACGAGAGGCTCTTTAGAATGTGGCCGAGTGGTGTTACAGGAATTGAATTCCATGGTATATGTGTATGTGTGACTTCAGAGCTTGGCCCCGAAGACGGGCTTAATAGTGACTGCCTCTTTCAGCAAACATTCTTGTGTCAAAGATACCACCAATTATCAGAAAAGAGAGCTCAGTTTCGCAGATTTTGTATTCAACTAAGAAAAAATATCTTTCTGAGAACTACATTAGATTCTTCATTCTTCAGTGGACTCTAGCATGTATGTATTCGATGGGGGTTTAAAAGATGCAACAACGTACGTACCTCTCCCTTTCTGTTGAACATTTCGCCTGTTGCAAAACCACGGCTCTGGTACGCGGTTGGACTCACCATCTGCACAAAGTACAATTTGAGTTTTGGTTTTACATATCTTTTCCTTACTAATCAGGAGGAAGAAAAAAAATGAAATTTTTTCTTACCACAAACAGCAACCAGTCATCAGCTCTTAGAGGTCGGTGGAACCACATCCTGCAGTGTTTTGGTAAAGATGTATATTTTAGTTATATAACATTACATAGACGATAGAGCAGATATATGTAATTATGCATTTCTATGAACTACGTGGTCTATGAATATGTTATGGAGAATAATACAAAACTCAAAACTTGGGTAAAAGAAAAGTAAAAAAAGCTTACGAATGGTCCAGACTAAGAGCAGCTGAACTCATGCTCTTTTTGCGGTGAGGGTTTAAACTGATACATGCAAATATCAAATCTGAAGCAAATGCAACCACACATCTGCATAACAGTAGCGTGTATGCAAGACAATCAGTTTACCAAGTATGATCAACAGAATTCCAGAAATATTACACAAACCCCCTAGTTTTGTCAATGTTCTAAAAGAAAATCTGGCGTTTTTAATTGTCTGGATTTCACTTAAGCTAATATCAATTGGTGATACTAAAATACTGTTGATCGGTGAACTGCTTCGAATGTTACAAGGTGAGCACTACATTTACCACAGAAATAGAGTTGCTCACCGATGCAAAGCTGGGTCATCAGAAAGTTTTCCCTTCGCTCTAAACCAATATTTCAGTCTGCAAGATGAGGTTAAGAAATAAGTTAATGTTTACTACCAATGTGATAACAGGGACATGACCAGAACCCCATTTATCTACCAATACCGCAGGACTAAACCCTTAAAGAAGCCGGTTAAGGATACCAAAGAGATTGAAGATCAAGTTAAGGAGGGACACGTCAAAAGCAACCCTAACAACCAAGACCCTATTTAAGAATGCTGGTATTTTTCTTTTTGTCTTTTATCAGAAGGTTGATCAAGTTGTTGAGAATGTGTGAGAAAAGAGAGTAAGGGACTCCTTAATTTCCCTAGGTACTTTTGCTTTTGAGAGATCTTTTGTTTGTATTTGCAGACAAGTTTCCATCTTTATTAAGAAAGATTGCATTTTTACGATTTGTTCTTGAGATTACAAGGAGATACATTTATAATCCTATCAACTGGTATCAGATTCTTCACGATCCCAGGGCAAATGGTGGAGAAAACCTTACCTGAACTGTCTCCGATCGATGAAGTCTCCAACGAAACCGCTGACTCTGTTGCCGTCTCTGCACCACCGTCCGTGACTGAGTTGCTTCAGCAACTACTCATCACGAACCAAGAGATGAGCAAGAACTTTGCGATGATGGCCTTCCATTTCAGACAAGAAAGACAAGAAAAGGAACCACCTTTCGCGTCGGCAAACAAGGGTTCTTCGCGTGTCGTTCTTCCGGGAGATCATCGAGCCGGCAAAGCTCCGATGTTCACACCAGACCATCCTATTCAACCTGGCGAACGTCCATACGTCCAACTCTTCCCGGACCAAACCCGACCACCGGTGGTCTCTGAAGGATTCCCTACAAACCAGCACTACCAAGAGCAGCCTTATCGGCCTAACCGCCGTCTGGACTTGCCGACGTTTGACGGTTCCGGCGCCGAAGACTGGGTGGCTCGCGTCGAGCAGTTCTTCGAAGCCGGTTACTTCACCGACCATCAGAAACTTGTCGAGGTCAGGTGCTGCTTCGCCGGTGATGCTCTGCGTTGGTACCTCTGGCAACGCGACAGAGATCCGTTCCTCTCCTGGACTCAGATGAAGCAACGGCTCTTGAATCAGTTTCGACTAGCTTCAACGGCTCCGCCGGTGAACGGCTTTTTGCCCTTCGCCAACAAGGCTCCGTCGCTGACTATTGCCGCGATTTCATCGGGCTAGCCACATATGCTCCGACTCTACAGGAAGAAACCCTAGAGTTGGCTTTTCTGAACGGACTTTCGCCTCACATCCGATCGTGTGTCAAAACCTTTGAACCGCGAACTCTGCAGCGGATGATATTCCTCGCCGGGAAAGTCGAGTCTTGGGAAGACACCGAGATTACGCCTGTTCCAGGTCGGGGCCTCAACCGTGTCATGACCCAACCGGCTGTGGGCCAAAACCGTGATGGGCCTGGACCAACTCCTTCTCGGCCCACTCTAATTCCGACTCCTGTGGTCCGTGCTACGACGTCGCTTCCATCTAGCAAAGATGCGAAACCCCCTCCGCCGCATAACCGTCTTGTGCCGCCGTTCCGACGTCTCACTCCGGCGGAGTATGCGTCCTGGAAAGCTAATCATCTATGCTTCCGATGCGATGGACCCTATCATTCTCGCCATGAGTGTCCTCAGCAAGAACTCCGCCTTCTCCTGCTCCAACCCGATGGCTCTGATTTAAAATGGGAGGACGACGAGACCTTTCCCGACACAATTACGATTCAGGTTGCCACCGAGCTAGCCACGCTATCCTTCAACTCGCTCACTGGTGTATCTTCTCCCCGAACTCTGAAGATTCGAGGGACTGTGAGTAACACCGAAGTCACAGTTATGATCGACAGTGGGGCAACCCACAATTTCATTTCCACTTCACTTGTCGATCACCTCGCCGTTCCGATTCGACACACCAAGCGATATGGGGTCGTTACCGGCACGGGCTTATCCGTTTCGACCAAGGGCATTTGCCCGAATGTTTGCTTGCATCTCCAAGGAGTTAAGATCACTTCTCCCTTTATCCCTATCCAGCTAGGAGGTGCAGACATTATTCTCGGCATTCAATGGCTTGAGACGCTGGGAGATACGAAGACCAACTGGAAACTGCAATGGCTCCAGTTCAAGTTGCAGGGTCAGATTGTCCGACTTCAAGGTGACCAAGGCCTTAATTGTTCTCAGGTAGCTCTCAAGGCCTTCGCCAAAGCTGTCTCCGATGCAGAAACTTACTACATTGTCCACTGCAGTACACTGTTGTTAGCATCATCGCCGGAACTCACGCAACTGCCTGCACAGTTTAAACCTCTCCTTGACGAGTTTGCCCTCATCTTTGAGGAACCACAAGGCTTGCCACCTGCTCGCGGCCATGAGCATTCCATCACTGTATCCAATGGTTCTGGTCCTGTCAGTGTAAGGCCATTCAGGTATCCTCAGGCTCAAAAGGCTGAACTGGAGACTCAGGTTAGTGCCATGTTGAATGCAGGACTCATTAGGCCTAGCACCAGTCCATTCTCTAGCCCGGTGTTGTTGGTTAAGAAAAAAGATGGAGGATGGCGTTTCTGTGTGGATTATAGGGCTCTTAATGCAGTTACCATCAGTGATAGCTACCCTATCCCACTCATTGATCAGTTATTAGATGAACTCAATGGAGCTGTCATCTTCTCTAAGCTGGACCTGCGTTCTGGATACCATCAGATCTTGGTGAAAGCTGATGATGTGCACAAAACCGCCTTTCGCACACATGATGGTCATTACGAATTCCTAGTCATGCCTTTTGGATTGAAGAACGCCCCTTCAACGTTCCAGGCCTTAATGAATGATGTGTTCCGGAGTTACCTGAGGAAGTTTGTCCTAGTTTTCTTCGATGACATTTTGGTCTACAGCCGCAATGAAACTGGTCATCACCATCACCTTCGGCTTGTCCTACAGCTTCTTCAGCGTCAACAGTTGTTTGCCAACCTGAAGAAGTGTCAGTTCGCTTGTTCATCTGTTGAATATCTGGGTCACATCATTTCTGCATCAGGTGTAGCTGCTGACAAGGTTAAAATTCAAGCTATGCTTGACTGGCCTGTGCCAAAGAATGTCAAAGCTCTGCGGGGATTTTTGGGATTAACTGGGTACTACCGTAAGTTTGTGAGACATTATGGTACCATTGCTAAGCCTCTGACTTCATTGCTGCAAAAAGACCAATTCCAGTGGAGTTCTGAAGCTGATCATGCCTTCCAGCTGCTGAAAACTGCTATGACTACAGTTACTGTCCTGGCCCTTGCTGATTTCAACTCCCTGTTCATTATTGAGAGTGATGCTTCGTCCACTGGCCTTGGAGCTGTTCTGATGCAACACCAGAAACCTATTGCTTATTTTAGTCAGGCCTTGACAGCCCGACAACAACTCAAGTCGGCTTATGAAAGGGAACTTATGGCCATAGTACATGCCATCCAGAAATGGAGACATTATTTGCTAGGACGCAAGTTTGTGGTCAGAACAGATCAAAAAAGCTTGAAGTTTCTTCTGGAGCAGAGGGAAGTTAACTTAGAGTATCAACGTTGGCTCACTAAACTGCTTGGGTTTGATTTTGACATCCAATACAAACCTGGCTTGGAAAATAAAGCTGCCGATGCTCTCTCCAGACGTGATGAGGTACCTCACCTATCAGCTCTTTCTATACCCTCTGCCCTGCTACTCTCTGACATCAACACTGCAGTAGATCAAGATCCGGCTCTACACTCTCTTAAAGATGCTATTCTACAAGGGAACTCAGACCAACCGGATTTTACTGTGGTTCAAGGACGCCTCCTACGTCAAGGGAAATTAGTTTTGCCAGCTTCATCTCCCCTAATCAAGACCATCCTACTGGAATATCATGATGGCAAGCTTGGAGGCCATGGAGTCCTAAAAACCCAAAAACGCATTGCTGAAACCTTCTACTGGAAAGGTATGCTTTCTGACATTCGTGATTATGTGGCTGCTTGCTCAGTTTGTCAGAGACACAAATACTCCACACTTGCCCCAGCTGGTCTCCTCCAACCACTACCTATTCCTACTCAAATTTGGGAAGATATCTCCATGGACTTCATCGAGGGGTTGCCTAAATCTGAGGGGTTTGACACTATCTTGGTGGTGATTGATAGGCTTTCTAAATACGCCCATTTCATCAAGCTCAAACATCCCTTTGATGCTGCTCAAGTTGCTTCCATCTTCACTCAAGAGGTAATTCGCCTTCATGGCTTTCCTAAAACTCTTGTCTCTGATAGAGGAACGTTGTTTACTGGAAGGGTTTGGACATAACTGTTTCGACTTGCTGGTACTAAGCTCTGTTTTAGCACTGCATACCACCCTCAGTCCGATGGTCAAACTGAGGTGACGAACAGGAGTTTGGAGACTTATCTGCGATGTTTTGCTAGTGACAAACCTAGGAGTTGGGGTCCGTATTTACCTTGGGCTGAGCTGTGCTACAATACTTCTTATCACACAGCCATCAAGATGACACCATTTCAAGCTGTGTATGGCAGAGCCCCCCCTTCCCTTCTGAAGTTTGAACCTGGTTCCACTAACAATGCTGATCTGGAGACAAAGCTGGTTGAGAGAGATGCTATGGTTCAGTTGCTCAGGGAACATGTTCTGCGTGCACAACAGATCATGAAGACTCACGCTGATAACCACCGCCGTGATGTTCACTTTACTGTTGGTACGAAGGTCTTCCTCAAACTCCGGCCTTACCGTCAACAAACACTTGCTAAGAGGCGTAATGACAAGCTCTCTGCTAGGTTCTACGGGCCTTTTGAGATCCTAGAGCGTATTGGCCCTGTGGCTTACAAGCTCCTACTTCCCCCTGAGGCCAAAATCCACCCTACCTTCCATGTGTCTCAACTCAAACCTGCAGTTGGGTCAGAGCTCGTTCCCACCCCTCTCCCTCCACATCTCACTGAAGATGGCATCTTAGCAGCTTTTCTAGAAGCGTGTGCAGGTGAACGCATTAACTCCTTGACTGGCCAGCCTGAAGTATTGATCAAGTGGCAGGGTCTTCCTGAACAGGACTGCACTTGGGAGTGGCATAACCTCATTGAGGAACAGTTTCATGCCTTCAACCTTGAGGACAAGGTTGTTTTACAAAGGGGGAGTATTGATAACAGGGAGATGACCAGAACCCCACTTATCTACCAATACCGCAGGACTAAACCCTTAAAGAAGTCGGTTAAGGATACCAAAGAGATTGAAGATCAAGTTAAGGAGGGACACGTCAAAAGCAACCCTAACAACCAAGACCCTATTTAAGAATGCTGGTATTTTTCTTTTTGTCTTTTATCAGAAGGCTGATCAAGTTGTTGAGAGTGTGTGAGAAAGGAGAGTAAAGGACTCCTTAATTTCCCTAGGTACTTTTGCTTTTGAGAGATCTTTTGTTTGTATTTGCAGACAAGTTTCCATTTTTATTAAGAAAGATTGCATTTTTACGATTTGTTCTTGAGATTACAAGGAGATACATTTATAATCCTATCACAATGTAACCACAAAACATCTAGTATTAGTGATTCAGAGTGGCGAAATGAAATACGCTCAATGGTAGTCAACAATATAATTGCTTTATTCAGAATTCAGACAAGCAGGAAAACCTCGGAGGAGCCTTTGTATGTTCTGTATCATAAGTTGGCTCACAAAATCGAATATCTATAGGCCATGGAGCAATATTTACAGTTGCAACTTTATTTCGGTAATCCCTGAAATGAAGAAACAATTGAAAAGTGATTCACTATGAGCTCTTGAATTAATTAGTCTGGCACAATACTTCTACTTACCTAGGTAGGAGAGGGTCAGTTATACGCCGTTCGAGCATCTCATCCCTTGAAATAAGCTGCAGTAGATAGGGATGAAATGACAATCATCGCAATCCGTTATAAGCCTCAAAAGTGGAGAAATAATACACCGTTTCAGGAGCTGGCATATGAGGCATCATCGACTCCTGGTGAATAAAACCTTGTTGTTCTCTCTGTAAAACCAGAGAAAAAAGGAAGTTACAAGGTGTTTTCATTGTTGTGTTACAGCTTGAAAGGTTATTCTCTCATGATGAAATATAGTAAGAGAAACCTAATGATTCCTGATAAAATATTGCAGGAATATAATATGAAACCTGAAATGACGCAAACAAGGTGAATATGGTTTTTCCTTTTTGTCTTGCATCTACTCTTCGTGCAGCAAAGTTGTTGCCATCGCGTAAGCGGTTAACTTCATATATGATGGGAACTGCAAAATTTACAAACTATGATCATTTGCAAAAAGTAACAGATGCTTGAGGTCCAGAGAAAACAGCAGCCATGGTTTTCACTTTTCAGTGAGGAGGAAAAGCAATTGCTTGCTAGAAAAAGCACGTTGGAATTATCTCCTTACTATTTAATTCACCAACAAGAAGGAAATAGGAATGTAAATTATGGGCTATCTTCGTAAACTCAACAGTTTTTGATGCTGCGGCAAGTGCCTGTGACGTGTAGGCAGTTGTGTACTAGTTATTACAATTGCACATAACAAGTCATATATGCACTGAATCAGATCAGCAGGGTTAATCCTTAGATGAGAAAATTTCATACCTGTCCAACTAATTGCCCTCCAAAAACCTTTCCAAAGGTTGGAGCATTGGGTAGAGTGAAACCCCGGAATAAATTTAACTACAAGAAAGAAGCACACAAAACATAAGGATTCCTCGAAACAATGCTATAAGGCTGCAAGTAGTATATGTAGAAAATGTGATAGAAACAATAATTTCGATTCCACAGAAAGGTAAAAATGAATGGCCAAAATTCTGAGCATTTGAAATTAGACAAAATGAAGGGCAGTTGGGGGAAATACTTACATCTAATGGTTCCATATACAAGATGCGTTCCACAAGACAGTGTGTGTCACGTTCCTTATCTGAATCCCATATTGACTTTGTCTCAAGCAAATCACAATGATCAGACATCAAGAATAAGCAGGTAAGCTGCAAGAACAAGCATATAATGTTACTCAGTATGCTATTAACCGTTAGTTCCATGAGCTCAAAGGCCGTCTAAGGAACGAACATATAAACCTTTGACACAGCAACAACATCTGCTGAGTAAATATTCCCAAAAATACCTGTGAAGGAACAAATGGAAGCTAATTCAATCACCGAACAAAAAACAATAATAGAATGCCTAGAATTGAAAGAATCGTCCTCTCACCGCGGCCGAAGAAATCAAATCGTTTTAAGAGAAACTCGGAACAGTTTTCCTCTTCGTATGGTCCAAGAACCTGAGCCTGCAAAAAAAAAAGAGACAAAAATTCTTATGTTGCAATAGCCTTCGTCTATCTTCATATGACTATAGCACACATGTAACTTCACACACACCTCTCCTTCCAAGAGCAAATAAACTCCATCCACATCTTCATCTTCACGAACCACATAATCCCCTCTCTCTGCGAACCACATAGCCAAATAAGAACACAAAGCATAGCGAATTCCCAATCAAATTGACTTCGCGGGAAGCAGATGACACAACAAAATCAAAATTCTCAGAATCTATCACTGACCATAACGCTTGAACACAACGAGTTCGGCGATTCTCTTGAGAGAAGAACTAGGTAACCTCTGCAACAAGGGCACATTCCCAAGGAACTCGATAACTGCAAACCATATGAAATCATCCGAATCGTGACTACAAATCAAAGTTCAACATCACTTTTTACTCGCTTAAGTGATGACTACAAATGCTAAAAATCAAAGTCCATATTGATTTCCTCCGGCGATACTAAGTAAGATCTATGAATACCTGATTCAGTAGTGTTCATGGAGGATGGAGAGTAGAAGAAAATGGCAGGCAAAGTCAACACACTTGGAGATGGAGTTGGTGACGCTATCATGTAAGGAGGCAATTATCCTGTACACTTGGGTACATGGTAGATTATGTGGACACGATTCGTTTAACCAATTGGAAAAACGTGTTAATCATGCCCCATGAGTTGACTAAAAAGCTACGAAAACGACAAATTTAATGGGCCTAAAGCTTAAAGCCCAAGTTCTTTTCACTAGCCTTGAGGGACCCAATAGAATCAGGCCCGACCCGACCTGACCCGGGGATTTTAATAAAGTCCTCGTCACACGTCTTCCCATTTCTCCGGTGTTTGCGATGATGCTAATGGAATCTTCCGAGCATCTATGGTGAGTAGATTCTCTCACAACTCTTCTTCTTCTTCTTCTTCTTCATTTCGAACTTTGGTTTGACTTGAATTTTCGTAGATAAACTAATTCAACTTGTCTTCTATGACTTTGATGTATCTTCTTCAGCGATTGAAATCACTTGATGGGTCGTCTTGTGCTGAGATTCTTCTTTTCCCGATTGTTTCAGACACAAATCTTGGAATTTAAGCGTAATCCGACCAGCTTATGATTCTGTCTCTGTTCTTACAGCTTCTTGAGCCACACTGATCAATCTCGTGTCAGTGGGTTCTGGTTGAATAATCCGATCCCATTGACAGGAACTCTCCAATTTCAGCTGTACATTACTTGTTCTTTAGGAAATGCTTGCTTGCTTCATAGGTTCCTCCAATGTCAATACTGTGTTGTGTTCCCGTGCTTGAATGTGTATATTGCTTGGGTTGTGTCCATTGGGTGTGGAAGAAATGTCTATACACAGCAGGTCACGAGAGTGAGAATTGGGGATTAGCTACATCAGATGAGTTTGAGCCGGTTCCTAGGCTCTGCCGTTTGATCTTAGCGGTTTATGAGGAGGATCTCCATAACCCTATGTGGGCACCTCCTGGTGGTTATGGGATTGACCCACATCATGTTGTCCTGAAGAAAGACTATGACCAAACTCAAGGTCGAGTGACGCCATATATGATCTACTTGGATCATGACCATGGCGATGTAGTGTTGGCTATAAGGGGGCTTAACTTGGCTAAGGAGAGTGATTACGCTGTTCTGCTTGATAACAAACTTGGACAGACTAAGTTTGATGGAGGTTATGTACACAACGGGTTGTTAAAAGCAGCTATGTGGGTTTTTGAGGAGGAGCACGAGGTTTTAAGGAAATTACTCGAGGCAAACCCGGATTATTCCTTGACGTTTGTTGGGCATTCGCTAGGTGCTGGAGTTGTTTCTCTGCTGGTCTTGTTCGTGATTCAGAACCGGGGTAGGTTGGGGAACATAGAGAGAAAGAGGATAAGATGCTTTGCTATTGCTCCTCCAAGGTGTATGTCTCTCCATCTAGCGGTGACATATGCAGATGTCATAAACTCTGTTGTTCTACAGGTACGATGATCATATAAATTGGCCTCCCTTGACATGCATAGGTGCCTCTTCTGATCCGTTTTACGTGTTGCTTTGAATAAACTAGGATGATTTCTTACCTCGGACTACCACAGCTCTGGAAGATGTCTTCAAGTCAATTATCTGGTAAGGAAACAGTATGAATGTCAAAACAGAGTTATTAATTAACTTCTAATCCCCAAGTTTAGAAAGAAAATAAAAAACAAGAATCTCATGGCCTTGTTTGATCTTAATATCAGCTTGCCATGCCTGTTATGCTTCGCATGTTTGAAAGATACATTCACATTTGAGGAGAAAAAGCTTAAAGATGCCAGGCGTCTATATGCTCCTGGTAGGTTATACCACATCGTCGAGCGCAAGCCATTGAGGTATTATTCTTCATACTATTGTGCATTGAAATCATTTCTTCAACTTGAGTTCGAAGTGAAATCCATATGCTCTTGGTACAGAATAGGAAGATATCCTCCTGTTGTGAGAACAGCTGTTCCGGTTGATGGGAGATTTGAGCAGATAGTTCTCTCCTGTAATATAACAGCGGATCACGCCATCATCTGGATTGAAAGGGAATCGCAAAGAGCTTTTGATGTGAGTACCTCTGAATGTTTGCGTCTTCTGACCACTTCAGTCTTTCGCTTAATTCTTCTGACAAACCATTTTCTGTGTGGTGAACGTTTTTTTAACTCAGTTGATGCTGGAGGAAGACCAAGTTATGAAGATTCCGGTGGAGCAGAAAATTGTGCGGCAGAAATCGATTGTTGCGGATCATGACGAAGAATACAGAGCGGCTTTAATGAAGGCGGCTGCTCTGCACATTCCAATGTCTCCATCACCGTCTTATGGAACATTCCATGAGACAGAAGAATGAGAAAAGCTCTGCAGAATCAGGCACAGAGAGATCCTCGTCCCCGTGGTCCTTCAAGGGAATGAGAAGAAAATGGGATCAATTCATAGATCGCCATTCCTGTAAATGACGACAGTGAACATATGATCTTCAAGAAAGAGATATCTACAGCTTTGTTGTGTGGTCAAGAAAAATGAAAATCTTGTTATAGGTGTACATGTAGAATCTAGAATATAGAATCGGAGAGGCAAAGTAGATGAAAATTCATTATTGAATTCGGGATATCTGAGATGTGTAGATTTTCCAGCTCTTTTTGTGCAGTAGCCTGCTTTGTTGCTTGCTAGCAGTTTCTTGTGTAATCTCAATAGACATAACATTTATATTATTGTTATATACATTATTCATTTTACAAGCTCACTTGTTTGTAGCTACAGCTACAAACTTCAGTGACTATATTCATTCGGATTTGGTCTCTTGGGTCCTTGGAGCCAAACCAAGATCTGGAACGGCTTCTCCTGCAAGTGAAAGTTAAACCACGTTATAAAACCTTGAGGGGACGCTAAATTCCACTGAGAGGATACAAAACGAAAGCTATACCGTGCATTCGCTTGACAAATCTCTCAAACTCTTTGAAGTTTTGAGACTGCATCAGAGTTGGGTTAAGTCTCAGGTAAGTGAAACAAGATAGATGGCGACCATCAGGATCGTTAAGAGGCTTTGCGTTTTCAAGTATTTTGTTGTAGCCTTCTCTATCATAACAAGGAAGAGCATTCTCACTAGCAACAGGTATACTAACATCCCAAGCAGCATTCAGCACCTGAAAAGATTAACATGATAGCAAAATTGGGGAGGTAAGATTTTGGCCTAAACCAGTCAAAGCCAATCACTTACCGTGAACTGAAGAAGTTTTCACCTGCCAAACTAGACCTTCTGGATCAGCCAATGCTTCTGGATAATCCTCGTGTTGATTAAGTGTTCGTAGCTCCACGCATGTAAAGTTAAGAGCAGCATCATGTTTCTTCAGCATTGCGGCTATTGGACCGTAGCCATCACGATTTGAGGAGTTGTAGAAGCCAGCAGTGAGTTCAGCAGCATGACTAGCTGTTTTATACCACCAGTGTATACCTGAGAGCTGATCTCCAGATATAGAATGCAAAACGATTCGATTAGCACAAGCCGGGGAAAATTATGGTGAAATATTTCACTTTCCCCACCAATAGAGCTTTGTTTACCTTAGCAGCAATGCGAATTTCTTCGAAAGCCAAATTTGCCATAGCAAGAACACGATCGCCATGGTCAATCAGAACTCGTGAGTACCAATTAAGAAAGAATCTACCGTAGTAGCTGTCATAGTCACCTCCATCGCGGAAAAATCCAGTCCCATGTGGTGTTGAGTTATAAGACTCAGTGTTATCAGGTCCTCTGCCCCAAAAGCTGTGCCCTCTTACCTCTGCAGCCTCCTGTAAGCTCTTCATCAAATATTTATCATAGCACTGCTCACAGCAAAGAAGATGAATCGATAAGTAAAGTAGGAAATCGATGGTCACTTACAATAACAGTGGAAAATAGAATGTAAATTTGTAGGTGCTTATGCTGCATGAAAAAAAGAGTACCTGGAATTCACCAATACCAGGATATTTCCACCCATGTTGTGCAGGGTATGAAGGATACCTCAGCTTCCCACATGGACCTAGTCCAACTTCAATTTCAGTGATGATATTATCCTTAAAGAAATCATCAAACTCCACCCGAAAGCTTCGCATGTAATCAAAGTAAACCTACAAAAAAATTAAGGAAGTAACTCAACACAAAGTGATGTGCATATGGACTTCCAAAATGGACTCATATTAATCAATTTTTCCTACCATAGTTTGCTGCAGATTACAGCATAGAGTAGAAATTCATACCTCCAGAGCAGTCCGTCCTCTTAAAACCCGTTGCTTGTCAATCCCCCAAGTAAGGCATTCAGTGTTACGTATGCCTGCTCTGTCAGTGAAGTATATGTCAGGATTGCTTTGACCAATTTCTCTCACCCATTCAGGGAGTTGTATATGCACATCATCTCCCACATTGCCTCCACATTCGTGGAACGACATAACAACCTGAAGTCAATTTAAGTTTATCTCAAGTCTATTCCACTAAACTAAACTGAATTGAGACTCATTAATCTCAAGGAAGCAACTCAATCTACCATAAACAAAAAGGGAGATACAGAAGAGAAACTTCAATGTATGAGAATCAAATACCTGTATCTTAAGTCCAAGCTCGCGTATCATTTGAAAGAGTTTCTTGTGGCCACTCCAATTATACACTTGTGGCGTATGAGCCTCAACAATTCCCCACCAGCAATCAACCATAACACCATCAACATTAACAGACTTTAGGGTTCTTAATTGATCCAAAAGCTCTTCCGGTTCCACCACTTCCGAGTTCATATCAATGACTCCCAGCTATCATTCAAAAAACTGACTCAGCGAAACCAACCAAAACACATCTCTAGAAATAAAAAGCAAGAAGGACACTTACTGGTAGCATAACATATACAGGAACACACGCAGTGCCGGAAAAATCACGCTCTTCGAAATGCAGAAATTGATCATCAACCTAACAAATGAAGAAGAGTAATCCATCAGAAACTTCAAGTAGGTTAATTCCACACCTACTAGTTCATCAGTAGAAGCGTCCATGGAATCTTCGATTGGGACTGGATCCTCGATATCTTCTCCTCTTCTCTGTTTCACCTTCGCCGAAACAACACCAGAAAATATAGAAACACCACGCCAATCTCCAACGCTAAACGGTAACGAGCTCCGAGCCGATATTCTCGCCGGAGTTGTAAGTTTCACACTCACTGGGATTACAGTATGAGTTAACCTAATCGCCATTATTCTCCAGCAAATGCTCTCTCTCACTCGATTTTCTGGGAAACGATAATACGAGATTGTATGGAAAATCAAACCCACGTGAAGCTGTTCATGGATCCAACAAATCAATTGATTTTGAAAAGAAATCAAAGGTTTCAGGATTCACTCAGATCCGTTGAGTATTTGACCACTTTTTATCACACACGTGGCGGTGCCTCAGGTCAATTTTCCACGTCGGATAACTCGCACGCGTGGCATATTTTATTAATGGGCTTCTGAGAAAATCATATTGGGCCGATAAAGTCCATAATTCAGGTCTCTATCAGAATGCACTCTTAAATTTTTTTTTTTTTTTATAAAAAGTAATACTTATATAATATAAATGAAGGGGTGATCTTACAAAGCAAAATCAATAGTTTATGAAACCTTGCCAAAAAAAGATAAAAAACAAGATAAGATAAATACAACATTTAACAATGTTAAGAAGCCTCAAATCAAAAGAGGCATGAGGTCATGAAAATCTTTCCTTCTTCTAGCGGAGAGTTCTTGACTTCTCTATAGACTTCTCTTAAAAATTATACTCGGCGTTTACATCGGATCCGAATATTTGTTTACCTAACGTGAATATCGGTCACTGCATAGGGCATAGTAATTTTTAAATTGTTCGACTGTACTTGCACGAATGTATATAATTTTCTTTAAAATAATTGGCTCATCTATATAATTTTATTGATATAAGGGATATAAAATATATTATCTGAAGACGTGCATTGTAGTGGAAAATTATTTATGTCAGCAGTGTCGCGACTGTAATCAATGCTCTTTATATCACTGCGTCTTAAACAAAATTCTTGAACCTTTAAATTTGAGTTCCACTGTTTTATCACTCTCGTTACTTTTATTTGTTTTTATTTCACCTTTGTCTTTGTCCTCGTCCTTTGCATACATACATTTTTTTTTAATAATCCGATTGGTTAGGCTCAAAACTCAAAACTGTGAACTAATTGCTGCAAAAATTTATTTTATGTATAGGTAGATTTTTTAGACGGTAGTTTTAAAAGAAATCGCTAGTATTAAACACGAACTTTTGTCGTTACAGAAATAAATGTGCATGCAACCACAAGTGGTGCATCACTAAATTATGTGTGGGCTTCGTGTATAGAGATGGATCAATTATTATTTTCACGAGTTTCTTGCCTTCATTTCAGCTCTCTCTCTCCCTTCTGAATTCTTCTGATTCTTCAGATTTTATTTTATTTTTACTGACATTAACTTGGTATTGACTTGCTTCGGACAAAATAGTAATTTATACATTAAAAATAACGATCGCTATTTGATGTAAACAATTCAATATTTAGAAGTATGAAACTAAATCAAACTTGAAACAGTGTTGTGTATTTATTTCGTTTTGAATACGTTTTGGTTTGATGTCTTAATTAATAGAATCTGTTAAGGAATTATTCGGGAAAAATGCGCATTTATATCTATCATAGTAACTGAAATCTTCAATATCCAAATAGTATATTCCATTTTCTTGCAACTATGTATTAGTACATTCTTTTTGTCATATATTTACGAGTCGAGTAATAAAATAGTAATTTTATACATTGATGGGAACCAAACAAGAGTTTCCATTATTTACTTCTTTTTTTTTGTTCAAGTACGTTCCATTATGTTCCATTTCCACATACCAGAGATTAAAACATTAAAATATAAAATGATTAGAAGATAAAACCTTGACGTGGCGTATAGTTTCATAGTGAAAAAGATGCACAAAGTATGAGGTTCCCAAACTTAACTCTAAAAACAACTTTTGATTTCTTGAATTCTTAATATATCACAAAATCCTTTAAAAAAAAAATCAATGTTGACATTCACTCGATGGAGAGAAGAGAACCATCCAAAATATGTGTAGACTAATAGTAAAAGAATTAAATTTAGTTTGGATGGTGTCAATGATAGAGTCCATAATATTTTCTGAAACCACTAATTGTAAGAGTATCTTAATCAAAGGCCTACTTAATCACACAAATATCAAGTTCTATTATAGAAACAAAGAAAAATAGATATTGAGTTGTAGTAACCAAATGTTTAATGAAAATTATCACTTATAAAGAAAAAATAACTAAAAACCGAACCTTTTTTCCGTATCACTTTATTTAGAGATTACCTTGGGTTTCACCAAATAGAATCCAACACTATTACCCTACTATATAAAGTAGTATACTATAGTATAAAGATGAGTCGGTCCAAAAACCAAGATCATGACCCAAGTCAACCTCTCTCTTCCTCTCACTCTCATCATTCAGAAACAGTACTCAACTTTAAAGACACTCTCTTAAGTCTCTTTCCACCAGGACAGGCTGAGGAAAGAGAAAGCAATAAAGAAAGAAAAGAAGACGATAAAGCTTCAACACCAAACTTCTTTAATAAATTTTTGCCTTTTTCCTTGTCTCCTATCTTTATTAATCTCTATTTCTTAGGTTCACTTTGGTTGGTTCTTGAGTTTAAAACTCAATACTTTTGACGACAACATGTCTTTGACAATGGCTGATGGTCTAGAAGCAGCAGGAGGAAGAAGTGAAACACAAAACAGCTTGTTAAGAACACAACTTGCTTTAGCTGTAAGAAGTGTTCAATGGAGCTACGCAATCTTCTGGTCTTCTTCACCAACTCAATCTGGGTGAGTATATTTTTAACATTCTAAAACATTCATGTGCAATAAAGATTAGATATTGATTACACTATGTTGTAAAATTAGGGTTTTGGAGTGGGGAGAAGGATCTTACAATGGAGATATAAAGAAGAGGAAGAAGAGATACGAAGCTCATTGTAAATATGGGTTGCAGAGAAGCAAACAGCTTAGGAAACTTTATCTGTGTATGCTCCAAGGAGATACTAGTACTACTACTCATCATGATGATTCTGATGGTGATGATGACCATAGCCGTAACAGTACAAGTATGATGCTTTCACCAGATGATCTCTCTGATGAAGAGTGGTACTATTTGGTCTCCATGTCCTATGTCTTCTCTCCTTCTCAATGGTTTGCTCTCTCTCTCTCTCTCTCAATAAATATTACATTAATGTATAGCCCTTTTCCAACTATTCATATATAGCAAAATATAACCAATTGATAATGAAAGTGAAATGATATATGTCCCTTCATTTAGAAATCCATCACTTGGGATCAAATCTTCACTTACAGATCTAAATTATCTAATGTGCCCATTTGGTCAAGGGGTTGGGAGTACTATATGAAGGTTCATGCAAATAGTAGAATGACTCTTACTCTTCTTGTATATACTTAGATTAGGCCCCTAACAATTTTTTGATTTTTTCGATTAATTATAAAACGTATATAAATGAAGTTTTACTTTCTTTATGATTCTAAATTATTATGCTTTATTGGTTGTTTAGTTTGCCAGGAAGAGCTTTGGCAACGGGTGAGACCATATGGCTCTGCAACGCTCAATACGCAGAGACCAAACTCTTTTCTCGTTCTTTGTTAGCAAGAGTAAGTCTTAATAGAACCTTCTAATTTCTTTTCTTGAATCTTGATCTATCAAGAATCGAATCTGACTATATTTATTCGATCTGTTTTTCTCGTCATGGCTGTTCTTATGGCTTCTCTCCTATAGAGCGCATCAATTCAGGTAAGTTACATTTATGATCTTCTCTTTGGTTGTTAGAAACGAAATTTTAGTGCTCTAGTTGTTAAAATTTGGAAAAGTTTGGTAGTTCAACTTGAAATGATTTAGAATGTAAATTTGTTCTTATGTCTTTATGGATCTTCTCCAGACTGTTGTGTGTTTCCCTTACTTGGGCGGTGTGATTGAGCTAGGAGTCACAGAATTGGTAACTCTCAATCTTAATATAAAAAAGGTTTTTTACTTTGGTTTCTTGCTTCACAAGGAATTTACATCCATTTGTTTTATCTCTCATGAACAATGAAAAGATTTCAGAAGATCCTAGTGTGCTTCAACACATCAAATCTTGCTTGTTGGATACCTCGAAACCCGTAGAGCACTTCTCAGTTCACCAAGACAACGATGATGAGAAGAAGAATGAAATGAGGATTAAGATCAGTGAAGGAAACTCAATGCTCGAAGAGAACTATCAGATTCCATTTGGTATTTCTGATAAAGACTTGCATTACAAAAGAACAGTCTCAACGGTACTCAAATACGCTGCGGATAGATCGAGAGTGAACGACAAGAACATTCATCATCGGCGACCTAATGTTAATTCTGGCTCAAGTTTCTTGCAGTGGAAGCGACGTGAGCAGCCTAAGTCGAATCTTCTTCAGAAACAGAGTAATTTGCAGTCATCTTCACAGAATGTGTTGAGGAAGATACTGCATGATGTCCCTTTGATGCACTCTGCAGACAGAAAGAGAATGTTCCCAAGTCAAAGATTTGGTCTGAATCAAGATGATCCTTCGGATAGAAGAAAAGAAAACGAAAAGTTCAGTGTCCTTAGAACAATGGTTCCTACTGTCAACGAGGTAATAATAATAATAATAATAAAGCAAATACTCTGTTTCTAAATCCGTAAATGCTTACTCTGTTTCAGAAACCAAGACTCTGTTTTTGAATTCTTATGCAGGTTGATAAAGAATCGATATTGAACAACACAATCAAGTACTTGCAAGAACTGGAGGCAAGAGTAGAAGAGCTAGAATCTTGTATGGGATCGGTTAATTTCATAGAAAGACAAAAAATGACTACGAAGAACCTTAAAGACTCTGTGTTGATCGAAGAGACATCAGGGAACTACGATGACAGCACAAAGATCGATGGGAACTCAGAAGAAACCGAACAAGTCTTCAGAGATCAGACACATTTGAGAGTCAAACTCGAAGAAACAGAAGTTGTGATCGAAGTAAGATGTTCTTACAGAGACTATATAGTTGCAGATATCATGGAAACACTGAGCAATCTTCACATGGATGCTTTCTCTGTTAGATCTCACACACTTAATGGGTTTCTCACATTGAATCTCAAGGCGAAGGTAAATCTTGGAAAAAAAAAAATCTTCTTTGTTGGAAGAGACAGATTTCGGTTTTCTTGACTCACACGTAACGGTTTTTCGGTTTTTACGCAGTTCCGTGGGGCTGCAGTTGCTTCAGTAGGAATGATCAAGAGAGAGCTGAGAAGAGTCATTGGTGAGTATATGAGAATTACTTGAGAGTTCTCTTAATGAATTTTGTAAAAATCTTATTTCTCTAAAACTTTTGATGAAATGTTTTATTTATTTAGACTTTCTTGAATCTATATGGGATGTTTCATTAACTTTTACATCAAGTTTTCCGAGTATTTTGATGTAATCGAGGTTTGTTAGAATTTTCTACAATTTCGTCTCCTTCATCTTCTAAAAAAAAAAGATTCATAGTTATTGGTTCTTTATCATTGGAAAAGATGATGAATCCGAAACAAAAGATTATAAAAACATATGATTATTGTCGATAAAAGGCTAAAACATTAAACATTTTGAGCTATTTTCAAAGGGCAAAAAAAACCAATTGGCTTTGGCTTATGGATGCTTCCCATTACAGAGGAGGATGGTTCTTTAGAAAATCCATCACATTGGATCGTATATTCCAATGGGAAGATTCTTAAGCTACTCGTAAAGGAAGATCACGAAAAAAGGGGTGAAAATTCACATTCTTATGGCCTGATTCTTTCAAGATCATCTCAACGATTTCCTTGCGATGTACAATATCTTGTCGCATTTGCACAAGCCATTTTTCAGCAGCCTCGTAAGCATTGTCTTCCAAAACAGAAAACATTTCAAGAAAAAGCAGCTCAAGTAAACAGAAAACATTTCAAGGCTACACAGTCAAGTACCTGCTCGATTGTAAGGGAGCTTCCCGGTAGTTTTCCCATCACAAATGCTAACATCAAAGACTAGAAGGAAAAAAACAAAACAACTAAGAATTTTTTCTCTTCGATTTTAAGAGAGTATGAAGTTTGTATTATAGGCTCACCATAATCATATTCAGCTCCGGCAAGTTTTGAACGTTTTTTGCCACAACTTACTACGCCAAGCTGTAAAAAAAGGCTAAAACGTGAAGAAGAAATGCAAATATAAAAGAAATTGAGGAAAAGATTCATTAACTCACCTTTTCCCATTTCTTTTCTTTCTCACTCCATTTATAAGCAACAACATCTTCTCCTTCCCTTACAACTATCGTCTCATCAGCTAAACCTACTAATGACGTTAGAGAATTACGCTATCGCAGGTTGTGAAGATACTTTTCCTGCTCATTGAAACTTGGGAGTTATAGTCCTTAATCACCAGCTGATCTACAGTCCTGAGGGAGCTTCTAGTCCAAATGTGAATAACATCTTTGCAAGCAGTTGCAATATCGCCATTATCTAAAAATTTGGCGTCCCAGACACTACCTGGGTGTTCCAGACTTTGAAGGCATACTCCATCTGTAGCGGACAATGCAACACAGTAAGAATGACATATAAGAACAAGCATGCTTTAAAACCAAAATGTCAGTCTTCTTTTCGCTAGTGATATCAATTACAACATTCATGGCAGACCAATCTTTGCAAGCATTTCAAATTGGTCTCTCATCACCTCCTGAGAAGCTACTAACTAACTTCGCATGAGCTGTAACTAAGTAACCAAATTTGATAACACGTATTCCAACATTCAAAGAAAGCTTTAAGAGTGAGCATTGGAGAGAGACATTCAATAATTAAACCTCAAATAACCTATAAAAATAATAGAACATAAAAAAAGAGGCAGAAACAAATCACCTTTCCATATCTTTGCAAAACAGTCTTCATTAACGTTGGCAAAAAGAAAGTTAATTGTATGGCCTTCAAAAGTACGTAGGGAGTTCTTTCCATCCCAGAGTTTGAGAACCTGGTAATAGCAAAAAGTAATTTGTTAGTTGTGAAAATATGTCATCAATCATATGATCAAAGAAAAGTCAGTTCATCTTTAAGAGTTAAGACCAATCGAAAAATAAACAAATGCATAATAACGGGATGATTTACCTGAAACCAGTTCGCCCGATGGAAGCTTTATCAGTGCTTGTACAGGGGATTGATGTGCGTCCCAAGATTCAACAAGTCGACCTTCTCTCCACCGTTTAAGTGTGAAAAAGCGGATGGACACAAAACGAATAGCTCAAAACCTCGGAACACCGAGTTTTAACCTTTATTAGAAATCTTACAAGAAGTTTACAACTCTCTTGATTGGAATTACACAACCCTAAGCCTACCCTTAGTTTGTCACCCAAGATTCCTACCTTAAGCAAGATCAAAGACAAATCCTTTGTCTTGTACACACTCTTGCCTCCGTTTATAGAGTTAACCTAACTCTCTCCATAGAAAAGCTCTGCAACTTTTCTTTCTCTTAAAACGGCTAACCCTAGACAAATCTACTTCAACTCTTTTTATATTCGTAGGATAAGTAAATCTTCTATGATTGCCTTTTCTTTTATTATATTTTCTTCCTTTTTGAATAGATCCTCCAACTTGGTGCATGATCCACGCCAGCTCTTTTTGCCACGTCATCTCGTATCTTGTTACACCAAAAGCTCCTCTTTCAAAGTGTTCTTCAGAAAAGAAAAAGGAAAAAAATCAAATGGGAATGCACTCACTACACAACAGTTGATGGATGGATATGTATTACTTTAAGAAACGCCATTGACTAAATAGTTAGGAGACTTACTGATCGACTGAAGATGAGACTATCTCGTTGTCAAAAGCGACAACTCTGGTGACCTGCAGAGTATGACCTTTCAATGTTTGAAGAGGATTTTCATTTGCGATGTTCCACACACGCACAGTAGAATCCAAGCTTCCCGAAACCACTCATCTCCTTCATGAAATCTTTATCATCAACTCATCTCCTTTTTTACAACTGTAACAAAAAGATATGAGTCACACAATTAACTTATAATACAAGCTCACATTAAATTTTTTGCCGACGTTATAAATTTATAATACAAGCTCACATTAACTTAAACCTAAAGTAACTTTGTTTTTTTTTTTCACTTTCGTGCCCTCTAGAAAAAAGACAAATTAAAGCTCCCACCAAAACCTCTTGCTGAATCCCAAATAAACGGATTGATATTTAGTGGCCGGTGAGAATGTAACTTAAAAGATATTGATTGAAGAAAACTATTGATTCTTTCTTAAATGCATGATTTATGGTGTTTATTTTGTAACTCATAGAGCCTCCAAACAAGTTTTAAATGTTATGGTGCAATATAAAACTTGATGATTCACTTGCAAAATCCAAAATTGATGCAGCTTCAAGCGCACCATTCACTTAAATTTAAGCCTTTTTTATATATTTTTTGGCTAATTTTAATCCCTAATGGTACGAATGAAGAAAGGAATATTGGAAGTACTTCTCGTTGATGCTCATGGAATCACACACACAAATTTTATTGGTGACTATAAAAAGACAAAAACTTTCTTCGTATGAGTTAATAAATCTAATTAATATCAAACTTAAAAATCATTATTTTGAATCTTTGTTTGCAGGAAGTCCGATGTATTATGTGTTGTTACAATGTGGGACAAAGGAATACCGTAGTAAAGTGTCAAAAGGTTCAAGTTTTGTTACTAGGTGATATTGTTATTCTTCTGAGCCAAACGTATATTAGAAAACGTTTGTGCTACTTTTTGTGAAACAGGTGATAATGAGAATGCATTGTGGAACCAAAAGTTTGTGTTCGATTTCCCAATGTCTCAATGGAAGAAGCTAAACCACATCAAATGTAGAATCATGGACAAAGAGCTTTTCAAAGATGGTGGATTTGTCGGTGAAACCATGTAAGTTAATTTGCTGAATTTGAGTGGTTTAGCATTAGCAAATTTTGATAGAATAATACCATCCATGTGAATGTGACTCTATTTTTTGGTACAGAATTCATCTAGGAGGGATAATAACCGAAGGACGTGAGAGAGGATACATGGAAGTTAAACCAACTCCATACAATGTTGTTCTTGATGATGATACTTTCAAAGGCGAATTAAAACTCGGACTGAGATTCATCGCAACAGTAAGTAACTCAGAACATATATGAGAATCTTTGTAAGACATCCAAAATATTCAAGAACATCAACAATAATATAGAATCTAAAAATCCCTCAAGAAAAACTAATATTTTTGTAGGATAAATTACAGAGGAAGGCATGGGAATTGAAGATAGAAGGCAAAAACCGCGAAGAACCAATGATTTCTCCAATGCTGAATCTGATGAAACTCCCTTTGTTAAGGTTTCTGCTCTATTGCTTCCAGAAAACAACCAAATATCAACTAAAAGACGACTAAATTGATAAAAGGGTTAGCATCAAAACTTTTATTTTTCAATAATATTATGAAATTATAATTCTATTTTTCAGAATCACATAACCCAATTCGGATTCTATAGAGAACGAGCGATGACATTTATTTGATTTCTGAGTTTGTGCAAACATTTTAGGTTGATAGAAGGATGGGCAAAGAAGAAGGCAAAGATCTCATCAATGCAAGCTTCTTTATTGTTTCGTCGACTATAAGCAATCTTCTCATCGTAGCTAGGGTTTCTCTATCAACCCTTTCACGGTATCGTGATGGGCAAGAATATGAAACTGTTGATGACTTTAATATTTTGTTTTTTTTGTTTTCACCTTCAAACTTTAATGTAATAAATGGCATGGTTGCATTTATATCTTTCGATGTAACATTTTTCTTACTTTCATTTAATTTCTCAACCAATCTTAAGAAAACTTTCATTTTTATTTTCGGGTTGCATAAGATGTTTTTCATTTACATTATTTGAAATTTACGTTGTTTGCTAATGTATTTTGCTATGGTATGCATTGTAGTTTCTAGCTAGCTTTTTCGTTGAATATGTTAGATATGTGGAATAAATCTCAACAAATAAATTATAGCAGGTATGTTGAAACTTGAAAGTCATATTGTATAATAATACCATAGACTTTTTCTCAAAAAAAGAAAAGAATATCATAGACTTAATTATAGTATACTAAAATAATAATCCTTAAATTAAATATATGCATAAAATGAGTGGGATTTATTACAATGAGAACATGGGAAGCACGTCTGTTTAACGCACAAACCATGCAATATATATTTGTCTTCTCCATTACATTAAGTTATCATGTGCTAGATTATAAGTATATAATTGAAATTATAATATACATTTTATTTCTCAACCAATCTATTATGAGTTTGCAGTTAATCGTGTAGGCTACATGGGGATTAAGCTAAACTCCAGCCATGTGATAACTGGTTTAATTTAATAAACAGTTGACACATATATAGATAAAATAAAATTTCCAATGGAGGTGTTACTAGACCGACCAAAGATTAATTCTTAAAAATAGTAATTATAAAGGACAAGAGAAGGAATGAACATTCACTAGCATCTCAATTTGAATCAAAGATCTTTCATATAATTAAATATTAAAAAAAACTAAGCAGGAAAGAGTTTTAATTCTTAAATACAGTAATGCCGGATTTAGTTTCAACAAGCAATGTTGATTGCTGAGATGTCTAAAACTGTAAAGCAGAAAATGCGATATAGTAGTATCTTTTTTTGGGTTTATAAAGAAAAAAAAATCCATTGGTATATGTGCAATCATTGTCAATTTGATAATCTCTATTGGGGTAATAAAATTAATTGTTTTACCAATGAAAATCAATTATTTATCATATTTTTGTGGAACGACCAAATATGCTCCATATTTTAGCCAACAAGAAAACCATATAGTAGCAAAAAGCCAAATAGTTCAACATTTCTTTAAGAGGTATTCTTATAGAACCACAACACTTGTTGAAGCCAAGGAAAAGCCACTTTCATCGTTTGGATCTTAAAAGATCACTCCTTCTTCTTCATCGGACGGTCCACATTACTCCATTTTTTCCGGTCATCGGTTTTTTCACATGTAAACTTCCAAGGGAAAGAGAGGGTTTTTGGATTCAACAGGAGGGAATTTGGGTTTTTTAACGTTCAAAATTTGCTTTCAACGGTTTCATTTCCAAAGCAGAAGCTTTAAAGGTATAATATCAAATAAAGACCGTTGCTTTGATTTTGTATACTTTAACGTTCTTTTAAAATTTAAAGTTTCAGACTTTCTCGCAATCTTTATCTGTTTTTGAATTACATATTTGTGTGTTCATTTTTCTGCTTTTGTTAATTTGTTTCTTTTGTTCTGACTTTATTGTTCTTTGGTCCTAGAAATTTCACTATCCAAATTTCCCGGTTTCAAATTTCGGATTCCGATTCATATTCTAAAGTTTCTTGATAATCACAGAGCTCTAAGCTATAATTACATTTTTGTGTGTTACATCTTCAGAAGAAACAGATCAAGAACAAAAAGAGAGAGACTTTGAGGAGTTTTGAGCTTAAAGATGGAGAATTTATCGAATCCCGAAGAAAACGAAGATGCGAGTTATCATCAATCACCTCGATCCATCGACCAAAATGATCAATCAGCATCAGAAACTCCGGTTTACTCGACGATGAGCATAGATTCATTTGTTTATCCTCGAACTTGTTCAGAGAGTACTTCAGGGTTTTCAGACCAAATAGATGAAACAAACAGTTTCTGTAGTGAAGCTTCTCCTTGTGATTGGCCTGTTCTCACTGAATCTAAGAGCTCCAAATGTCTCCCTGCTTTAGAGATGCAATCAAATGAAAATCTTGCAGTCCAAGAAATTTCAGAACCAGGTACTGTGTTCTCTCACTCTCTCTCTCTCTCTGTTTTCTACTTCTTTCTTGAGATTAAACTGTGTTGTTAGGTTTGTGCAGAACTTGAGACAATGAAGGAAAGATTCGCAAAGCTTCTACTTGGAGAAGATATGTCCGGAAGTGGTAAAGGAGTTTGCACTGCAGTCACCATCTCAAACGCCATTACCAATCTTTATGGTAAAGAAGACACTAAGCCTATGCTCTGGTTTCAGACAAGTGCATTATATTCTCCATCTGATTGGTTTGTTTTATGATTGCAGCTACAGTGTTTGGACAGAATCTGAGGTTAGAGCCTTTAGAAACAGAGAAGAGGGCATTGTGGAAGAGAGAAATGAATTGTCTTTTATCGGTATGCGATTACATAGTCGAATTCATCCCAAGATGTCAGAATCTAAGCAATGGAGCTACTGTTGAGGTAAAATAACTTGTCAAATATTTTATCTGAAAAAAGAAATGGAAAAAAGATAAAAAAACTTTTTTTTTTTTTGGTTTTAGGTGATGGAGAGTAGAGCAAGAGCAGATATCTATATCAACTTACCCGCATTGAGAAAGCTAGATTCAATGCTTATGGTACATATATTCATTTGGTATGCTCATTACAAATCAAAAATATAATAATTAATATATTGTTTTGATCTTTGTTTGTTACAGGAAGCATTGGATAGTTTCCAAAACACAGAGTTTTGGTATGCAGAAGAAGGAAGTTTATCGATGAAATCAGCGCGTTCTGCGACTGGATCTTTCAGGAAAGTTGTAGTACAGAGGAAAGAAGAGAAATGGTGGTTACCAGTTCCTTTAGTTCCATCAGAAGGATTGTCAGATAAAGCAAGAAAACAACTCAAAAACAAGAGAGAGAGTACCAATCAGATTCACAAGGCTGCTTTAGCTATCAACAGTAGCATTCTCAGTGACATGGAGATTCCAGAGTCTTACATGGCAACTCTTCCAAAGGTTTGTTGTTATATTCAAACCAAAAACAATCTTCAAGATTTGGTTTTGAGTCTTGTTATTAATGACCTTTTGGATGTTGCAGTGTGGTAAAAGCAGTGTTGGAGATTCGATTTACCGTTACATGAGTAGTTCGGGTCGGTTTTTCCCAGAACAACTCTTAGATTGTTTGAACATAGCCTCTGAGCATGAAGCTGTTCAGTTAGCAGATAGAGTAGAAGCATCCATGTACACATGGAGACGCAAAGCTTGTCTTAGTAACTCTAAGAACTCATGGAACATGGTGAAAGATCTCATGTCAAACACAGAGAGAACAGACAAGAACTACGTAATGGCTGAGAAAGCAGAGACTCTGCTCTTCTGTTTGAAACAGCGATATCCAGAACTGTCTCAGACATCATTAGATATATGCAAGATTCAGTACAATAAGGTAAACTGAACATTGAATTTTGATTGTTATAAGCACAGCACTACACATGCACTGTTTTTAGTTATATATGATTTTTGTTTTTGGTTTCAGGATGTTGGAAAAGCAGTGTTGGAGAGCTATTCAAGAGTACTAGAAGGTCTAGCTTTTAATATAGTTGCTTGGATTGATGATGTTCTCTATGTAGACAAGACCATGAGAGGTAGTGACTAAGTTGTAGTAGATAATGATTTTTTACCTTTTGAGAAGATTTCTATGTTTCTTATTTATTTCATCACTCTCTTGTAAACTTTAGATATAGTCTAATGTAAAATCTTGAAAAGCATCCAGTTTCTCTTCTCAAATTCTGGATTCTTCAAAAACACACAAGTCAGAAAGAATAATGAGCTATGTTTCCCCATAAAGTCACAGAAACTGCAAATTCATGCAAAAAGGAGAGATAAGTGTTGATCCATATCAAGAAGGGCTACAATATAGAATTCATAATTTTTAGTGGATAAATAATGGAACAAGAAACTGAGACAAATTAATTTCGAATCCCTATATATACAACAGGGCTCCGAACCAGTATGGGTCCGGGGTAGATGAAGTGGTGTGACCAAAAAGCAAAAGGGTTAGTAGTTAAAATACAAAGATCTGAAGAAGCCACACAGACTCAGAGATCTCTCATTAAGACTTCCTTCTTCAATCTTATGAGCCCTCAATAAATGATACAGTCGTAAGGCACCGAAGATCCAAGCTTTTTCGCTCCTTGCTTCTTACTTTTCCAGGGCTCTCATGATCAAAAAAAAAAAAAAAAAACTATGAAACTGTGGAATAATTCAGCTGTCATCGTCCACTGAGCCAATGTAAGTCAGATCAGTCCGTCTAACCCTCACTGCGCCTTTCAGCCAACAGGTGGCTCGAAGATTGGACTTGTCGCTGCTGTTTGAAGTGTTGCTGCTTGATGGACCTGAACTTGTCCCGTCTTCCAGAAGCGTCCATGGGTCAACCACATCTGTGCTGTCTACTTCTTGTTGTTGAGGTGGCGACAACAGTGTCTGCTTCAGCTTCCCTTGCGCTGCTGCAGTTCCGCTTTTCGGTATAGAAGGGGAGTGTCTTTGATTGGGTCCAGCAGCAGCAGATCCTGTGGGCTGAACAAGTTGGAGTGCGGTTGGAGGAACAGAATGTGGCTGGCACAAGAGAGAACAGCGTAGGGAAGGAAGGAGGATTGGCATCGCAGCTTGGATTCGCCATCTAATGGTGTCTGGTAACGGCATCCGTGCAAGATCATTCTGCATTATTGACAACCAAAAACAAAAAAAATTCAAGAATTGTAATTTTCAGTCAAGAACACAGAACTCTGGAGGATTTTATTGATTTTTTTTTGACAAACCTGTAAGCTCTCTGCTGCATCGCGATCAAACAAGGTAAAGTCTTTGGATGATTCATTAGAGGAAGGCCTTGGCTTTAGCCAATTTGGCTGGTGATTGCTCAACAGCCCATGGAGTACAAACAGTAACCGGTCAAATAAGACTTCGCTAGAAAAATCAGCCATGGAAGAAGGATCTATTGTTGATTCTGTCTCTGCCTTTGATAGGTCACTACGAGGAGGAGAGCATACAGCAGAATCTTCATAAACTACTCGGCTTCCAAGCAGACGAACTATTGTAGACGCAAGTGCATGTCTCGTATTCCTAAACGAAGTTTCCCTGAAAAATTAATTACCATACAAAAAGATAACTCATGCTTTAATATGGTACACAGAAAGAGCAACTTTTCAACAAATTTGGTTTATAAACGGAATGAGGAAAACAAAAAAAAAAAGATAGTAGAGACTGAGTACCCGCAGATGACAGGCAGTAATCTTAAAAGAAATTGCAACCGCAAAGACATAGAAGCTCTCAAAGCAGCAGGAGAAGGCGGTGGCGCAGTGTCAGTAGTATTGGTTGAGGATCTTCTTGCCAAACTAGGGCTACCACCACCACGAAGGCCTTTTCGGGTACTTCCTTTATTTGATGAAACCTCAGACCCAGAAGAAGCAGTTCCTATGTGCTTGTTGTTTGTTGTACTGCGGTTGGTAACTGAGCTTAACTGCTGCTCAATATTGCTAAACTGTCTTACCAACTCATTAACAAAGGTACTTCGAGATTCATCAGAGCTTTGGTCTATGCATGGAAGCACCAGCTGAACAAAAGCCCTCTCAGTTGTAATCCCATAACCAACACTGAGACTACTCTCATCTAGTGCCCGGGGTAATAATATCTTTTTTGAACCCAACCCCTCTTCAATCACTTCCCCTTCTTCGATAGAAGTAACTTCCAACTTTCTTTTCTTCCCTTGCTTGTTTGCCGTGATACGATCGGAACTGGAGTTGTTGCACCAACCCCAAGGTTTCCAAAACTGAGGTTTCGTGGGAAGTCCTTTGCTTTCACCAACTATAATCAATTTTTGTCTGATTGTTTTTCGTCCAAAAAGAACATCTTGACCTGCTAGAAACCATTCAGCTTGCTTCAACATTGAATCCTCAACCGATCTACCGAAAAGATGAACCACCTCTGAAAAAAGTGGGACCGCATCAGGTCTAACCAATAACCTTGTGAGGAGGATTTGAATGAAATTTTTCTCATTTTCAGAGGCATCAGGCTTCTCAGAGGTAGGACAGGACGATCGTATTGCATCTGTCAAAGGCATATCGTGATTTTCGAGTTTCTCAGTTAGTGCTTGCTCATTTAGAAGCAACCTGAGTTCAACCCACTGCCAGTGAAACTTAGCAGGTTGCAGGCAATCTAGGACAGATACGAGCTTATCCACAAGCTTTGTCCCATTTCCCTGGTGTCTGCTTTTTGCTTCACTAACTCCTTCGTGGGAATAACCAGAGGATGGCACCTTACAATCAATTATGGAATTTAGGAACAGGCGCGCACGAAGAGGAGCAAAAGCCACAGATTTCAAGTGCATATCCAAACCATTCGACTCAAGTACCGATGCAAATTCAGCATCTGTGGAATCTGCAACTATCAGTTCATAAAGTCCCTGGGTGTCTCTCAAGCATACGTCTCGGAAAGGAAGGTGTTTAATCACATCATGGATTGCCATTGTCAAAGACTGATAAAGGCGTTGAGTGTCTTCATGTACACTGGAGCTAGAGTTACCATTAGAAACAAACGGCCTCCATAGAACAAAGGCAATAATTGAATACGCTGGTGGGAAGACCAACTTCAGCGGAAGCATGCGCTGCATACGTGATATAGCCACCACTGAAGATTCTCCCACAAGCTCCAAAACCAGCCCTTCCGAAATAGTTTTGCAGTTACCAACAAGGAGTCTGAACCAATGTACATAAACTTCAATAGGGTTTTCCACTTTAGAGGCTCCCACAGACCTAGCACTGCCGTTAGAACTCGATTTTGTACGCTTTACAAACTGAACAAAATCTAAGTAGTCCCTTAGTCTCAGTAGACCAACAATCCTCTCAAGGGTTATAACGCCATGTGTGATAGCACCTATAACAAGTGCAGATACAGCTGCAGAAATTTTTGTTGCTCTGCTCAGCGGTATTTTGCCAGAACCATTTGGCATATCATTTGTCGAGTTGTTCGCATTTGAATCATAGGATTCCGGAGATAGCTGGTACTGTCCCCGGGATCCCTTCCCAGGGGCAAAAGCTCCAGCAAGAGCAGTGGAACTTTCTGTTGCAAGCGCTATTTCAAACACTCGGCTTTGACGCTCTCCAAGAGCTTCCTTTAGAAGGCAGAGGCAGGTTATATGGATTTGCAATAGGTATCGTGCAATATTAGATGAATCTACGCCCGACGGATGATTCTGATAAATATTTCCTACAGAGAAATCTGAAATCCTTGCCATGGATAAGCCTACACTGTTTATGATAGCAGAAACTGCAGAAGAAACCAAAGAAGGATCACCCTCTTGAGCTGCACCGCCAGTCTGTCTAATGCAGTCCATTAGTCCAACTACAATTTGTTGAGCCACCTGATACCCATCATCTTTTTTCTCAGCAAGTGAGGCTTTCATAGTACCAGTACCAACGAGTTTTCTGAGATAATGAGTCGCGTCTTCAACATGTCGTTGCACAACTTCTCGCATATTCAAACCCACCCTTGAAGGTCGTGAACCGCTGATGCTGATTTTTTTACGTAAATACTCATCCGGATTATCTACTCCTGCTGGAACCCCAAGGGGGATTCCATACTCTCCATTTCCTGATCGTGTATGATCAAGTTCAGAAAGAAGCCTCTTTTCGCATGTTGCTTTGAAATTGTTATGCCATTCCACTACACTGGGAAGACTCCCATATCTTTTTAAAATATAGCGAGCATAAACCAAGGCTGCTGATCCAGAAATTTTTCCGTTACTCGACATAAGTGATGCAACACGGGCCATCAAAGCTGTCATGGCCTCGGGAACAAGATCTGCTGAAAGTAGAATGTTTTCATACCTGAAAGAAATTGATGATACACACCAATTAGATTTCTAGAAATACAGTGTCAATATATATATGACTAATGTCACTTATTGAACGGGAAGTAAAACCAACCTCCTAAGTGATGATACTAGAATAGCCTCCCCTACTTCACACATGTTTTCAACATTCCTTGGCACAATTAGAAGGTTCCTCCCACCCTGAACGGCAAAACTTGGGCTACTGTTGGCCTTTGGCAATAACCAAAGAAGAAATTTAACCACTGAAACCAAGTCAAGAGAGATATCCATGAGAAATAATATGGAAGAAAGCTCGTCTGCCCCAAGCTTCCACCTAATTGTGCTCTTCTCTCCAACTGGAGCACCTCTATTGAACTGCCCAACTCTTACACTGCTCTTTTCAGACTCTTCAACAAGCTGCCGAACCACAGTTGTAAGCCAAACTGCAATAGACCGCTTATCAACAAACTGTAGCTGCTTCAAAGAATTTCCAACAGACACAATATCCACAGGGATAGAAGTTCTAAACACATCAACCACCTTATGGTTCTCTCCTTCCACTCCAGGACCATGATGAGGACAACTTACTTTATTATCACAAACATGACTTGTTGAAGCGCCCTGGCTACCTTCAATTCTAGCAGCTTGTAGTTGAGCCAGCGACTGTGTCTTACGTGCCATCTTTTGCCTACCCCGTGGTACTTGTTTAGTTAACTCTATCGAAGGATCAACCTTCAGAGAAGGCTCCTGAGTTTTCAATCCCTTCTTGATCCACCAGTTATCTTCTTCATCTGATGCTATTGGAGAATTCCCTTGATAGCAAGAGCTCTTTTCATCATTCATTTTTGATCTTTTCGCTCTTCTACAGTCTTCACACCCTGATGTAGCTTCTGGTTGATCCATCTTGCTATACACAGATCCACTTGATCCCTTAACACTACTTTGAAATTCATCTTGCACTGGATTTGTCACACCACATGACATACCTGGAAACTGTAGCAGAGCTGATATGCGTTCCTTTAGCTCTCTAATATCCACACTGCTCTTGGTATGTTTCCGAAGTCCCTCATAATCGGCCATGGCATTACCCGTTCTTGACAAATCAACAAGCGGAAGGGAAGTGAAATTTTTCTTTGACTTCTGACCTGACAGAACTAAATTATTCAAGTATTTACCTTTATCAACAACCAACTCTCGAAGAAGAAGGCGCCGTTCATTTACATAAGTTCTCACAGCCTCAGAAAGTTTCTCCCCTACTAAGAGCTGTGCTTCCTCTAAGGTGTCATGTACAAAACACCCAGGTAGCTGTTTCAATATGCGATGATGCCTCATTCTCCTTTCAGGATCAACTGCAGGTTGAAGCACATCGATCATCCCACTAACTATGAGTTGTCTCACGTATGCTATGGGATTAAAGATTCCAGAACGTATAAGTTCAAAAATAAGTAACTGCAAGCGCTTTGCTCCTCCCCTGTGTACCTCATGCTGATCAATCCAACAGACTATGATATCATGTAATGAGCCCGGACTTTCAAATGCATCCATCGAACTGCCAGGTTTAGAAATACCAAGAAAATTGCTGCGACGGTTCTTTCCTCTGCGAGCTGCAAATTCTCCACCCAGAATTTTTTGCTTCAGAAGTTGAATAACTAAATACACCTGAGAACAATCTTTTCTGCCAGAGAACTTGATATCTTTAGGCACACCAGCCCGGAAATCCCTAAAATTGCACGTCGCCCATTCAATAAGGAAAAAAACGGAGCAAACAAAGGATGTGCTAATAGCCCCAATCCATCTAAGGGATGATCTTAAGCATGGACTAACTTCAGCCATCCAGGTCTCATCAACAGCTCCATTGCAAAGATCTTCAAAGAGATAACAGTAAGCAGCTCTTATATCTCCATCCGACAGAGCTTTATCCAAGGCCTGAACAGCTTTAGCCACGTTATGTTGAGGATAACCAGCGCTAGCTATCTTTGCCAAATCATCTGCACTTTTTTGAATGGTTGAAATGGTATAATCAAAAGAAAGGAACTCAAACCGGGAATCAACTCCTCTCCCTTGTAACTGAGTAGAAATCTCTGCAGAATTACTTCTCAATTTTTCCGGATTCTCATATGCCTTTGATGCATAGCTCACATCATTGGGTCCACATGCTGCTATGGAAGGAGGTAGAGGGAAGCAATCTGAAGCAACAAATGTGTCGGGTGCAGCAAGAACCAAGTAGCGAACCATCTCAATTAGCGCAGAGAGAGTATAAGCTCTTCGAGAGTTATCAACAAGATCAGATCCACCAGGGGCAGGTTCTTGGATGAAACGGACAGCAATAGCTACAAGACTCTGTACATATGTCTGAGAAAGAACAATGCTCTCTAAAACACCATACACAATGGGGAGTAGCAACTGCAAAATTTCAAAAACCTCCTTTTCCTGCAATAAAGGAAAAAGGAAAATCACAAAGCTGAAGAAAAGGAAATCCATCTTAAATCAATAATTCATTTAGCAGCATACCTGTAAGAGCCTGAGAACCCAATCAACAATGAGATTAGGAAAAAGAAGCCCTTCAGCATGGTGCCACTGTAGAAGACGCACCATATACCACCATTTAAAATACAGAGATGTTTCCTCACCGTAATGGCTTGCTGATGCTGGACTAATCTTTTGCATTGATCCTGTATAAAGCATCTGTGGTGACCTATCTCTAGTTTGCTGAGCAGGATATGAACTATTCCGTGACAAAAGTTCATCCAAGAGGTATTGCAAATATTCAATAACATCTTTTGTCCATTGCTCACAACGAGTAGTTTGTGATTTGTCAGGTGTTCCTGAAGATATAGCAGCGGAACTAGGTCGCACCTGCAAGTCGGAAGCAAAAATTGATATCCTCCAACACCCACAAAAATCTTAGAGATAATCAATTTATAGCCCAACAACGTACCTGATTAAGATAAGTCACTTTTATAAACCAGGTAGCTCTCAGTAATGGGACATTGTTCCTTATAAGGACTTCAAATAAGGATTTTCTCCTATATCCTCCAGGAATGTTATCAGCCAAAGAGCGCAATCGTTTGTGCTGTTGTGATAAACTCTGAGAAAAAAAATGGGAGCAAGAATGAGTTAAGTAAGAAGATCTAGTACATGTGTCTCAATCAATCAAAATTCCCTATACCCAAGAAGAAGACTTGAATTTTTAGTTTTTCCACAAAACCATTAAGTGTGATCATTTATTAGTGGCAGTTATGCCAGAAGTACAGCAACAAACATGGATCAGATGAGTATCAATAAGACGTTTATACAAGCATAATGATATGCCAGGGTACCTCAATCCATTTTTTCTTCGTCTCCTCCCCACATGTTCGTTGTTCTGGAAATCCAGGCTTACATAGAAGCGAACCAGAGAGAGGCAACCCATAAACCTGACCAGCCTGCCATTTAAATTGGACGTTCTAAGTTATAAGCAAAATGATTGGGAATGAAACCCTGAAGTTCTGCACAAAGAACATATTCTAAATTGAAAAGGAATGGAGTCTGGGAATCGCTTGATTACCTTGCGCTTCAGCGCAAGAGACTCATTGATAGCTCTTTGACACTTTCTGACAGACTGCGGATAGAAATTGAATTTAATTTCATGTGAAATACAAACGAATTCCAATAGAGATCACAAACATAAGGGAGAAAACCCTGTCTATACTCTCTAGTACCGTACCTCTCTGCATTTTAAGACAGCAGGCTTTGAAAAAGTATGGACCTGGGTCAATATAATCTCGTCGGCTTCCTAAAAAGGCCAAGGGACAGAACATCAATTAGAAAATGGATATTAATGCGACGGAAACTATTGGAGTAAGGAATCAAAAATTCTAACATCAGGAAAGATGAAACTTTAATAATCTAAGTGCACATGAAATAACATTGAAGAGATCATCATCACTACAATCTATCGACCAACAATGAACATTCTGCCTCAGTAAGACATTTTTCCAATTTTAGAGTTGAGCATTTATAGGAAAATAACGTAGACATGTGTCCAAGATAAGGTTTGCGACCATGTTAATACTAATCAATTATGATTTTCCAAATTTTAAATAGCATAATAAGAAAGCATAACGAAATTCAATTGATCGCACCTTAAGCCCATCAACAGTTTCTTTGTATCCAAATTGAACATACTCCTTGGTCAGATTCTCTTCGGGGGAACTTGATGTTGGAGGATGAAAATCAGGCGGTCCTAGTCTGCAATATTTTGGAGAAAAAGTATAAATCTTCTAGGAAAGCAAATGAAGAGTGGAAAAGAGTCAACTTCATCCATTAACAAGCGTTCCAAGGACTTAGCCTTGCGGAGATGAAGCAACGAATCCCAAGCTACGTACCCAAACTATAATGGGTAAATTCAAAAACTAAACTAGGGATAAGTGAGAGGAATTACCGGGAATTCAGACCGTCCTTTTCACACTTCAACTTGTAGGGTGTCAACGGTTGTGGCCTCCTGCAGTAAAGAAAGTATTCACACGTCTTCAAGTGTATCAACATAAAATGCTATGCAAGGACTTCTTTGTAAAGACATGCCTGGAGTTTAGTGGGTAGTTTCCAATCGAAGAGGAATCAGCTCGTCCTGAGTCCCTAGCGGATGCACCACCTATAGCGCTATTGTTGACTGCACTAGTGCAGTTGGTAGCATGATACCTTTGCATTTCTCCAAACTATAACCGGCATACTGGTTCTGACATCAATATACCACAACAAACTCTAAGAACTAATCCACATTCTAATACCATAAGGAACTTTTTCATGGACTGCCACTTTTATATTGCAATTTCTCCTTACAGCATAAAATTAGCACTGACGACAGCGCAACCCCATTGATGGAAGTAAACCCTGAAACATAAAAGCATCCTCTGTGTTCAACTTACACTAAACTCATATAAGATGAAAATCAAAACAAGAAAAGAAACTCAGTTGTCTGAAATCATATAGCATATCAGCTGCCAAAAGAGCGCATTAACCCTACCTAACTATCTATATTTTAAGTCTCCTAATAGGTACCGCATTCTCAAAAAATCCAGCTTGAAACTTTCCCTATAACATAAATCACATCAAGTGAAAATCTGAACTTAGCATGACAAAGATTCCACCCACACTATGGGGAAGAGAAAATGTGATCTTGAGTAAATGTAAACTAACTCTAATTAAGCAACCAAACTAGAAGACATATTTAGCTCTGGAAGTTCAAATTCAGCTAATGAATAATCATCCTGACTAATAATATTGCTATAAACGATACAGAAACAATTAAATTTGCAGGCTTTATCCAAAGAAGAGCTAATTCCAAGTCGAAACACACAAATCAATTAGCTGCGTACCAGACAAAAGAAAGGGAACAACAAATCCAGATAGAAATCTGCTCTCTTTTCCAAGAATATGAAGCAAATTACCGAATATGAAACAATTACCGAATCAAACTACACAAGCATATTAATTCGTACAATAAAAAACTAAAGTTAGGGTTTCAAATCGAAAACTAACCAATACGAGCTCCAGATGACTCCACAATCCGGAGCCGAACCCACGAACCAAAGTTAGGGTTTTGACAGCAAATTCCGCGAATTCGACCTCGACCCTGATGAGACAAGCTCGAACAACCCAGAGATTCGACGAATCAAAGACGAGATTGGAAACGAAGCAGGAACAAAAAGCTTGAAGCTTTGAAGAAATTGAGGGTTTCCAATCTAGAGATATTGAGAAGGGGAATTTGGGGAGAACGAAAGAGCGGAATAAGAAAAGGACCCAGAAGGAGAAGAAGAAGAAGAAGCAAAGAGTCTCTGGGCTTCGTTAAACTTAGACTCTTTTCAATCTCCTCTTCTGCACTTTTTTCTCTCTCTCGTTTTGGTGTAATGAAGACGACGAATGCTTGCTGTGTAAATTCCTTTTGCAGATTTTGATTCGGAGGTGGGAATTTGTTTCGGTTGCTCGGAAGAAGAAGAAGAAACAAGGAACAGGAAGAACAAACACCAAAAGAACAATCGTGTAGAAGCAGGAAAAGGCAGCAGCAACAAACTTCGTCGATTGATCGATCGTATTCGATCTAACACACACTGTTCTGGTAAGAAAATCTTAACCTTTTCTGGTATATATTTCCGATTTTGCCCTCGAATTTTCTTCCCTAACTTCGAGGGGCTAAGTGGTAAAATAGTATTTATGAGAGACTAGTTTAACATGATGGTGGTGGATGCAACAAGGGTTTCGTCTTGTGAATCCTTTTTTTTTCCCCTTTTGGGATTTAAATAGAGACCTTTTTTAATCTTTGAAATTTTTCACAAAAAAAAATCTCAGTGGATGTTTTGTATATATGGTTTTTGGATTTTGTATAGTTTTCTTAGATCAGTTTTAGAAATATTGGTTTGAAGAATTTATGTTTATGGCAATGGTTTTTTCGGTCAACAATTTTCATAAATTAAATTAATTGAAAACGGTATGATGATTATCTCGAGAAACACACTATACTGGCTCTTTCTGTGTATGGCAACGGTTTAAAGATCGATATTAATGTAAATTAGTGTTGAATTTTTTTTCCTATTTCTAAAAAAGCTTTTTAAGTAAAATTCACAAGAATCATGTTAAAAAAAAAAGTTTAATTCTTTTTCTATTTAAATCGGTTTATTTTTTTATAATTCCGCATTCTATGATTTATTAAGGCTATCATTTTAACATATAGAAAACAATATTGATTATTGCATATATGATTTGATTATGTTTTTTTTATATTATTACTTTTAATTCTTAAAACTATTTTACTAATTTCAAATAATATAAATATACTAATAAAATGAAACACACTATACTGGCTCTTTCTGTGTATGGCAATAGTTTAAAGATTGACATTGATGTAAATTAGTGTTGAATTTTTTTTCCTATTTCTAAAAAAACTTTTTAAGTAAAATTCACAAGAATCATGTTTTAAAAAAAAAATTTAATTATTTTTCTATTTAAATCGGTTCATTCTTTTATTATTCTGCATTCTATGATTTATTAAAGCTATCATTTTAACGGAACATATAGAAAACAATATTGATTATTGCATATATGATCTGATTATGTTTTTTATATTATTACTTTTAATTCTTAAAACTATTTTACTTATTTCAAATAATATAAATATACTAATAAAATGAAACAACATTTTCATGAATTTCGACAAAACAATATAATACATTTTATTAAATTACAATACAAGTTTGTATATAACTCATTTAATTTTGTTAATTAAAATCCATCTTTATCAGGTGTACTATCTATTGTATCCACATAACCATATCCCATCAAACAAATGATATTCACTAATAAGTAGGGGCATAAAGTGCAAACAACTACCAACATTATCCAAAACTTTATATGATCAATTTTTATATCATCACTGAGTCAAAATCTCTACAGATTTTGTGTTGTTACTTCTTCTTTCCCCTTGCTATAAACTCCACAATTCCACTGAAATTTTATCTGTTATCTACCCACCAATCTTAGATTACAATGTATTACACTTTTCTAGTTTAAATTCAACTAGATGAATATCCGGGCAAACTTATCTTTATAAACTCACCAGCCTTATATCTTTTTTCCTTTTCATCAACATTTTTTTACTCCTAATCCATAATACACTGTTATGTCAAATTTTGAAAATATTACACACAAATAAATCAATGAAACCAAACTAAAAAAAACAAACACTATCACATCTCTCTCCATCTCACACACAAATACAAAACACACTCAAATTAACACAATAAATCATATCCTATATTATATATCCTAAAAGAAGAAGAGACCAATGGTCCTGTTTGAAAGTGATTCTATAATGGCCCCACCACTAACAGTTTCTGGTCTGCTCTGGTCTTGTAAGGGATCTTATCTCCTCTCTCTCTCCCTCTCAGCAGATTCTTATCAGACAGAAGCTCCCTGCGGGTTATTGTCTTGAGTAATACAAAGTATCTACATTGTTCTGTGCTAATGAAAGTTAGCAATGGTGGCAGTGAGGCTATGTTCAGAGCTTGCAGCTCTCTCAACAATGGCTTTGTCTTTAAGAAGAGAGCTTTCACTTTTTCACGACCTTTATAGACTAAGGATGCTCTCATCTGTCTTCAACTCAACTGGACCCAGAGAGTGCTCAGTGTTGTTGAGACAGTTGAGAGTGAGCTCTTCAAGTAATGCCTCGAGAATCAGTTCACTAGTCTCAAAGCCAATGCAGTCAATTTCACATCTGATGTCTAACCAGTTTCCAGCTTTAGCCATGTCTTTTCTAACTATTTGATCCAACGCGTGAGGGAGTGGCAATGGCAAGAGATGCCAGTAGACCGATTCTTGAACCTCGTGAATGATGCTTTTGATGGTAGAGAAGACTCTGGTTTTAGGTGTAACAAACGAAGTCCATGGAGGGCAACAACATAGCTCCATGAGAACTTCATTGATGCAGTCAAAGAGGAGCTCATGGTCAGGACAAAGCTGGTTTGGAAAGAAAGGTATATTGCTGATCAGTGCTGGTTCAAGAAGCTGGTCAGAGAATTGCGCCTTGAGATAGAGCTCTTCGAAGTCTGAGTCTACCGCGTCCAAGACTGCTCTTACATACTTAAACACCAATTCTCTGTCACTTGTGATGTTTTTGACATAATCCTCTCGGTTTTTAGCTGCACAATCTTTTTCATCGAAATGGATACGCCAAGGTTGGACCTGTTCTTCACCTGAGTTGTAAAGATGAATCAATGTTTACTCGTAATGAAGAACTAAGTACTAGAATCCAAGCGTCCTGTAGTAGATGCGGGATCGGTTTTACATACCGGACTGTGATTGCATTTTTGCCGGGCTTATATCATCTTCGATGAAGAGAGGATCAAGAACTGATATTGGGCTTGACCACTCAGGAAAATCAGTAATAGCTGATTTGCAGTCCTCAGTTTTAGCTAAACAGTGAGAAGGTGAGGCTACAGAGGAAGACAGTGATGATTGGCTCTCTTCATGAGAGGTCTGTAAAAGAAACAAAGCAACAAAAAACGTTTTTCATAATCTTCCACCATTTATTGATTCCAAAGTTCATACAGAAACATAATGATTCTTGTGGTGAAAAAACCTGTTTTGAGATATCACTGTCTTTCTGTTCATCATGAGCTTCAACTTTGGATAAGTCACCAACCAAAGTAGAGCTTCTCTCCTCTGGAACTATATCTATCTCACTGATAATCATTACATCATCTGCAGAACCTGGAATATTGGCTTGGTTATTCTCAAAACAGAGTGAATAAAGAGCATTAGAAAGGGAAGAAGATAGTATTATTACCTGCAGGAGAGATTTTATCTTCGTTAACAGTTCCATCCTCAATGTCAACACTTTGTTCAATAGGTTCACTAGCGGTCGGTGGTGGTGACTCGATAGTTTTTTCAGGTTCTTTGCTTAGATTGCACACCTGAATATCAGCATTTTCCTTTGTATCCTCTGGTTGGCTCGCATGAGTTTCTTTCTTGATGTTCACAAGATTTATGAAATCTGCTGAAGCAGCCTTCCTGTGTGAAGTTGAGCTATTTTCCCATCTTCTTCCAGGGCTGCTTAGAGGAGACAAGTACTCAGGAAGTGAGAGAATCCTTCCTAGAGTTCTCTGAACTTGTCTGCTCGTTGAGTTTGAATCAAGATCTCCATTGTTTAACATCTCAGACAGATGCTTCTTGGCCTCTGTATAAATGTTAGATACTCTTTGCTTTTTATCATCTTCATTGGTCTCTTGTAAAACTTTATGAGCTTTCTTCTGAGATGTTGAAGGCTTAGTCATCCGCTCGATAAAGAAATGATCTTTATTTGGCACATTCTTCGGAAACCCTTCCCCAATTCCCACTTCACGCTGCAGTCCCGGTTGTTGCTCCTTTTTTATTGCATGCTTAAGCTTCCTCTTGATCTCAGAAAGAAAGAAATGTGAAGTGTTTCTCTCGTTCTGTGCTTTGTTTCTCATCAAATGTGAATCAGGTGACGAACCACGACTATTTCCTGTCTCTGGACTTGAAAAGCTTGGCTTCAGAATGAATATCCGGTCTGAAGCTTCACATTCTTTGTCATCGATATTCACTTCTTGTGGTGTAGTCTCTTTCCTTTTGAAAAAGCTAGACCATTTCTTATCAGCAAGAGAAGATTGTTCAAACAAGCTTTCTTCTCCTTTCTGAGTTTGGCAGTTTTGTGAATCTTGAATATCCCTTGGCACAAGTATCTCTGGATCTTGCAGAAGTTTGAGAAACAATTCCTCGTCCGATCCCAGAATCTGAAACACTTCCATCAAGTCTTTAGATGTAAGGATTCCACTGTTTTCTCTGGGACGGTTCCCATGTAAAAGCTTCTGACTTATTAAAAATTTGACCAACTCCCTCAGTTTCTCTTTATGGTCTTCGTGTTTGTGATTCGTGATCCCATTCTTCGCAATGCTTGTATTTCTTCGATGAATCTCAGAGTAGAACTCTTCAATCATGTTATCAATGTCAAGACTCTTTGCAGACACATGATGTTTCTGATTTCTATGATGAACTTCAGGCTCTTCACTATCAATTCTGTTTATATGGCTAAAATTATCGCAGCTATTCTTGCGGATCTTGTTTTTTTTCCTCTGGTTTTTCCTTCTTCTGCATTCGAGTTCAGAGTCTGATAACTGTCCTGCTTCAGCAATCTCCATCTGCTTCTGCATTTCCTTGTCAATGAACAACTCTTCTGCTATGAGTTTCTTCACACTTGGCTTTATAATCGTAATCGTGACATTGCGTTCTTCACCAACCTTTAAACAGTTGAAGAAACAACTAGATTAATCCACATGAGGAGACTCATAAGACCAAAAAAGTTAAGCATGTTTCCAATAAGGTTAAAAAGCATACATGGGTTTCTTGAGCGTCCTTATCGCGACATTTGGACTTGTGACGCTCATTGTTCCTATGATTTCCAGAAGCTGGAACAATTAACACAACTGTTAACTAAAAAAAGAAGTCTTTTCACAGGTAAATGCAAGAACCAAAAATGCTTTTGGTACAGAGACATGAGGATTACCATGCTTTTGCTCCAAAAGCAGCTTGTGACTTAGTGGTCCATGGCGGAAACTAAACATATTCATGAATCCCCACATGCATCCTAACTGATCCCTCTCCTGTCTAGCAGCAGCACGTCGTTGAGTTTTCTTCGCCATGGCTTTCCTAATCTTTCTTCTCTAATGATGTGCCTTAAGAAACGCTGAAGAACAACAAGAAAGCTATTAAGCACACAGAAGGGTAAAATGTTAAGTTTAGATATAGAAAATAAGAAACTCTGGTAAATTGTACTTATGGAAGTATATACTCAACAATCTCAGATCCTCCATAAACAAACAACAAGAGGGAGGCCAAAAATTTCCACAATTGGACTTGATTAGAAAGAGAGGAAAAAGAATTATCCTTCTAAATCACTGCAAATGAATTCCTTGAGAAATAAATTAACATAAGAAGTAAAGGATCCTCTACCAATTCAAAGCAAATTAACTCCTTCTACACTCTAATGATGCTGAATAGGCAAAAGATTATTGTAACCAAAGGAAAGTAAGAACACAAAGCTAGACTCCATTACTTATGGAGCAAAATGAGATACCTTTTTCCCTAATGAAAGAGACAAGAGAGGAAAGTAGCTAAAGATTCTTGTGAAATTCCAAACTTCCTTGAAGGGCAACAGCGATTGTAGCTGCTAGATTTCATCTGGTTTACTTACGTTTGATCAAAGCCATATACAGAAATCTCTATAGAAAAAAAAGTGTTGCAAGTTGCAGCAGAAGAAGTAATTCTCAAACTTTCTTTTGATGCCAAAGATTCAAGGTTTCTCTCCTTTGAACCAGCTTTGATCGCCGAACAAAACGGTATTTGAGATTTCTTTCAAGGCAAGGCGAGAGAGAGAGAGAGAGAAGACTTGAATAGGTTAAACTAAGCAAATGATAGCTTCTCAGAATGACAGAGAAACTCTTGTCTTGAAGCGTATATTGATGCTTTAATCTCCAGCCACATTGTTGATCTGACAACTTTTCCAGGTTTTTTTTTGTCAGAGAAACCAAACTGCTTTTTCCGTAATCATACGATCAAATCAAAAGAAAGGAAAAAGCTTTGATCATGAATTAACAGAAATCTGGCTTCAATTTTCCACAGTTGATGAACAAACCAAACAAACAGGATTATTAAAAAAAAAAGAGAAAGAAATGGTTGAACAAAACTACTGTTCAACATTCAAATAAAGAAGAGATATTTTTTCTTTGTGACTTGGTGGGCATCTTTTGACAAACAAGAAAGAGAGAAAGAAATATTAAATTGAGCGTCTTTCTTATCTAACCATGACCGACAAAACCATTAGTTTTCATTTTTCATGGAGGATTCTCAAATGGGCAAAGGCAGAGAAAAAGTGAAAGACAGAGAGAGAGAGAGAGAGAGAGAGAGAAACAAAAAATAAGTAAAAGTGGAAGCTTTATGCCAATTTTACAACCACAACGTCGTGGCCTAATGGCCTTACCTCCACAGAAGAAAAACAAAAGAAAGAAAACACACAGTTGTAAATAACTTTCTTATGGGCCCATCTCTCTCTCTCTCTACACTGCACACAGAGGAGGAGAGAGAGAGAAGCTTTTAAGAGAAGAAAAGTATTTGCAGATTTTTTTCAACAGCATTCATGATTAGTCTCACCAGTAGTAAATAATTGATCTTTCTTTCTTCTGAAAGCTCTGAAATTGAGACATGGCAGGCGAGAGATGATGGCTTTGACTGCTCAAGGGGCTTGAAAGCTAAAAGTCAAAACTATTGGGGTCATGTTGTAATTAAGTAGAGAATATAAGGTGGAAAATGAATGAATATGAAGAAAGTGGAAAGGAGCGGCCAAAGAGGCGACGTAATTGGTGGTTTACTTTATCGCTTGGCTGGTTATGGAAAATGGAGAACACGTCATTTTATTTCATTGACCAAATCTTTTATTATTATTATTCTATTATCATTCTCCTACGAGTTTTGGGTCGTTAAACCGAATCTTAACCGAGTATAACCAACAAATTAATTGATTTAACGTCGATTTGAGTAGGGTTTGCTTATAGGAATATGATAAAGTCAAGAACTTTAAAAGAAAAATGGTCCAACAGAAATAATTAGCTCGCGTTGTCTGATTTATCGATGACATAACAAAAGTTGAAAACCATGTGTTAAAATCTGATTTAATCGAATAGATCTTGACCATGGTCATGAGTTAGTTACGTTTTGAGTTCTTTTAAAGCAACATAATTCAATCAGGGACCATTAGTATATATGTATATAAGTGTGTGTATGTATATGACTATATGTACATATGGACATACACAAGGACACTCACAGTTATCAATCAGTAGACCCGCACGCGTACAAACGTATATATTGTATAATAGAATCGGCAAATGCTATACAAACGTGGCATTGTTTTTTCTTTTTTTTGAGGTTGGAACTTATCGACCGACAAAATAGTTATGGCCATAAACTTGCTCCAATTAAGGATGTTAGTGATATAATGAGAGGTTTTTCATAGTGGACTTGTACCTTGGAACTAATTTCTTATTGGAAATCTAATGAAATTTAGGAATGAGTAGATTTATAAGTACTTCAGAATCATGACTACCAGGTAGTCTAATAGTAGGTAGGGTCAATGGACTTTATCTTTAGATGTTTCATTGAAAACTTTAATTTGTAAAAAGGGTAATTTCATTATGAAACAACTTGATAGGACAATCTTGCTGACAAGAATACATGTACATTTCTTTCACTTTGTAGGTAATTGTTTTTTCCTTAAAATAAGGTTAGGCCAAAAGCAAATCTAACCATTGATAAATTTGTTTAATTTCCCAAAAAGGGTAATAGATGGGCTGTTTTACCAGATAGATAAGCAACATTATAGCAGCCTTAATCATAATGTTTGGCGGAATTAGAGAATATATTATGGGTAAAGACTTTTCTAAACCAGCCACTTTACTTTTACAGGATTTTCCAATAGTAATTTAGATCAATGCTGTAAATAAATTAGATATGTGACTATGTCCAAATATACTACAATTGCAAATTCAAGATATCTGGAAAGAGACTAGTCTCCCAATAATCAATATCAAATATTAATACTATTAGGTGATTATCCACGCATACGCGCGGGTTTTATTCGTATAATATTTTGTTATATAGTATTTGTAAATAATTTGATTTAGCTTTAGGTTTAACTATTATTTATTACTAATTAGATTGAATATGTACTTTGTTGCTTTTTTTTGTTAATATCATTCTGTTTCTTTCTATTTTAAAGATGTTAATTTGATCTATTTATCATATATAAACACCTATTAAATATTCTATTCTCTCCGTTTCATAATATTTTTTTAGCAATTTCACACAAATTATAAATAATAATTAATATTCTATAATAAATGTATTAATTTTTATCCAATAGCCACCAACTATTGGATTTTGCGGATCGAAGGGATTCACAATAGTAGTCGAATCTCCTGAGATTGATGAAGCATCAGAAACAACGGGAGTTGAAGACATTGTTTTCTAGTAAAGAGAACAAGAGAAATATGATTAAGGAAGAGAGAAGAAGAAAATGGAAAGAGAGCATGCAAAGAAAGTTTTTGCAGATTTACTGTTCTAATACCATGTTAATAGTGTATCTTATTAATCAAAGACAGAACAAAGCTTATATAGAGAGATAAAGTTCCTATTTTACAGAGAGAGTAACAAGAAAGAGTCATATTTCACGTGAACACGTTAGACTACGTTAGACTAGTGTACGACTAAGTCATAGCTTGATATTGAGGACATATAATCGAATAGCCTTCGAAATCAAAATCACGCAAACGGTGGAAGAGACACCATAATCGTGATGAGATGATAGTGCAAAAAAGTTTCCCACAAAACGGTGGGGCGAATATTCGAAGATGTAAATAAATATGAGGTGAAAATGAAGGAAGTGGTCGCTATTAAACCTTAAGAAGGAGGTAAACGAAGAGGTACAAAACTGCAAAAATTTGAGAACGCAAATCTTCATTATTTTAACCTTGACATGTCTTTCCTTGCTCTGCCACTCATATGGAGAGAATCCACCAACTTTCATATAGTAGATACTTTCATTTCAATAGTATTTTTCTTAAATCTCTTACAAAAGCTTTTATATCCAAAGTCATTGTTGCTAGCTATGCTATAAAAAAAGAAAATCATACGCATGGTAAGACATAAAAATGGCTACTGGCAAAATCGCAATGACTTAGAAACAAGTATCTTACCGAGAGTGAGCAACTTTATGTGAAACGTTGGAGATTTAATTATAACTTGGCTTAATGGACGTCCTGAACTTTTTTTCTAAAGTATTCTCCTCTCTTCTTTTAACCTTTTTTTTTATTTTTTTTTATTTTTATGTAAATGAAAGTTGTATCATGTATGTATGTATGCATGTGACTAAATTCAAGACCAAAAAAATAAAGAATGGGCCTTTAGAAAAAAAAAACCGGAAGATACATGCCGTTTTAAAATTGGACTTAAGCCGCCTTTTATTGGGCCATTGAGTCTAACCAACTCTCCTCTAAAATGGGCCTTAAACAATTCTTCAACACTTAAAAAGCCTATTAGATCAAACATGAAACATCCCAAGCCCATTTCTCCGAAGCCCAAGAAACCAGATTACCCCTTTACATATTGTCAAGTTTTCTAATCAGCTGGTTGTCTTTCTTTAGTCGTATTAAATCTTGAAATATCTTCTTAACCTGTCACTGATAACAATTATTGATGAATAGTTGAGAGACTATATGAAGATTGAGCTGTCCGAAACGAAGAAATCAAAATATGAAATAGTTCGTTGCATTATTATCAGTTCTACCAAATATTCACTCTTTCCAAAATTTGATATCTTTTCCACTATTTCTCCACATGTCTTATTAACGGAAAACTATATTTTTTGCTTTTTGTTTACCATCATATCAAAATAAAGTTTGCACTCTGGTCTATTTAAATTTCTAAACTCGTAAGTTTTAAATAGCTAGTTTTAAATTCCCTAAACAATCATTACTTGTTAAATGTTAATGTCATTGTTGTTAATCAATCATATACGGCTTTGGTCGGGACCGTCCCAATAAAACAAAACGCATTTTCAACGAGGTTAGTGTATCTTATGCCACGTGTCGAAAATATATTGGCTGGACGGTATGTGACTATGCATTGTGGTTGCGTTTCGAAAATGAATACGTCATTATTCACATTAACTTTCCACAATTATGTCGTATTCACAAATACTGTAAACTACGTGGGATATAAAATAAACAATATAAGTATAATAGTATAATATTCAATTTGTTGAGATTGGAAATTTTGAGGATAAAAATTGGTGTTGTTGGCAACGATGCATGTGATCACAGAGAAGCAATACTCATCTCTGAGTTGTTCAAATCTTTACATGTCAGCACCCAAATATAGAAACTAAATTCAAATCTTTTTATTTATTTATTTATTTGCATTGCATGCATATGCAACCAGTGATTTGAATTTTATACTATGTTTTTATTCGGTCCAGATTGTAATGAGAGAGGCTTGTAAATTTCAGGCCAACGTGGTAAAAAGCTGGGCTAAATTGAAAAACAAAAGAAAGTAAACTGGTAAGTTGATAATTGTCCCTACTATTACTACATTTGTAATTATATATCTTTCATCTGTATGCAACACTGTTTTTATAACTTTTGGAAAATGACAATTTTTTGGAATGGTCGAATATTTCATATAATATGAAACAAGAAGAAGAAAAAAAAAATTATATTATACTATAGTCCAACGAATATGTGACTTTTCATAGAGCTGACATTTTTTTCTCCAACGGTCCGATTGGTGATTCTGATAACAAGTGATTTTTCAAATTATTTTATTTTCTTTTACCGTTTTAACTACTGGGCTTTATTGGGCTAGTCAATTTTTTTTATCGATTTATGTTACCGTCCAAAAAGTGGGTCCACTATTTTATTTTTCTTTTGGCAAGATGGAAAAGAAAAGACAGGTCAGATTTTTGTTTGTCTTTATACGAGGGCAACATCGGTACGTTCCAGAACCCTCTCCAGTCTCCTCTATCATTATCTTTGTTTAATAGTACAAATCAACAATTTATATATAATTATTCAATAACCATCATAATCAATCTACATTTTTTTTATGTCATCGGGTGGATGTGGATCTTGATCTTGATCTTCGTTATATAATATTATCTCAGATGGGTAAAAAAAACATCTCTAAACTAGTTGACAAAAACCATAATCAGACTAATCTAATTTGTTAAGAAAAAAGTTATAATTGTCGTAAGTAACTAGTGTCTTTTGTACCTGTAGAAAACCAACTAAAAATACCTTCTTAATGGGTTTACAACAATCACTATTAAATTAGGTGTTAGACTAACTGCCAAAAAAAAAAAAAAAACTACTATACGTTACATAATTATAAGTACTAGTATTTTATTAATTTTGAAAGTAATGTTTTGAGAAGTTAGGCATTTTATAATTACTCTATCCTCTATAAATTCAGTCTCTATCCGCCACACACTCTACACACAGAAGAAAGACAAAAAAAGCTTGAAACTTTAACCTTTCTAGAGAGAGAAAAACCCTAAAAAGAAAAGGAGTAGAGAGAGAGAGAGAGATGGAAGGGAAAGAAGAAGATGTGAGAGTGGGAGCTAACAAGTTCCCGGAGAGACAACCGATCGGAACATCGGCTCAGTCCGACAAGGACTACAAAGAGCCACCTCCTGCTCCACTGTTCGAGCCTGGTGAGCTGAGCTCATGGTCGTTCTGGAGAGCTGGAATCGCTGAGTTCATTGCTACTTTCCTCTTCCTCTACATCACTGTGTTGACTGTTATGGGAGTGAAGAGAGCACCAAACATGTGTGCTTCTGTAGGAATCCAAGGCATCGCTTGGGCTTTTGGTGGAATGATCTTTGCTCTTGTCTACTGTACTGCTGGAATCTCAGGTAAAGATTTTTTTTTTTCTTCTTCTAAGTTTGTGGAATATCCCTGTTTTTGGTTCTGGGTCATTTGCTCTGCTTGGGTTTGATTCTTTTGGTGTTTGAGTTTATTCTAGATCTCTGGAATATCTCTATGTTATTCTAGTTTTCTTCTTGAAAAGTTAAAAGTTATGTAGATGTTTTAAAACCCTGACTTTGTTGAGTTTTTCTTCTTGTTGTAATTTCTAGATATCTCAAGTGGAATCTCTGTTTTGGTTCTCTCTGTCTTTTAGTGTTTACTGAAGGACAAAAAACAGTAAAAAGTAGGAAAATTTTGGTTCTTTTGATGCTTGGTATTCTCTAGATCTCAAGAAAAATTGTTTCTTGAATCTTTCATGTTTTGTTTCTCCACTTAGATAAAGAAATTTGTAACGCATGTTTGTGTGTTTATGATTCAGGTGGACACATCAACCCTGCGGTTACATTCGGTCTGTTCTTGGCTCGGAAGTTGTCTCTGACCAGAGCAGTGTTCTACATGATAATGCAATGTCTCGGAGCCATCTGTGGTGCTGGAGTCGTCAAGGGCTTCCAGCCAACGCCTTACCAGACTCTCGGTGGTGGTGCCAACACCGTCGCTCACGGCTACACCAAGGGCTCTGGCCTCGGTGCTGAAATCATCGGAACCTTCGTTCTTGTCTACACGGTCTTCTCCGCAACTGACGCCAAGAGAAGCGCCCGTGACTCACATGTCCCGGTAAGGACCTCGCTTTTCCGGTTTGCTTGATTATATGGTTTTAGTCAGTAGATAATGATGCAATTAGTTCCGGTCCGGATTAATAATTTGGTCATCTTCTTAATGGAAAATTGTAGATTTTGGCACCACTCCCAATTGGATTTGCAGTGTTCTTGGTACACTTGGCGACTATTCCGATCACCGGAACCGGAATCAACCCAGCTAGAAGTCTTGGAGCTGCCATTATCTACAACAAGGGCCACGCTTGGGACGACCACGTGAGTACACTGCTCTAGAAACAGATTGATAGAGGACCACTCGAAACATATGTATATATATATATATTCTTGTATTAAACTTTAGAATTTTGGGTTGTTGTTGCAGTGGATTTTCTGGGTTGGACCATTCATTGGAGCAGCTCTAGCAGCACTTTATCACCAGATTGTCATCAGAGCGATTCCTTTCAAGAGCAAGAGCTGAACATGGAAGAATTAAGATTCTACGGTCCTGATTTGTTCTTTAGTGTCGTGTAATCTCTTTGCTTATTTTGTATTGCAATGTATTTTACTCTTTATGGAGCCTTTTTAAGAACAAATTATTTGGGATTTTCTGAAATTCTAATGAGATTTGTCTGTGTAAGATCTCTGGTTTGATCTAATTATGTTAAATTGGTAATTCTTGTTGTTCCTTGGTTTTTGTTATACCGTCGACTCTGCGTTAACTCTGTCTCTTTGATTCAACGTATTTGTTTCCATTTTAAGACAAGAGAATTGCGGCTAATTTGTGAACCATATGAAAGCCCATTAAGGCCTTTTTGTACAACTTTTTTTCTTTTTTATAATCTCTTGGTCCGAAAATAGCAAACCGGAGATGTTAGAAAACGTAGCATGTAACAAAATACTTTGCAAAAGATAGAAACAAAAAAATAAAGTTTGACAATAATTAAACAAAACTAGCCAAGCAGTCATAAATGTATGAGTATTTTAAAAACTCGTAAAGGCCTTTAATGTTTAGTTTGAAACAAATGGTACTAAAAAAAAAAACAGTAAACGTTTTAGAGACTGATCATAATAAAGGACTAGCTGTTATACAGTTGGATAGGTTGAGAATATTTGGATTTTGAACCAAAGGTAGAGAAGATGGTCACATAAGCATAAATGTGCGGCTCAAGGCGGTGCAACTCCCAACGGTCGTATAAACAGATAAAACTCACGTGAGTGACAATAACATATACCTAACAGATAAAACTCACGTGAGTGACAATAATACATATATCATACCCAAAACTTTTTTTGCCAAAAGTTAATGCTAAACTCTACAAAACGTTTGATCGAATACGAATGAGTCAAACAACATATGCAGGACGAAGCCATTTTCATATAATAAAATTCGACGTGTGGCCCCTAGACTTTATAGTTATGGCATATATATACGGGACATATACAAGTTAATTAATATAACAACGCATTGTATTAATATTACGGCCTTCTGTTTAGGTGAGCTGCTGAGCTACCTTATGTAATGTGATCACAATAATCTCTCAAATTAACCGTTTAATATTTTATTATATTAATTGAACAATTCTTCAAGAGTTTCTTCAAGTAATGTTGGAAGAATTATATATATATGTTGTATCTGTATACGTTTAAGATCTAACAGTGAGACTGTTGTGAATTGTGATACTGAATTGGAAAAGTACAAGTTCCGTTATTGGGAGAAGAGAATGAGGGTTGTTTTAGTTACAAAAGATAGTTTAAGCATAAAATTCAGATAAAATCTCATTTTTGTGGGTCCAACTGATATTAAAAATGTATAATGCCCGTTTTGGTAATTTTAATTGACAACAATCGCATTTAAAACAGAACGTTCCCTCTCTTTCCTTTTCATATTCTTTTGCTCTGTCTCTGTGCTTCCGCCACTAACGAGACACACACAGAGACCTCGAAGATTGAAAATGTCTCCGGCGAATAAGAGTCGAGATTTTCCTCCGATAAAAGAATGTCGAGGCGGAGAATATAATTCGATTGCCGCCGATCTGGACGGGACTCTGCTTCTCTCGAGAAGCTCTTTCCCTTACTTCATGCTCGTCGCAATTGAAGCAGGAAGTCTTTTCCGTGGCTTAATCCTCCTTCTCTCGTTACCGATCGTCGTTATTTCATACCTATTCGTGTCAGAATCTCTAGGAACCCAGATCCTCATCTTCATCGCCTTCGCTGGTCTCAAAATCCGCGACATTGAACTCGTCTCTCGCTCCGTTCTTCCACGGTACGTACTCCATAAATGCATATCTTCAAAAAAAAAATTGTCTTTCTGTAAAGATAAATATCCCACATCGGAAGTAGGAAGGGATTTGTACTAATATATAAGGGACATGGGCCTATCTATCAATTCCGATGGAATTTGAAACTCGGTTTCGATTCCATTTTTTGAATTTGAATTTGGGGGGGGGGGGGGTTTTGTTAGGTTTTATGCGGCGGATGTGAGGAAAGATAGTTTTGAGGTGTTTGATAAGTGTAAGAGGAAAGTGGTGGTGACGGCGAATCCGGTAGTGATGGTGGAGGCGTTCGTGAAGGATTATCTTGGAGGAGATAAGGTTTTGGGAACGGAGATTGAAGTGAATCCAAGAACAAAAAAAGCTACTGGATTTGTGAAGAAGCCTGGTGTTCTTGTTGGTGACTTAAAGAGATTAGCTATTTTGAAAGAGTTTGGCTACGAATCGCCGAATCTTGGTATCGGTGATCGAACCTCCGATCACGATTTCATGTCTATTTGCAAGGTATAGCTTCTTGAATATTTCAATCCGTTTCTTGATTTATCGACGAACAAACTTGAGTTCTACATTAAGGTCAGAAAAGTTACTGACTAGAAGATTAGAGTAACACAAGTTTCAAAGGTAACTAAGCAAACGTTTTTTTTGGGTCTTTTTGGTGATTTTTTTAAAGGTAAACTTGAGATTTTAAACCAAATGTTTTATTCTCCCGTGGAAGTCTTTTGCATTGATTCGTGGTTACTTATTTTCATGTTAATTTGTGACTGGTTTAATGTTCGAATGTGAATGCGTGAATCTTACAAAAATAATGAAAATGTTGATTTAGTAGTTAAAGGTTCATAAATATACCCAACCTATCACTTCACGGGACCCTTCAATTGTTTTAGGCTACTAGTACCACCCACATTTTGGGCACTCCATTTAATATATGAACCAAATATTTCTCGTAAGAAAAAAACTTGAGTGTAAATCTTGATTATACAATTTCGAGACATGTTATATTCTACAAGTCTGAAATTGAATTGTCGTCTTATATAACAGAAAGGTTACATGGTTCATGCAACCAATTCAGCCACAACAATTCCAAAAGAGCGTTTGAAAAACCGCATAATTTTCCACGACGGCCGTTTAGTCCAACGTCCAACGCCGTTAAACGCCATTTTCACATACCTTTGGCTTCCCTTCGGCTTCATCCTCTCTATCGTTCGCGTCTACTTCAACCTCCCTTTACCAAGAAACTTTGTTCGTTACAGTTATGAGATTCTCGGGATTCGCTTAACTATTCGTGGTCACCGTCCTCCGCCTCCTTCCCCTGGAACTCCTGGAAACCTCTACGTTCTCAACCACCGTACTGCACTTGATCCCATCATCGTTGCTATTGCTCTTAGACGGAGGATCTGTTGCGTCACTTACAGTGTCTCTCGTCTCTCTCTTATGATTTCTCCTATTCCTGCTGTTGCACTCACCCGTGACCGCGTTGCCGATGCTGCTCGCATGAGAAAACTTCTCGAGAAAGGTAATGCATTTTTTCATCATAATCAAATTATACGAAGCGTAAAACCAATTGACAGTGAGTGGATTGAGGATTGATCTATGTCTCTTATATATTATTTAAGTTTCATTTTAACTTTTGATGTAAGATCCCTGATAGTAGCCAATCCAAGTTTTGGTTTGGTTTTCGGTTTTAAGAGAATAGTAGCCTATATATACATATGTACCTAAGCTTTTGGTTTGTTGTTGAACTTTTGGTGTACAACAGGTGATTTGGTGATATGTCCGGAAGGCACGACATGCAGAGAAGAGTATCTATTGAGATTCAGCGCTTTGTTCGCGGAGCTAAGCGACAGGATCGTGCCAGTGGCGATGAACTGTAAACAAGGAATGTTCAACGGTACGACGGTGAGAGGTGTGAAGTTTTGGGACCCTTACTTCTTCTTCATGAACCCAAGACCGAGCTACGAGGTCACTTTCTTGGATCGTTTGCCTGAAGAAATGACAGTGAAAGGCGGCGGTAAGACTCCGTTCGAAGTGGCCAACTACGTCCAGAAAGTTATCGGAGACGTGTTGGGCTTCGAATGCACAGAGCTTACTCGCAAGGATAAGTATCTTTTGCTCGGAGGTAACGACGGCAAGGTGGAGTCTATCAACAAGAAGTGAATCAAAAACCCAAATAATCATTGTCGAAGCTATTCATTATTATTAATCGAAGATGAATTGGTTGTTACATTTCAATATATGTATTTCTTTGAATGTAGAAGCTTTTTTCTTCCAAACTACTACATACATATGTTTGTATACGGATGTGTATAATAATTAGAGCTTTATTCGAGCATCCGATTAATTATAATGATGGTAGATATTGGGCCGGATTCCTTCTTTCTAGCTAATTTATAAGCCCAATAATAGCCCAGTTGCCACGTATCAGCATAAGTTGTTGGAACCTGCCTTTTTTTTGTCTGCCTCTAAGGTGAGGTCATCTTCGGCTGTAACGGCTCAGATATTTTCCAGTGGAACTTCCAATAACACCCTTGGTTTAAACCTCTAATTTACCAGACAGCCAGGGGTAATCCTCGCTGCAACTGGGGGTAGAATTGGTAATTTGGGGAGGTTCCAACGAGTAGAAGATGATGAGCCACGTGTCACCTTCTCGACCCCCCGCTTTGTTCCCCCAAAAGGCCAATAGGGGGATTTTCCCGCTTTCATCGAATAAGCCGAAGCCGAAGCCTCTCTCCCTCGGTGGTTTTCTCCGAGAGATTAACCTTCGTTTGCTCCGCTCTGCTATGGAGCAAGAAGCTTGAAATCTACTTCTTCTTTCGTTTTTTGATTCTAGAAACCAAGCATCATGGCTATGGGTGGCTTGATTTCGAACCGGAACTTCGGTTCCTTCATCGGCTCAGGTATCTCACTCATATTTAGCTTCAGATTTGCCTCAAGGTCTATTTCTAAGATTTCGCGCAGGAAATTCGCTAGTTGACGACATCAGAACTTGATTTCTGTTATCATTGACGTGTGCATTGCTTTTGGTCTTAGTGTGAATTTCTCGTCTCTCTGGAACAATTTCACTTCACCTTATCTCCAAATACTAGCATAGTGATGCTCAACTGTTATGCAACAACATTCACAATGAATTCTGTCTTACTTTTTGGTATGAATTCTGATATTGCCATTACTTTGTAGGCAATGGTTGTCAGAACGAAAGAGGTGTTTTGTACCAGAGAACGGAGGTTTCCAACAGAGTCATGCTTTATCAGGATCTCTGTAATAGGAAATCAAATGGTATTGTCTCGTTTTTGATGCCTCTTCAGTTTTCATCAAGCAATTTATGCTAATGCATTTTCTTTAACTGTAGCAGCATTGTGGCGTAATCATCAATCGCGCAAGATTCTATCTCTGCAAGCTAGTTTACAGCATGAACTGGGGAACGAGAGACGTTTTGGATGTTTCCTTCAACCAAGAATGGACTGTAGAATTAGGTTTAGGAACAATATCAAGGAATGTGGCAATAGCAAGATAAACAGATCTCGTGCTTACTACAAATCAGAAGAGTCCGATATTACTGAAGGAGTTGTTGAATCACTGCCGTCAGCTGATGGGTCAGCCGAAGCCATTTTGGTTGAAGGAAATCTACCCAACTCGTCTCCATGGTGGCAGCAGTTTCCGAGACGCTGGGTGATTGTGCTGTTATGCTTTGCATCATTTCTTCTATGCAATATGGACCGTGTAAGTATATGTTACTTATATTGTACTAACTCGAGTACGGTATATATTTTTCCTACCGTGTGTTTACTTAATGAGATGCTTGTGCCAGGTGAACATGAGCATTGCAATTCTTCCCATGTCACAAGAATTTAGCTGGAACAGTGCAACAGTTGGCTTGATTCAGTCTTCTTTCTTCTGGGGATATTTACTTACTCAGGTATAATAATTCAATCACTCTCTGTAGGATGTGATGTACTATAGAACTCAAAAGAGAGGGTAAATTTATTCCATCTTTAACCTAAGCCATGCTCATTTTCTCTTGACTATAGATTCTGGGAGGCATATGGGCAGATAAGTTTGGCGGGAAGGTGGTTTTGGGTTTTGGTGTTGTCTGGTGGTCATTTGCCACAATTATGACACCTATTGCTGCGAAACTTGGTCTCCCTTTTTTGCTTGTCGTGCGGGCGTTCATGGGCATTGGCGAGGTTGGCCTCTCCTGCATTTTTTTTCTCATCCAATAATTGTCTCAGACCTGTTCAACTTCTCATTGGCAAGTTCTGTCTATCTTTACTACAGGGTGTTGCTATGCCTGCTATGAACAACATGCTTTCTAAATGGATCCCTGTCTCAGAGAGAAGCAGATCGCTTGCACTAGTCTATAGTGGCATGTATCTTGGTTCTGTTACAGGATTGGGATTCTCTCCTATGCTAATCCACAAGTTCGGATGGCCATCTGTTTTCTATTCGTTTGGCTCCCTTGGAAGTATATGGTTTTTGCTATGGCTAAAATATGTATGAACTCTTCTCCATAACAAGCCAAGACTCTGATATCTACAAAACCTCCAAGACAATTATTATTCAAACGCTTCTTTTGTTTCATCTCAGGCCTATAGCTCTCCCAAGGATGACCCGGATCTAAGCGCAGAAGAAAAGAAGATCATACTCGGAGGTAGCAAGCCACGGGAACCAGTTACAGTCATTCCATGGAAGCTGATACTGTCTAAACCCCCTGTCTGGGCTCTCATAATTTCCCACTTCTGCCATAATTGGGGGACATTCATACTATTGACATGGATGCCCACATATTACAATCAGGCATGGAGTTTAATTTCACTTATTTCTTTATGGTTTAATAATTTTACAAAAATAATTATGTCTATTGTTGTTCGTCTTTGATCACATTGCAGGTCTTAAAGTTCAACCTCACTGAATCTGGTCTCCTATGCGTCTTACCATGGCTTACCATGGCTGTATTTGCTAATATTGGAGGTTGGATTGCTGATACCCTCGTGAGCAGAGGTCTTTCAATTACAGCCGTTCGGAAGGCAAGAAACACACTCTTCTATTTTCTAATCATTACATGTCTTTTCACAATTTCTCTAATACTCACTAAGGCCAAACTTGTTATGATGCTTCCAAACAAATGAATGAGAACACACCTTATTAACAATTAAAGTATTCTCATGAGTCAATTATTGTGCCTCAAGGCTAGTCCAAGGGATACTTATTTCTGCTGTTACAACTCTTCAATGCCGCAGATCATGCAATCAATTGGTTTTCTGGGTCCTGCCTTCTTCCTGACTCAGCTGAGCCGTGTCAAAACTCCAGCAATGGCGGTTCTCTGCATGGCATGCAGTCAGGTATTGGCATCCATAATTTGGTTAAAAGGAAGCCATAGAATTATGCACATTTGATTGTACATATTAAGCTTGGAACATTCTGAAAACATGATGCCATTTTTGACTTGCACACCTGCCGACACAACATGATTCTTCTAAGAGTACAACCATAATTGAACATAACTTAAATGCAATGTCTACTTCAAAAAACGGACAGTTGTCTCTCTTAAGAACCAATCATGAGTTATGTACAGCTCTGACATTAAGACTCATGTTGTCCCCAACAGGGCTCTGATGCATTCTCTCAGTCGGGTCTCTACTCTAATCATCAAGACATTGGCCCACGCTACGCTGTAAGATCACTTTCTCTTTTAGTAACTTGAAAATGATATGTTTCATTAACTATGGCTTCGCTCGCAGGGTGTTCTCTTAGGACTTTCAAACACCGCAGGTGTCCTCGCTGGTGTCTTTGGCACTGCTGCTACTGGCTACATCCTCCAACGAGGTTTCTATAATTATATTCACATTCTTCCCAGAGATTTCGACTATTAATTATGTTAACTAAGGATTTAGTGATTTGAATTATTAGGTTCATGGGATGATGTGTTCAAAGTAGCAGTTGCACTGTATCTAGTAGGAACTCTGGTCTGGAACTTGTTCGCAACCGGAGAGAAGGTTCTCGACTAGCCGTGGTCAAATCGCTTCGATGAACAAAGTAACCAATAGCTGCAGTGAAAGTGGTGTGAGGAAAGCTTTATGTTTTGTTTTCTTCTGCTATAATTTGATTTGATAGTGAGATCAAAATGGGAATTGCTTTCTGTTCTGTTTCTTAAGTTAACAAGGTTTAAAAAAAATTGCATTTTTATTATTTTTGACTCTTTTGTGAAAGCTTACAATTTGATTGGGGAGAACAAGTCAAAATGTAAAGCTTACAATAGAGAAAAAACAAACCAAACTATTACCTTTTTAGTAGTGTATTTGCTTACATTTTCATATAGCACAATCAAACCAATCACAAAACCAAAACGAAAAATGTTTTTGTATAAAATAACTGTAAAAATATTATCAACCCGAAACGCCGTAACGCGGTGGCGTCTACACCGCAACAGCCACAGCCGTATTAACGGCGATGCCTTCACCAATAACGCCGTTACATTTTCCATTAAGAGTAGCAACGACGTCGTTTGTCCCCTTCGTGATCATGAGACTCTTCATGATCACTTCCAAATCCCTCTTGTGCACGTTGACCAAAAGTCCGTTCTTCATGAACAATGTAAGCGACATCTTTTGCTCCACCTTGTGTCCCGGAGCCACCGTCAGTCTATGGCGGAGCAACACCGCCGCAGCGATCGTTTTCATCTGAAGATACGCTAGATCTTTCCCCAGACAGATCCTTGGTCCGGCGTTAAAAGCAACGAATCGATACTGATCGTGATTCACGAATTTCCCATCTTCCGGCGAGATCCACCTCTCCGGCTTAAACTCCAGACAATCCTCTCCCCAAGTCGATTTCATCCTCCCCGCCGCGTAGATCGAGTAAGTCACCGATGATCCCGCTGGTACGAAGGTTCCGTCCGGTAGAATATCGTCGTTCACGACGTGCTTCGAGTCTTCCGGCACCGATGGGTAAAGCCTAAGCGTCTCGGAGAGCGCCGCCTTCAGGTAAACCAACCGGTCGACCTCGTCGAAACCTAACGGCTCCTCCGTCCACGACGAGATGTCGGCGCCACGTGTCTCCATCAGAACGGTGCAGATCTCGTGGACGATCTTATCTTCGACCGTTGGATGCGTAGTGACGAGCCAGAAGAACCAGCTCAAAGCTACTGATGACGTGTCACGTCCAGCTAGTATGAAATTAAGCGCCACGTGTCGTAAAAACGTCTCGCTGTAAGACCGGTCCAAGTGATCTTTCTTCTTCATAAAACGGGAGAGAAGATCGTCGTGTCGCTGGACCCCACTTTCTTGCTGACTCAGCAATTCTTGCTTACGTGTATTAATGACTGCATCCAAGTACCCATCGATCTCTCCTAGGCTCCGGCTCAAGCTGACTTCTAAACCGAGTCCAAGCCATTTCTTGAGCCTCCATAGAAACTCCGGTAGAATAAACCGCTGGAGTGAAGCTTCGGTAGCTCGGTCGAAAGCCGTGGCGAATCCGTTCTCGGGTAGTCCCGGTGCGCAGGTTCGAGTGTCCTTTCCGAACGCTAAACCGCAAATGTTGTCGAATGTGAGCCGTAGTACTAAGTCTTGAAGATCGACCGGCTCACATTTGATCTGAGCCGTTTCAAGAATCGGACAGAACCGGAGCTTAATTCCCCGGTTCACCCACCTACCCATAGCTTGCCTTAACGTCCTGCGTCACAAAATAAAGCCAATTCTTTTAGCCAACAATCGTATAATAACGAACAAAAAAAAAAATCATTTATTGGGTTTGATTGTGCTATGTGAAAAAAATAATTTTATTAGCGTCAATTGGTGTGACATTAAATCCATAATTACACGTTTATTTTTGTTTGCACATGCATGAATGCAAAAAATCAGAGTATTAATTAAACCGGTCCGGTTAAGGTTGTTGTGAAAATACCTGGTGGTGAATTCAAGAGCGGCGGTTTTGCGCTGGAAGAGCCAGGTTTCACCGTCGGTGTTAAAGATGCCTTGGCCGAGGAAGTCATGGAAAACGGCTTGCCACGTAGGACCTTTAGGGTAGTTATCGAACCGGGTCTTGAGCATGTGTTCAATGTTCTTCGGGTCGCACGTGACCGTCACGAGACCTTGCTTCTTCGCCAAGAAAGGCACGGCACAGATACATGTCTGATACGTTCCGCTACACGCACGGAGGTTCTCAGTGATCCAGTCGTGCATACGGTCACGGTTCTCGATCAGACCAGGAAGACTGCCCAATATAGGCCAGACACGTGGACCTTTTAGCCACCTTGAGATCCTCTTGAACCATAGCCAGTAAGCTGCAGCAACCGCTACAAGCAGCATCGTATTGGATACATCCATTTCTCTACGGTTTCAAGTAGTAACAGGAGATTGTGGTTGGAGGAAAGTATAAGGAATGGTATCAATGGTGTTTCCAAAATTGGTGCTTGAGAGACAAATCAAGTTATAGGTTTATACTTTAAAAGGATGGGTTTTTTGTGAAAATTTATAGAGAGAGGGGAGAGAAAAAGATAGCATTAAGAAGAGAAATAAGTGGAGGAAATAAAACTGTAACTGCTAGCTATCAGAAGCAGCAACCCTCATTAATGGAGACTGTTGAGAGAGTGTTTACTAATTGAATGGATTTGAAAATTCAGCTAAGTCTTTGTCTCTGAACAAAACAAAAAAAAAAACTCGTAATTTTAGAGATATGAATTAAAGACTGTTTAGATTTAGAAGTCAAGAGATGGTAAAGGTGTGAGAGTAGTTTATAGGAGAGAAATTATCAAAAGGCAAAGAGAAGAAGAACACTCTCATTTAATGATGAATCCATTAAATGACTCTAAATTATTTATATATGTATATGCATATATGTGTTGCAATATACACAGCTATAATATTATACATTGTGCGTGTCTCTGTGTGCTAAATTAAATGAGATTAGTTGAGAACCTAAGGCACAGAAAAATATGGATGAGAATAAGAAGAAGTAGTAGAAAGAACAAGAATCTTTTTGTTTTATTTTATTACTAATTCACATTTAATAAGTGTAAGAAGATCTCAACACATGTACATAGCTAGGTAATGACATTCGGGTTTGCATGATATAATTAATATATATGGTTACATTGTGTACTAATACACCTTTTAGGTTTGACTTTACGAGTGATCGTAAACCAATGATCACGTTTGGTTGAATACTGAGTGCTTTTTTACCCTTAAATTAATTTGATTTAGTTTAGGTTATAATATAGAGAAAAGGAGACGTGATTTTTAATCTTCTCATTTTGGTTTATCAGCTTTCTTTTCTTTCGGGGATTTGGTAAGCAACTCGTGACTCTTTTATCTAATTTGCTTCTTTTTCTTTTATTGCATTGCATGGTAAAGAAATTTTAAAGAGTAAATTGATTAATCCCACAAGAAAGAAATACATTTTCTTGTGTATTATGTTTAGACCTTTTTGGCCTGCCCGATTACATTTTTGCTAATTTTATTTTTGAAGTTTCTTTCTATTAGTTATAATTTTCCTTTCCAAGATTCTAACAGCCCAACCAAATTGTTGAAATCTGAATATTAACAAAAACAAAAAATTGCAAAACACAAAAGAAGATGAATTATGTGCATGCACAAATCTCAAGTAAGATTAGATGCCATGGCATTCATGAGATGTGAAAGTCAAAGGGAGCTGACTTGTGTACTCTGTATATCATAAATACATGACATATATACATATACTAATGTATGTGACATATGTTTCACATATATGTTAAGCAACCATAAATCATCACACACATATCGAGTAATGTAGTATCATCAAATATAACTCTGTAAAGGGGCTGAATGCGAAAACCTTGTGATAGTGTTCCCCCTTTTCACCTGTTCCTGTTATATATATATATATATATATATATATATTAGTTTTGTATTAAAAGTAGATAAATATAGTTTCGAAACTATATATTTATACATTTTTTTAAAATGCAGTACTTCATTGAGTTGACATATAACTTTTGTAATATTTGTTAGTATTCGTACACATTGTATCTAGATCTAGCGACTTGGTTCTTAGTTCTAATAAGATGATATTTCTTCCCAATCGTCTAAACTACAATTCGCAAGACACTACATTTGACTTAGAGTTAACTAGTGTTGAGAATTTACCCTTGGAGTAAAAATGTATGGCATAACCTTATGGTTATAAACTAACTTGCATATGAACTTATTTAGTAGTTGCTTGTATAAATACATATATATATTTTTGGTAATTTAGTAATAACGATTTTCATATACTACTATTTAAAACCAAAGAACATGTGTGTTAAGTGTAACAAAATGGAATACAACTATAGGTGTCAGATAAAGAGCATATGGGCCTGCCAACCTCAAGATGCAAAATGCATTTATAACAGCGTTGACTCTCTTTTTATATTTCCGCACTAAAATTTGAGTCGAGAAACAAGTAAATTATTTTCGACCACATGACAAGAAGTGTTTGTTTTTTATATGTAAACTATATACAAATGATGAAATCATGATTAAGCATTCAATTTTCGGTGTTAACTGCCTCCCAACCTGATTTTGCAAAAGCATTTACTACCGTAGTTGACTTAGTTTTGGCGACACAACAAAAACGGAGGTGGAAAACGAAGAGCGATTGTTTGGGGATTAGCGATCACACAGTTACTTATGTTACAATTTCTTTGGACGTTTTAACAAAAATATTTCAAATATTGACGTTTAACAAAAAGATTTGTTTACATTAAGTTAAAACTATGTATAAAATTCATAATTTTACCCTTGTTAAAAATATACTAAATTAAATGGGGAATTTGAAAGAAAGGAAAAACAATTGTAAATATTGGCGAGATTCTAAGAATTTCAAAATTTAATAATATTAAAGTCTTGTTCTCTAATTCTCAAAACATTTGAATTTTTAAACAAAACATTTACTATCTATTCTAAATAAGTTTTTCTTAATGTACATTCTAAAAATGAATTTCGTGTTATCTATTAAAATATTTCAAATTCTGAGATATAGGCAAATTTACTCAAATTCCCAACATATTTAGCCAAATACAATTGTAAACGAGATCAAACAAAAAAAAAAATTTGGTTAAATACTTAAAGGTCAATATTTCAAAATTTGTGATTTTTTAAAGAAAATTTTGAATAGGTCATGTATAAATTTATAAGTGTTATACTATTTGCAGATATTAATTGTGAGTGATCATATCTTAATGATTTATTTTTCAAAAAAATAAACTCCATAAAGAACAAAATCAATCACTCATAAATGATTTTGTTATAAAAATTTGAATTTGTTTAGTGTTTTAGGATATTCATTCTATATAAATAACCCATTGATTCTTGGCTTTTCTTTGATATAGCTTTGGAGAAATATATTTCATATAAAATTAAACTCGAATTTTTGTTGTAAGCAAAATGTCGTCATCAAACTCAAAAGCTTCAATTTGTTGTTGCTCTTTTGATCATTGTTTCACTCCTTGCTAACAATGCACAATGCACCCGTAGATCACACTTCCATCTCTCTCTTTTCCATAGAAAATATTTGTGTGTGTGATTATCATATCCGCTTTATAACTTGCTAAAAGATTTGATGAAGGTAATAATGATTTTATAAATATGATGATTAAACAGGAACTATGAATGATAAGTTTCCAGAATGTGAATTCAAAGGACCATGCCAGATGAAAAGCAATTGTTTGGGGACATGCGGAGGCAAACCTGAAAATGCTCTTTGTATTCCTAATCCTACCGTAGAGACCCTTCAATGTTGTTGTATTTCAAACTAAATTCCATTAGAATTATTATATTCTAATATTGAAATCAAACAATCTTCTTTCAATATTTTTTTTGGGTTGAATTCTCTAACCAAAGTAGAAGTAAAGTTTGACTCATATGAACAATCGGGTCAATATCACCAGTTCGTAGGTTTCTATCGATTTTTCCAATCTTAACTCACGAACCAGACCACTAGCTAAATCTAGCAATCCGACCAGCGAGGTCGATCTGACATTTAAAACATTGAGACATCGCGAAGAACCGAAGATGACAAGAGATTCTGAATATCTCATTTAAACAGAAAGCAAATAAGCACTTAAATCATCAAATTCAACAAGTAAATGATAAATAAGCTGAAACAAAGCATACACTTCAGATATATACATTACCACATACCCACAAACTCTGACCCGAAGCACGAAACATTCAAATACCAGACTTTACCAACATATTAACACATAGTATCAGTTTTCTTGAGCCAAGACACAGAGTCATGCACACACTATTTATAATCTTACTCTTGTTTTTTAATCGTCATCATCAAAGCTAATCATCTTTTCACGTCTTCGTTTTAACCGTCGTTTTGGGAGCTGACTCGGATGAAAGAATCCCTCCGATGTCCCCCGAGAAAAGCTTGTTTCAATCGCGAGATTGGTCCCATCAATCTTCCAGCTTTCTGCAACCAAAAAGTGTTAAAAACAATGACTTAAGGGTCAACATTTCCTGTATTGCTAACACCGAGATGCATACTTGATTTGATACCTATACCTCGTTTCCGATGCTTGATTCCCACTTGAGCTGCAAAATCTGCCACCTCTCTTGTTGCCAATGTTGGCCAAGGATCACAATTCCCATAACAGCTGCAGCTATGAAAATCGACCAAACTGTGTTTGTTTCTTTCGCTTGTGAAATCAAAGACGCAGCGCTTCTTTTCCACCAAGCTTCGCAAGGTGGGGCGTCGTTCACGTTTGCTACTTCATGCTTCTCATCTTTAGCAGGATTCAAATCAGGTGAAACAGCTGGAGCAACAACACGTGGGCTGACTGGCTCAGTCGGCTCATGAATAGGTCCGTTCTGTTCATAGACATGTGATCCACCAATAGCTCTTTCGTCGTGCAGAGAAGTCATGAAAATGTTTTCTTCTCTTTTGCCTTTGTCCTCGAAAAACTGGAGCCCCGGGAACTCATCTGATAAGTTCAACCCTTTCAGATTCAAATCTCCATCTTCCTTCCCGTGAGACCCGGTTTCTTGTTCCAAAGAGAATCCAGAATCCATCTTCTTGGTTGCCTTATCATCATCATCACAAATCTCGGTAAGCTCACTAGGTTCCGTGGCTATATTCTCGTGCTCACTCGAAGGGAAAACAAAGTGGCGAGACATGTATAAAGGGTGAGATGTTTCTGATCCGTGACGAATAACTTCGTTTTCATCACCTTTCAAGTCAACTTGTTTGGGACCAGGAGCAGCAGCATAAGCAGAAGCTGTAAGTGAAACAACTTCCCAATCATTTCCACGTCCACTGTTCTCATCACCTACTGCTTCTTCTTTGTCACCCATTGTCAACAAGACGAGTGATGTATAAAACTAGAAAAAGTTGAGCAGACAAACAACCAACTTACTGTCAGAAGAAGTCGTCACAGAAACAAATCTACAAGCAACAATGGTGTCTAAATTCTCTGACACAAACAAGCAACGAAAAAGCAATAAGAGATTCTGAAATCCAGACACCATAATAGTACAAGCAACCATGGAAACAAAGTAATTTTTCAGATAGTACTAAAGATCAATCAACCTGTGATTTGCAATAGAAAACCGTACAATCAATTTCCAGTAACTGATCGATCATACACTAAATCAATCGAAACGAAATTTGAAACCCAGACTACGAGAAACACAACAGTTTACTCATAACGAATAAGAAGAATTTTATTACAAGCAAACGATCGTTGACGGAAGAATCGGATAATAAGAGACTCACAGAGATCTGAAGCGATCAATAATGGAGGAGCGTATAGAAGACAAAGAGGAAGACGAAGACGAAGATGATGGTGATGGTGATGACTCGATTGGTACCAAAATTTCGTCTCGATTACTCTGCAAACCGATTTTCTTTCCCCATTTCTTCTTTTTCTCTTTATATAAAAATCAATCAATACAATTGTTCTGGGAAGCAAGACGGAACCGGGAACTGGGGAGTCCGGTTGTATTACTCCCCAAGACTTTACAGTTTGACCGGCCGTAGTAGGTAATATTATGATTTGGATAAGATTACGAAGAAGAAACCAAAAGAATGAAATGATGATGACTTGATTTCTGGATTAGTTAATTGTTTTTTTTTTTTTTTTGGGTTAAAAAAGTTAGAATTTTATAAACGAAATTTGAGAAATACAAGATGGCAAAAAAAGAAAAGAAATTTGATATAATACACGTATATACAGCAGGAAAGTGAGATGAATATATAAGTTTTTCGCCAAAAAAAAAATTACTATTTTTCTAATTTCTCATATCCAGCTCCCCATTGTTTCATTCTCTCCGAAGCTTGTTCGACCTGAAATTTTTAGAGAAGAAGTTATTTTCTTCATTACCAAATTATTTTAATTTGTGTGATAAAAACTGAGATTATTATATTACCTCTTTAGTCCAATTGGTAATATAAATCATGTACACAAGGATCAGAGTCTGAAGAGTAGTCCCACATATCATACCAATCCAAATCCCCTGGAAATATTATTAAACCATAAAAATTAATTCCATCCAAAACCAACCATGTAACCAAAGGAAGACCGGTTAGTAGCTTTACCTGTACGCCAAGTCTTGTTTTGTAACCTAGAACAAACCCTAGAGGCAAACCAATTACATAGTAACAAAACAAGTTTATATAAGCCACCGATGCTTGCCATCCTCCTCCTACTGCAACACCTGCTCATTTCAACCACACCAAATGAATCATTAGCTAGGGTTTTCTTTTTAAACTCGGACATATATCTTGATTCATTACCAGATATCACCGGTTGTAAACTGTTGAGAATCATCGTTATACCGAGGAGGTAAGCAAGATCAGCTACCGCCTTTCTCATCTGTTCGCTCTCCGTGAAAATCACGGCAAAATCATCTCGTGTTATGAGGATTACAATTGCACACACTACTCCAATGATGAGAGACTCAATCACTGTTACCATCACCGAGTATTTCGCAGCTCGTGGATGTCCCGATCCCAGCTCATTCGACACCCTTACACTGAAGAAACATATCGCGTAAACCTATCATTCCTCTTTATACAGAAAACAAAAGATTGATTTGACCTACCTTATAGCTGCATTGATTCCTATGAACAACATTCCTTCCCATCCATTAATGTTCATACTGAGAGAAGAAGAGAAATGTTATCAGAAATCAGCAAAAACGTAAAATCTCTTCTTGAAGCGATGGCTAACCAGATTGAGAGAGATCCAACGGCTATGACAGGGTCTTCAAGATGTCCGGTTAAGACAATGATGGTCATGAAGTACCAAATCTCAAGACAAAGCATAACCGCAGACGCAATCGATAGCTTCAAAAACGGCCAAACGTCTTTAAACGCTAACGAGGAAAGCCCGTGCCAACCTTCTTTACACCAACCAACAACATAAACAACCTGCGCAATCGCGATTCCCCAAGCCGAGACATCAAACGCAGCCGCTGCACCGTTTAGGCCCCACTTGAAAACGTTTATAAAGAGGTAGAGGATGAAAATGTGAAGGGTCAAAGCCACGAAACCGATCCACGCCATGATCCCGACTCTGCTCTGTGACTGGAGAAACTTCTGAGTCGGGAAATTGATCGCGAGCGCAAACATTTGAGGGATGATTTGTGTTGTGAATTTGCCAGATATTTCTGCGATTTCGGGTTCTTGGCCGAGTAAAATGAGCAGAGGAGTTGCGTAGATGTAGAGTGGAAGCAAGCAGAAAGAAGTTCCAATGAGTATAAGCCAAGAACGCTGCATATAAACGCCCAACATATCCGTTTGTCCCGCTCCAAACGCTTGTCCACATAGCGTTTCCAACGCACTCGCCATTCCCAGCTGCAGTTTTCTTGAAATGTTAAAGAAAACGCAAGAAACAGAGGAGAAGAATGTTAATGGAATCATTACCAAGAAACCAAAGGAGAAGTTGGAGACGACGGAAAGGGCGATGGCGACGGCAGAGAGCTCGAGATCGCCGATATGGCCAACGAAGATGCTTGTGAAGGAGTTAACTCCGTAATTGCAAAGAATGTTGAAAGCTATCGGCGCAGCGATTTCCCAAAGCTTAGATGATTCGACCATACAGACGAACTTGGCATCTCTAAAGCTTTGAATGGGAGGGAAATCGCCGTCATCGATGGACTTTCCGAGGAGAGTAGAAGGCGCGTGGTGAAGCTTGGTGGGTTCATGCTCTGTTTCGAAGACAGTGACTTTGACTAGAAGCGGAGAAGATGGACCACTATCAACGGCGTCGTCAACTTGTAAGGCGGCGATGGTCTGTGGTGGTTTTCCGGCAGAGGATGAGGAAAGTCTCTCCTCTGTAACCGGGATTTTCATTTTCTCCGGTTGTCACAATCTTTCTTTCTTTCTTTTTTTTTTTTTTTTTTTCTAGGTGAGGAGGATTGAAGAAAAGAAAACATTGAAATGGTTTATGAGATTTGCTTTTTGTTTTGTTTGTTCTTCTAAATTATTTTATGGTTTGCCTGTGATTTAGGTTTGCCGTGGAGAAGAAGAAGAGAGAATCTCGCACTCCATTTAAAAAAAGATTTGAGATTATGCACACACACAAAAATTGTGGCCGTTAATATAGTTAAAAGTATCCAACATGGGTTTATTGATCCAAAATAAAGAATCGTATTGTTTGTTTCAAGCAATTATTTACATTAAATAAATATTCAGTAACCAATATGCCACTAGAAGAAAATCAAGCATTAGCTGTTCATGGGTCCATTAAAATTAAGATGCGATGTAAAAGTTTACATTTGACAATGAATAGAGTGACTGGATCCATTGAACTTTGATTATATGCAATGATTCAAAAGCTTTAATATCTCAAAATCAGATTAGTCATGAGTGAATTATATTTATGATTATGTATAGTTGATTAAATATCATCCTTCCTTTATAAGAAAAGACAAATTAAGGCTCAATCCCATACAACAAAACATATACAGTTACGATTAATTAAACTCTCTTAGAGAGCCAAAAAAACCCCAACAATTAGGATCGGTTTATGACCATCTTAAAAGTTGATCAGGGAGAAGGTGGTCTACCAAAAGACGACCGTGAGCCAGCGCTAGACAGCCCGGTATTGAGATCTGAAAAGCCACGCCCTTCACTATAGGTTGTGCCGCTCAAGCCATTGTCCACTCCTCGATAAGACTCGCCGGAGACGAGAGCTTGTATCAATTTAGGTGGTGGCGGAACCGTCACTTCCACAACTCCTTCAAGCATCTTCACCACCGTCCCTATGGCCGGCCTTATCTCCTCATTGTCTTGTATGCACCATATTGCCACCGTAGCCATCCTAGTCGCCTCTTCAATGTTATATTCTTGGTTGAGTTTAGAGTCAACCACCGTCTCCACATTTCCTTGTATGATTTCACGCGCTGCCCATGGCGGAAAGAACCTGAAAGAAAAAAACACATTGATTCAAACTATCAAGTTTTTTTTTTCCTTTTCCTATCACAACTGACTCGAAGTTAAGAAGAAAAGTGATTGTATACCATTTTTCGGGTTCTTTCTCTTCTTTCTCTTCCGGTGTATCGCTATTGACAATGACATTCCTTCGGCCACCGATCAGCTCAAGCAATGTCATTCCGAAGCTATACACATCGGCTTTAGTAGTGATGGGTAAACCCGAAATCCACTCGGGAGCAACGTAGCCCCATGTGCCTCTCATTGTAGCTAGAACCCGGCTGAAGTCACGGCCAACAAGCTTGGCCAATCCGAAATCAGATACTTTGGCGTTGTAGTCGCTGTCCAAGAGAATGTTCTCCGGCTTGATATCACAGTGAATAATACAGTCCCTGCATCCTTCGTGCAGATACGCGATCCCTTTGGCAGTCCCTAACGCGATCCTGAAACGGGCATCCCAGCTTAGCACTTTGGGACTTGTTCTTGACAAGTAGGAGCTCAGGGGTCCGTTTGGCATGTAGTCATAGACGAGAAGTCTGTGAAGATTCTCTGAACAGAAACCTCGAAGCCTAACAAGATTAACATGTTGAATGTTCCCAATGGTGCACACCTCCGCACGGAACTCTGTCTCACCGCTTCCGGGTCTTTCCAAACGTTTCACAGCTACGAAAGTGGAAGAATCCGGCAATGTTCCTTTGAAAACCGCCCCGAAACCACCATGTCCCAGCTTCTCCGAGAATCCATTGGTAGCTGCTTGTAGCTCCTTGAAAGAGAAGACCTTCAAATTCAACACAGCAAACCCATCTTCGTCTTCTTTCTTCGTTTTCTTCCTCTTACGACTTCTCTTAAACAGAATCAATGGCACAAACAAGGCGAATCCTAGAACTGAGATTGACCCAAAAACGCTACACAATACAATTACAGCTTTAGAAATGTTTCCTTTCGAATTTCCTTTCCTTGGACCTCTGATATACAGTAGTATATCGCTACTAACTCCAGTCCAGGAGCTCGAATTCTTCAAATTAACCGGCGATTCGAGTAAAATCTTGCAGAGATTCGACTTCTGGTTGTGATAAAAACCCACACAAGAACAATTTCCCAAGCAGATTTTCGCACAAGAGCTCTTGCTTACCTGAGACCGCGGCGAAATCTCCAAATCGCCGTCGTACCTCAGATCACCCACCGCCTCAAAATGATCACTCATATCGCATGAATCACCACTTTCACGGAGACATCCGTCGCTGTAATCCTCAGATCTCCACGCGGCGGCGTTTTTAGCTCGGAATCCTCGGATGCAGGCACAAGGCTTGAGCAGGTCGCTGCTGCAAAACCCTAATTGGCCACAGAGACTGTAGACACGGCACCGATCCTCCGGCTGCAACCAAAACATGTTCCAGCTCTGCGTCTGTGGCTCCCACGTGTACTGCTTGAGCTGGCCGTTGTAGTCGACCAAGAACCGAGTCAGCCGCGGCTCGAGCGCCGTGTCCGAGGTTGTGACGATGTACCAAAACGACGCCGTGGGAGTGTAAGGGTTAACGAAATGGAAAGTGTAGATGTACGGTATGGTCATCTCCGGAACGCCGACGAATGATTCTCCGGTCCAGTTTCCGGTGGACCAGTACGGTTTGGCTCCTTCGTAAACAAGCTCGAACTCATTGAAGCCTGGGCTCAGCCTCAGTGAGTAAAATCCCGGGGAAGGGTCGAACGTAGTCCGCCACGAAGTCATGGCGGTTAGACCGGTGACATTCATCCCCGGAAGCCACGTGTCAGTCGGATTGTCGAAGCTCTGCCAAACCGGAGAACCGTCGTCCCGGGTCAAAATCAGATTACCGGTATCCGAGAACCGGAAATCGGTTCCCGGGTCTTTGTTATCCGTCTGCCAAACGACGCCGTATTGAGAGTCGGTGACGATTAGGTTTCCGGTGGAGGTGAGCTCGAGGGTGGAGGAGACCGGATCGGTCACGGGTCGGTTTCGATTGGCGACCCAAACGTAAGTAGGGGTTGGTATAGAAGCGTACCAGATTCCCAAGTACCAACCGGAGGGTGAAGAAGAAGAAGATAATTGGCCATTAGTGGTGGTGCTGAAGAAACCAAGCCGGAAAATTCTTTTGAAACTGAGAATCGTCTGGTTTCCTTTGATGATGATAACTTTTTTGTTTCCCAAAGTTTCAGAGGAAGATGATAGTGGAAGAAGAAGAAGAAAGAGGAGTAGAAGAAAAGGAACAAGGTGTGTACATGGCATTTGGATTTGGGTCTTTTTTTCTTTAATGGATGTGTTTGTTTGGCGAGAAAATGGTTGATGATATTTTCTTCTTGGTGGTGATAGACATATAAGAAACCTCCAAAAAGAAGCTCTCTCTCTCTTTCTGTAATAATACGTCTGAAATGAGGAGAGAATTTTTGGAAGATAAAAAATCTGTAAAAGCTGCGACTTCACGGACACATGCTCTTGAGTCTTGATAAAGTGAAATCACTATAATCGCTTTGGAACTATAGTCCCCTTGTCACATTTACTATATTACCCCTATCATCAACCTATAAAGCCACCGTCACGCTTGCTGAAATTTTTTCATTGTTAGGTAAAGTGTATCACTACTACTTAAGCTTTTATTAGTAACAAACTAACAGTATATGTAATGATGTGCATTGTAATTTATTTATATATAAGCTAAATACAAAGTTGAACAATTTTTGGGTTAATTGAAAAGGGTTTATTGTTGTTAATTGAAAAGGGTTTAGGGACAGAAGAGGAATTATGAATGGAAAAAGGATGTGGCAGGCATAAGTGTGGTTAGAAGTCAAACCCCGCGACCGTAAAAGTCATAACTCGTTTTCACATCTTACTTTAAAATTAAATAATCCCTGCCTGTTTTATTGTATCTTAAGTCTAAATTTTAATAATTATTTATGCAGACAAGGGGTTATCAAACTTACACGAGAATTATTTCTTCACTCGTACACACGACAAGACTAGTAGCATGTGGATCAAATAATTTGGAATATTCAGTTATTCTTAGATTGATTGTGGAATTACTATATCCACATTTAATAGAGTCTCTTCTCTATAACAAACCCAAAAATCAATTTCTATTTTTGTATCAGGAGAAAAATAGTACTCTTGAGCAATCAACACAAACATGCAAGAATTTTGAATCCCAGATCATGCTATGTAGATCATAGAATCATGTATCAAGAGTGTGAACATGATTTTCGAAAATGCAAAGTTGCAAATCAATCAAAAACTGAAATGGCCCTTTCTTTACTATCAACCACCCCCCCCCCCCCCCCCCCCCCCCCCCCCCACAAAAGAGAAAGAGAACGCACGAACAAGAAGCCAATGATATTTACAATATATCTATATGACTGCACCAAGTCAGGAGCATAACCACTTTGACAAAACAACAAGGAAAACGTAGAGACCGAGCAAACTTATGTGTGATGTAGAACAAAAGAGATGTAGGCAAATTATGTAGTAGACTAACCGGATACGAAACCGCTTCAAACTTCCAAACCACAGGATACTGATGCTACTTCAAGCAATCATCAAACACAATTTCCTGTGTTATTTGGACAAATATCAAATAAAATGTTAGTATGTCTGACAGTTTGTGCATTTTATCATCCCTCTCTACCCAAAGCTTTTAGCAACCATCAATGGCAGATCTAACTATGAATCCCAAATCTATTCCCTTTTGATAACATAAAGGATTGAACTCGTAAACAGTAGCAAGATATGCATTATTTGTAGGTAACCACATTTAGGAATAAAACTATCTACAAAAGATAATTCAAGCGGGAGACACACCTTATCGCATATAGGGCATCTATCACTTCTTTCAATCCACTCCAGAAGACAAGAGAGGTGGAAATCGTGCTCACAAGTTGTCGTTAGTCTTGGATTCTCAACGTCATAATCTGCATAAGGAAAGCACATGAGTCCACAACTTTTGATTGCTCTAAAGAAAACATTTCTTTTAATGATCTTGGTTTCTTACCTTCAAAGCAAATGGGACATGACTCCTCCTCTTCATCTACCAATTGCTTCAATCCTTTTTGTTTAGAGAAATCTGATTTCCTCGGCGAGAGAATCACTGAGCTGGCTTGAGTTTTACAGTCTGAACCCCCAAGATCTTCACATGTGGCTAACGTTTCGAAACTGCTCTCCCTAATCCTTCCTTTGGTACACTCCGATTCTGCGCACTGTGGTCTCCCCAAAAGCAAATCATATGGAAGAGGAGCAGGAGCACAAAAGGTGTTCGGTATAGATGTCTCCAAGCCTATATCAGCCAAGAGCCCTGTGGTGAATGCTGATCCCACACCAGCACGAGCTCCTGAAGGCTCAAGTCTTTGAAAAGATTCTGGACACTGCGTACCAAACTTTAGTTAGTGGAAACTTGAATCCTTCTCACATGAGAATGTTAAAAAGTGTTACGATCAAATAACTGCAGATGATGATGTCTACAATTCGTTTGTTTAGAAACAAACATGCACATTTTTCACAAGCACAAATTTCAAGGAAACAAACAAATGTTAAAGCCACCAACAACTTTTGAACTAAAATCATGATTTACGGATAAGTGAATTGTGCAAAGCAACAGAGATGGAAGATGGATCAAGGTGACAGTATAAAAAGAAGCTTGAGAGAAAATGAATGATTACAGACATAATAGTATACAGGTGTTCTAACAAGATGCGACTTCCTCGAGGAACAACAGCAACCTCCCATTTCCACAAACTATATATAATGTTTACGCAATCAACAGTCCTTGCATCATCTGCAGCTGCACTGCAGGAAAGAAGAAGAGTGGATTTTTTTACCATTAGGATACAAACAACAGTGTCAGTAAGCAAAATCCCAGAGAAACGTTCATTTGTTGCCAATGTTATCCATAACACATTCAGGTATAAGAATGTTCCCCGGTCAGGTCATTCCAATACCTGAAACCTAAATATTTTACAGGAATCAGTCAAGTTGCAACGAAAACAGCGACCCGAGCTCCACAATAACTATTCACTTTTGGGGCATTTTTAATCAATACAACAACACTAGAGACGTACGTAAGATCTTCTTCTTCGAAATCGCATAGTTAGACATAAAATGGAAACGACGACAAACAAACAACAATACAAATACAACATGAACTGGATTCAGCAAAATCTTCCCCAGATAAACAGAAAATTACAGAAATCTGAATCCAAATCCAAACAGTACCGAAGATTGAAGAAGCGGTAAAGACAAGAATCAAAACGGAAAAGAAAAAAACCTGAGATGTGGCCGGAGAATTAGAGTTTGTCCTCCGAGAAATTCAGGCGAGGGTCTCAAGAGAGCTTTATTTATTTGTACCTCATCATCATCCTAATTACACTTGATTACTCTCACTAATTATTAATTACCTTTCAAAGTAATTAAACAAAACCATTGGGCTTTTGTTTTGAAAGATGGGCTTTGAACATTATTAAAACCATGGCCCATTGTTAACCCTCTGTCAGTATCAGAGGGTATTATTGATAGTATGGTAACTCACAGATATCATCATCGTTCAACTGCTATGAATCTTCCATCCTAACCTATTTTTGATTGATTGACTTTAAATCAAAGTTATTTCATTATTATTTCCTCTAAACCTAACGTTCCTGAATCAGGATTAGAATTGTAAATGAAATTTTAGCTTTGTAGCAAAAATATTTCTATTGGAACGCCAGAAAATGAAAAACATAAAACTTAAATGCGATTTGATATTACTAGAGTTTATGATTTCGATTATTGCATTTACAGAGATGGACCCGTCTGCCATTTAATATCAGTGGCGGCTAACGATTGGTACAAATTAAAGATTTCGTATACGTTTAAAATACTAGAATTATTATTATTATGTATCAACAGAATCAGGGGTTTATGTTAGTAGACACTTGATTTCGTATTATGTATCATAATTTATACTGGAATAAAATCTAAATTATGAAACTATGTCAATTTTAAAAATGATTAGTAATAAACAAAACCAGGGTTTTAAATAATGATCAAGGGTGGTTTAAGTACAGGTGGGAATAAATAATAGCTGTCTTATGAGAAAAATAAAATCAACGTTGAAATTTAAAAGTCAGTCTCTCTGACTCTTCCTCCTTCGCCATTGCTATTTGCTTGCCCTCGTTGTTGCTACGTTCTTCTACTCTCTCGATTCCTTTTTTTTTTTGTTGCGTGAATTGATTTTCCGATGAACGGTCGTCGGAGATATAGCTCAAGCGGCGGATCTTGTCCTGCAACACCATCTTCTTACAGTACTAATACTCTCACCGATCGTTCTTTCGCTACCGACACGGGCAAATCTAGCTCCTTCGGTCGGTGGATCTCCGGTCTATTCATCAATTGCTTCACTCCTCCTGATGCCGTCTCCGATTCCCGTACAGTCTCCAATTATTCAGGTTTAGGTCTCATATATGAGATAAGAATTCTCTTTCTATTTCTGGATTGGAGCTCTCAGAGCCGATGCTAGTTAGTCAGATGATTCTTGGATTTGGATGATGAAACCAAATGAATATTGTTGTCTGAAACAGAACATGATATTCGAAGTAGACGTAGCTCAACTGGAAGTGTCCAGAGGCATTATCATAATGGGAATGCAAACGAAACAGAGAATCCAAGATTCACTTTCGACGAAATCTACGACGCGACCAAGAACTTCTCTCCATCTTTCAGGATCGGACAAGGAGGTTTTGGGACTGTTTACAAGGTTAAACTTAGAGATGGCACCACCGTTGCTGTCAAACGTGCCAAAAAGGTCTGAATCCTAAACAAAACCCTGTTTTGTTGCTATACAAAACACTCACCATTGCAACTTGATTTGAGTATATGCAGGGTACACACGGCGACAGTCAAGGTGCAGAGTTTGTGAGTGAGATTCAGACATTGGCTCAAGTAACACATTTGAGTCTGGTTAAGTATTATGGATTTTTGGTGCACAATGACGAGAAGATTCTTATTGTGGAATATGTACCCAATGGAACTCTTAGAGATCATTTAGATTGTGAGTAAACTCTACTCTCTCTCTCTCTCTCTTCTTTTACATAGTATAGTTCAACCAAATTCAATCAGTGTTCTTGACCGGAATCTGTTTGCAGGTAAGGACGGAAAGATTCTGGACATGGCAACTCGGCTAGATATTGCAACTGATGTAGCTCATGCCATAACCTATCTCCACATGTATACACGTAAGTTAATTGTGAATTCTTAAAACCACATAACTTACTTCTTCCTTTGAACTCATATTTTTGTATCTACTATAGAGCCACCTATCATCCACAGAGATATAAAAGCTTCAAACATTCTCCTCACTGAGAATTTCAGAGCCAAGGTTGCGGATTTCGGTTTTGCAAGATTAGCTCCAGACTCTGAATCAGGAGCTACACATGTCTCAACACAAGTCAAAGGAACCGCGGGTTATTTGGATCCAGAGTACTTAACAACGTATCAACTCACAGTGAAAAGCGACGTCTACTCGTTTGGTGTACTGCTTGTCGAGATTCTCACGGGTCGGCGTCCCATTGAGCTTAGCAGAGAACAAAAAGAACGCATCACCATAAGATGGGTAAGTTGAGATAGTACATTTATCATCTTAGCTTCTTGATTCACTAGCTATTTTGATCCTTTTATAAAACGATAAAATGGTTTGTGATTTGATCAGGCGATCAAGAAGTTCACAAATGGAGATTCGATATCCGTATTGGATCCGAAGCTAGAACGAAGTCCAGCGAACAACTTAGCATTAGAGAAGGTATTGGAGATGGCGTTTCAGTGTTTAGCTCCTCATAGAGGTTCGAGACCAAGCATGAAAAAATGCAGTGAGATTCTGTGGGGGATTCGTAAAGACTACAGAGAGCTCCTCAACACAAGTCTTTGAGATTCTCTAGTATAGTCCCTTATAATATATGGTTTAAAAACAAAAACCATGTATAAAGTATTATTATTTGTTTTGAGTATTAATTTGTTACTCACACACTATAATTCTTGTGCGAAAAATGTTGATTTGTAATTGTTTGCTTTTTTGAAACCTAATAATATTAGTGTATGTGATATTCTTACACTTTTCGGGTCAACCTAAGATATAGCCATTACAAGAGAGCATGTTGACGAAGAAAAATATCGTCTAAGAAAACAAGATTGTTTATTGAATTGTTATAAATGGTATAAATATCTCCTAGGATTCACATTAGTTCATTAGTTTCCACAATGGTTCGTATTCGTAATGTATGTATTATATATCGTTGTCTTTAACACAGGTTATTAATATGCAATGACCCGTCATTGCATATTAAAAAAAGTGGAGAAAAGTTGATAACAAAAACGAGGGACCAAAGTGTTAAATTAAGACAAATTGGTCGAGATTAACCCTTTTTAAAAATAACCAAAAACTAAACCGCAAAATGGCTTAACTATAGTTTCCTTGTTATTTTGAATCTAGTCAGCATTAAATTTTGTTTTAAAAGTCAAAATTTATTTACTATTTAGACTACGATATTTGGTTGAACAGTTTATTGTTATTTAAGTTTATTCTTATCTTTGGAAATGAGAAAATATGGATTATACTTAAATAGAAGTTTATTTAGACTATGATATTTCGTTGAACAGTTTATTCTTATCTCGGTTTATTTTTATCTTTGAAAATGAGAAAATATAGATTATATCTCTCGAGATTGTTTACCTTAAATAGATTTACAATGCGCCGGTTTGGATAAATTTTCAAAAAAAAATGAGAAACGCTTCTGAAAACTTCATATGTTTGTTGTTATCCTATTTAAAATTTATTTTTGTAAAACACTTGAAACACTAAAAAATATGGGAAATTAGGTTAAATAACCCAAACAAAAACTATAATTCAAAATCTAACCAATAAACCTATATCTAATGGATATAAATATGCCACATATGCTCATTTTTGTTAGTTTTCTAATTATAATTTTTTTTTTATTATTAAGCAAATTAGCCCAAAAAATATTTTATTAAAAGATTCTAGTTAAAAACTAATCATGACAAATAAGTTGTACTCATTACTCTTTGTTTAATTAAGTCCAACAAATGGGATTAGCAAAGCAATAATCCGATCTCTCTATACATTGTAGTACAAATGCAAACACGAAACATTATCAATTAGTTTCTATATTTTGATGTGGTTTTTAAAGGGTTTATGTGATTATATAACTTCTTAACATATTCAGGAAAAAAGATCTATCACAATTAGGTTTAACGTTGTTGGTTTTTTTTTTTTTTAAATCCAAGATTCTTCAAGTATATGTGGATGAATAAATTAGTTCAAGAAAATCAAAAACACGAGCTTTTTTAGAAAATGATTTTTAAGATAAAACTTTCTCAAAAGAAAAATTTATCCAAAAAAAAACTCATCTAAGTAACGAAACTACAACAACAAAGATTAGAAATTGCTACAAATGTTTGTTTACAAACTAAATAAAATAGACCAAGTCCCCCCCCCTGTCATTGCAGGTTAAAAAAAGTGGAGACAAGTTGATAACAAAAACGAGGGACGAAAGTGTTAAATTGAGACAAATTGGTCGAGATTAACCCTTTTTAAAAATAACCAAAAACTAAACCGCAAAATGGCTTAACTATAATTTCCATGTTATTTTGAATCTAGTCAGCATTAAATTTTGTTTTCAAAGTCAAAGTTTATTTACTATTTAGACTACGATATTTGGTTGAACAGTTTATTGTTATTTCGGTTTATTCTTATCTTTGAAAATGAGAAAATATGGATTATACTTAAATAGAAGTTTATTTAGATTACGATATTTTGTTGAATAGTTTATTCTTATCTCGGTTTATTCTTTTCTTTGAAAATGAGAAAATATGGATTATATCTCTCGAGATTGTTTACCTTAACTAGATTTACAATGCGGCGGTTTGGATAAATTTTCAAAAAAAAAAGAGAAGCGCTCCTGAAAGCTTCATATGTTTGTTGTTATCCTATTTAAAGGTTATCTTTGTAAAACACTTGAAACACCATAAAATATGGGAAATTGGGTTAAATAACCCAAACAAAAACTATAATTCAAAATCTAACCAATAAACCTATATCTAATGGATATAAATATGCCACATATGCTCATTTTTGTTAGTTTTCTAATTATAAATTTTTATTATTATTAAGCAAATTAGCCCCAAAAATATTTCATTAAAAGATTCTAGTTAAAAACTAATTATGACAAATAAGTTGTACTCATTACTCTTTGTTTAATTAAGTCCAACAAATGGGATTAGCAAAGCAATAATCCAATCTCTCTATACACTGTAGTACAAATGCAAACACGAAACATTATCAATTAGTTTCTGTATTTTGATGTGGTTTTTAAAGGGTTTATGTGATTACAGAACTTCTTAACATATTCAGGAAAAAGATCTATCACAATTAGGTTTAACGTTGGTAGTTTTTTTTTTTTAATCCAAGATTCTTCGAGTATATGTGGATGGATATATTAGTTCAAGAAAATCAAGAACACGAATTTTTTTAGAAAATGATTTTTAAGACAACTTTCTCAAAAGAAAAATTTATCCCAAAAAAACCGATATAAGTAACGAAACTACAACAACAGAGATTAGAAATCTTGCTACAAATGTTCGTTCACAAACTAAATAAAACAGACCTAGTCCCCCCCCCCGTCATTGCTAATTAAAAAAAGTGGAGGACAAGTTGACAACAAAAACGAGGGACGAAAGTGTTAAATTAGGACAAATTGGTCGAGATCAACCCTTTTTAAAAATAACCAAAAACTAAACCGCAAAATGGCTTAACTATAATTTCCATGTTATTTTGAATCTAGTAAGCATTAAATTTTGTTTTGAAAGTCAAACTTTATTTACTATTTAGACTACGATATTTGGTTGAACAGTTTATTGTTATTTCGGTTTATTCTTATCTTTCAAAATGAGAAAATATGGATTATACTTAAATAGAAGTTTATTTAGACTACGATATTTCGTTGAACAGTTTATTCTTATCTCAGTTTATTCTTATCTTTGAAAATGAGAAAATATGGATTATATCTCTCGAGATTGTTTACCTTAAATAGATTTACAATGCGCCGGTTTGGATAAATTTTCAAAAAAAAAAAAGAAAAGCGCTCCTGAAAGCTTTATATGTTTGTTGTTATCCTATTTAAAGTTTATCTTTGTAAAACACTTGAAACACCATAAAATATGGGAAATTGGGTTAAATAACCCAAACAAAAACTATAATTCAAAATCTAACCAATAAACCTATATCTAATGGATATAAATGTGCCACATATGCTTATTTTTATTAGTTTTCTAATTATAATTTTTTATTATTATTAAGCAAATAAGCCCAAAAATATTTCATTAAAAGATTCTAGTTAAAAACTAATTATGAAAAATAAGTTGTACTCATTACTCTTATACATTGTAGTACAAATGCAAACACGAAACATTATCAATTAGTTTCTGTATTTTGATGTGGTTTTTAAAGGATTTATGTGATTATAGAACTTCTTAACATGCTTAGAAAAAAAGATCTATCACAATTAAGTTTAGCATTGGTTGTTTTTTTGTTTTTTTTAATCCAAGATTTTTCGAGTATATGTAGATGGATATATTAGTTCAAAAAAATCAAAAACACGAAATCTTTTTGAAAATGATTTTTAAGACAAAACTTTCTCAAAAAATAAATTTACCCCAAAAAAACTCATCTAAATAACGAAACTACAACAACAGAGATTAGAAATCTTGCTACAAATGTTCGTTCACAAATTAAATAAAACAGACCAAGTCCCCCCCAAAGACAGAAAATAAAACAGACAATAAGGATACGAAGCCAAAAAGACAGAAAAGCCCTCGCAAAACATAAGATATTTCACATGAGTGATTTCAAAGACCTTTCCTTTACGGGCTTTCTAGCTCTCTTCGTCTTCTTCATCATCATTTTCTCATCCTTCTTCTTCTTCCTCCCATGATCGCTTTCTTGATCTTCCACTAACTCATTACTATTATCCTCTTCCACATCATCAAACCCATCAACACTACTACTCCCATCTCCAAACGACGCCGTTTTATCATCACTACTGCTGCTGCTACTCTTTTTGCTCACATTGTTATTATCATTATCACACACAACCATATTCTCGCCGTCGCCGTCGCCGGAGCCGCCTCGTTTTCTCCCCCACCGTGGTCCGAAACCAGAGTAATAGTAAAACTCGTACGGATTCGTCGATGCGGCGGTAAAGGCTGGAGCTTTCTTGCCAGTGCCACGTGGCCTTCCTCGTTTAGGCGGCGCCGGCATTGAGACAGCCACTTCCTCTTCGTCGCCGGAGGTTTTCACTGGCGAATTAGTCTCCATGGGTTCGGATTTCTTGTGACTGTTATCGCTCCGATCCATCGGTTCCTCAACCTCCGACGATCTCTCGTAATCCTCCGCCGCAATGAGATTAAGTCCCTCGACGGAGCTGTTCAATCTGGACGATAGAAGAAGAATTAAAAAAAAAAATCGTAACCGGGTGGGTCGCCCGGCATTTCGAATCCGATTCCGATTCTGGCGAAATTAAATTACCCGATTATCAAAAAGTACGAGTCAAAACCCTAAAAAACAAGGAAGGAAGCAGACAATAATCGAGAAAGAGGAAGCGATTGGAGTGAAGAATTGTTATTACCTTTGAGCAACGCCATTGGAATTCCCCAAGCTCACATTCCTATCTTCTCCATCGAACTGAGTTAACGAAACCAAAAATGGAGACACTTTGTAATAACAAACAAAAAAGACAAGACACGAAATGTGATTCAAAGAAGCAAAATAATCACGACCCATTAACACTAATCGATAAACTAAACGACCCAAGGCCCCAAAATCCAGAATTTTAGGGTTCTTTCAAGTTTCCCGATCGAACAGAAAAAACAAAAACTCGAAACCCTAATAATAACAGAAATGGTTGAGGCATTCATGGTAATGGAATCGTATATTGGTAATAATCGAATTACCTGGTGAACGAGAGGCGGAGGAGAAGACGACGGAGAAGGAAGGAACCACGACGAATCGAGTAGGTTAGGTAACTCGGAGGAACCATCGCCGTCGACGGAAGAAGTGACCGGAATCACATCCCATGGAGATTGGTTAAAGTGACACATATAAGTCTCCGGTCTATCTCCGCCGTAACCAGCAGTCGCTAAAAGCAACGATGACAGCTTCGTGTTCTTCCGAATCCTCATTTTACCCAAATAAAACTATAAGGCCCAAAGAAAAACAAAACAAGTTAGAAGACGATTTTGCATAGATATAGTACACATAAACACATTGAATAATATAAATATATATATCAACCACGTAAGCATATAACTCCGATTCACCTCTCTTCTTCCCGAGCTGGTGTTTTTTCTCTTTTTCTTTAAGAGCAGATCTCACAGAACTCTATAGGAGGGTTTTTTTTTTTTGGTTTTGCTTTTTCTCGGCCTTTCATATATTACATAAGTTTGTGTCATTAGACGGAAATACCCTTAGGTTTTACATGAATAGTCTATCGTACCCTCTCTTCTCTTGATAGAGTTAGGAAAAATTAAAAAAGAAAAGCTGCCGCTAAATTTTACCAAATTTAAGTTTCACAGAGTGGAGAAATCCCCTGTAGCAAGACCCACCGTAACACCTCTCCTCCTTTTGTGTTCTTGGTCAACAATTACCTCTTTTCTATTTTTTTTGTCAATTACATAATTGTATTTTATTTTTCAATGAGACTATAAGAAATTATAAGTCATATCTCTATTTAGTTTATTTTATGTTAATGAAATAAATGTATTCAAATTATACTCACACGGTTACACAAGTGCAAAGCTTTTAAATGAGAGCCATTGATATATATTGTTTTCTTTCTCAAAAACGAAAAAAACCTTTTAAAGGATCATCTGACATGATCAAGGTCACATATCTAAAAATGTAATCGTCTATCACGTGAGGTGAGCGTGTGCTTGACTAAGCATAATTAGATGGTGATTAACTTGAAGTTATAATCAGTAAGCATAATTAGATGGTGATTAAGGAGGAGACACAAAATGTGTTGTGTTATTGTTCGAGTGTGTTATTAGTTCAGTGAAACTGCCACTTGTCAACTGCTTGTTATCTCGTAGATTCTTCAAGATCAGAGAGAACGAGATATAATAGAACATGGGCTCTAAGAAAAGCCCAATAACGACTAAATTCGATTTTTCTACTTACTCGTATAATTCGATATTGCTTAATTATACAAGTAACGTGGATTAAGGCGAGTTTTTTCTGTGGTTGTTTATCCAATTTTCTTTAACATCTAAAATCCTCTTCGGACAAAAAAACATAAAATCCTCCAAGAACAAGTTATTATTTACGACCATCATTTCTGGATGGTAATAAATAACAGCATGCAAAGATAGACAAAAAGAGGTTTACTTTTTATAAAAAAAAAAAATTAATCGATTGTTCTCTCTTTGTTGGGAAATGAATACATTTTCGCAGCAGCTTTTAATTTTACAGGCGAAAAAAATAGAAATCAGGGACGATCGGGGTCCTACACAAAGGACACGTCATCTTAACGTCTTGGATCCAACGGTCAATACACATCTTGTGGAAAACATGTACGCAATTCCTCAAACACCGGACTTGATCACCGCCGTCGAAATCATCTTGACATATCCGGCAACTTTCCGGCGGATTCACCTGTGACATCTCCTCGAACTTTATCGCCGGAAGCATGTCGTCCATCGGAATCTTGTTTATGCCTGAAGACTCCAACGAATAATCACCAAATAAACGAGTTATATCAAGAAAAGAACCAACCTTTCTCATTAAATCATTTACAATAACTCCGACGATAATAACTCCGGCACCGCCGTAAGAAAAACCCATGACCCCTTTTCAAAAATGGTGGATAAGAATTTTAACCCCTAAAAAAATAAGAATGGTGAACGAAAGATTTAAGAATTTAGGATAAAATATGGAGAAAGAAAGATAGATTTAGGAGCATATAAAAATGGCTATTTTTTTTTACAATTCGGTGTTAAGCGTGGATCGCGTGGGCGGGATTTAGAGAAGAGATCAGAGACGATTAATTAAACGTACGTCAATGAGATAAAGCTACTGACTGTGACGCAAAACAACCAATCATAGAAGAACAAGTCAATGGATTTGATTGGTTGGTGACGGACAAGAACGTCGAATAGAAAGGATAAAGTAAAAAAGAATGAGTTCAGAGATACTGTATATAGTTGAAAAACATGGCTTAGACGCAATAGCTAAGTATATCTGATAATTAAAATACTACGGATATAACATTTAATTCTCTCTGACGCATAGATGGCTGAATAAATCAAAATCACATTTAGTTGTACTTCTTTTTTGGCTAGCTTATTATTGCTTTCTTCGTTTATTTAAAATTTATTCCAAGGTTTAGATCTTACGGACTCATTATTAGTGGCGTAAAAGTATTACTAACTTTCTCATTGAGTTAGATGTTGAAATAAATGGTCCGTTAATAATCGTAGTACGTATCAAGAACATAACGGAGATGGAAAATAATAATGAAAACAATTCATTCATTTCAGATTGTACAAAAATACAATACTCCACGCCTCGATTTGGACCAAATCGTTACATAGAAGAACAGACGAGTCCACAAAACAATCACACAAAGAGAGTTATGTAAATGCACAATCACCAGCTGAAACTGATTGATTCAAAGTGAAGTTTCTCAGCCAAACCAGAAGAACAAATCCTCGCCACTTTTTGTCTCATCTTCTTCGGACCACACACCATAACTCCCACGCTCGAACCTTTCGTCTCGAGTAGATATTCTGTTTTCAGACACACATTTTATCATAAGATATATGTAAATTTTTTCAATATTATTATTAACTATACTATTTGTACTTACTCTTGAGGTCTGGTCTTTCACCGAAATGGATATTGGTGCATTGCACAAGAGACTCTGGAGGAGTACTCTCGATTCCTCTGTAAGCCCACGAGCTTGGAGAAGAAATGGGGCTTGGTACGTCGACGTTTTGGACCTGTTTACTGCTTTCAACATTGCTCTTCTTCTTATTCCAAAACACAGCTGCACTTGATGTCATCATGATGCTAACGCAGAGGACTAGAAGATAAAGGATGGATCTTGAGGCAGCATTGTACTTGTTCTTGTTTTGATCGATCGGGTAAATGTAGTATTCTGTCATGACTCCAATGATTACCAAGAAGATTATGAAAGAAGACGAGAGGATGGCACCGAGCCAGAGCCATGAGTTTGGTCCTAGGATTGCTGAGATTGGTTGGTCCGAGGGGCTTGGCTTAAACCAGAGGGTTCTGATCTTCTCGGTTTCTTCGTTCATTGGTTCGTTTTCTTTGGTGATGAAGGCTTCTATTTGGATATTCAGGTCAGATGATAATTCGAGACCGGATGCAGGGAGGATAAGGTCAAGCATGGAAATGCCAGAAGCCTTCTTGAACGCGCAAATCAGGGTTATTTTGGGGATTTCACATGTCGTTGTTTGGCTCTTGGCGATTAAGTCGCGGATAATAGAGATGAATGGAGTTATTCCACTGCCTCCGCTAACCATAACCAAAGAATCATGCCTAGAAGGAAAACAAATAAAACACTCACCAAGGTTAATTGTGCAGCAAGAAAACCCAACCCTAATCTACTCTGCTTCAACCACAAGTAATATAGTTTAAAACTGGTCGTGTTTGAACAAACGATTATCTTACCTTAAGAAATCTGTAGAAGCAGGACCATAAGGTCCTTCGACAGAAACAGAGAGCGCGTGATCGGTATGATCCGAAGAAGAAAGCATCTCGTAAAGCTTTGTAGACCATTTCCCTTCGCTCTTGATTACAATGCTTAGCTTATCTGCTTCTAGGTTACTGCTTGAAGTAATCGTAAATGGATGCCATTGCAGCTTGGAGATGCTCGGTATGTTCACAAACAATGTGCTCGTCGGAGCATACATCAATCCTGTAACATCACATACATGTTTAGAGAAATTTTGAATCATATTTATATTAATCTTGATAGTTAAGAGGACTCATCACCTTTGGTTTTGGAGAAAGTGAGCTCGACGGTGTTGGAAGGAAGAACACGTGCAGACAAGAGACGGACATTGTCACGTGATTGTAAGAACCTCAAGAAACGATCGACCATGAACATATAGAATCCGGGAAAGATGATAAAGCAGAAGGCGATGCCAACGTGGAGGACGTAGAAGAACATGAAGACAATGTAAAGGTAGTGACTATAGAAGAAAACCTCAAAGAATCTTCTCCTAATCGAAGGATATGAAGTGGCCCACATCACAAGTCCAGACAACAAGGCAATCTCTCCGGCAACATTCGACATCTCGGTCTTAGACCAAGTCACCATCTGAGAGATTTCGTGCATCGAGGCCCAATAGATAATGAAACAAATGCCGTGAACGGTGAATAAGGGCATGAGCAAGTGACCAAGCCAAATATGGTACTTGATGCTTGACTCTGAAGTCAGTCCTATAACCGGAAGCAATGATGATCCACGAACCACCGGTATGAACAAGAAAGCTAGACATAGGTTACCTACCAGACCGATCCTTATTGCCATTCCCTCCAACATCGCTTGCCATCTATATATATACACACATCATTATTAGAACATGCATGTGTTTTGGTAGAAATTTTGAGTTGTGTGTTTGTGAAAGAGTGGTTACAATTTCTGGTGGAGTTTAGCGGCTGATTTAGGTGTAATGATGATGTAAGCATTACGCCAGTAAACGATGAAGTTCCAAAGAAGAAGAGCCACAAACATTGCCAAGAATATTAACTCAGTCGCTGAGACTATCCCCAATGGTCCTTTGACCAACATTGGCCTTCTCATGGCTGCCAACACGCCTCCTCCGCTTATCTTCTCCCTGTTATCATCACATATATACATCGTCCTGTCAAGTAGTTTATAATCAAGATACATATTTTGTGTTAATTATTCGATCAACTGATGTTACCTAATGAGATGATTAGTAATCTTTTGTTTCTTCAAGTGAAGGTAGAGACATCCCAAACAAGCCATGAGGAGCATAGGGAACATTAACATGAAAAGGGTCAAGCCTGCATTATGTCGTCCAAGCATAAACAGTTATAAAAGCATCAAATGTTGTGATTGTATATACATATATGAAATCAAAGGAAAAAAATCAAATATGATAAATATACACGAACCTGCGAAACCAAAATAAGTAGAGAGACCAAACTCAGTACGCATGACGGGTAACCACTTGGTTCGATAGGTTAAGGTTGGCATGAGGATCCAAACAAAGATGATTCCTAGGAAAATCACTAGCATTAAGAGCTTAATCAAACCCTTAATCACATCTTTGAACTCATCTCCCGATGATGGGGCTGTTGTCGAGACTCTCTCATCACTCTTGTCCATCTCCTCTCTTGGTCTCTTTGTCTTGATCTTGATCTTGATCGAATGTTGTTGTGGAGATTGAGAGGAGAAACAAGTGTATATATAAGAGAATGTGTATATGGTGTAAAGGAGTACTGAGTCGTACGGAATGTGTAAAGTACTTAATTACTAGTGCATGGTTCAGGCATGTGACTCTCTCTCCATGGATCTTGTTGTGTTTAGTTTCATTATTTTTTGGTCGATATGACGTAAAAATGTATTAAAATTGAACTAGAGGGATTAAAAGAAGATAATAAAAGATGATAAATATTGACTTTGGGGAAGAGGCCAAGGACCATGCAACCTTTATTGCTCTTTTTTTTTGTTTTTTTGTGGACAACCTTTATTGCTCAAAAGCTATTTGATAATTAAAATTATATTTTCGTCAATATAGTTTCTGATTTTGACATGTTATAGTGATCCAAAAAAGAAAAAAGAATATATAATGCTATGTTTATGACGTACTAATAATTTGTTAGATTCGGAGGTGGGGATGCGATACGGTAATAGCTCCGTTCCGTACCATTATTTCTGTGTTGATCATCATTTACATGACATCACCTCTTGCTTTTGACCCTCTCTATAGATTGATTATTTATTAATAATCATTCATATTTATCGAAAGACATGAATAGAAACATGAACATGAAGAAAACGTTTCCACTTTCCATTTCGTGAATTACATTTCTCATCATCGAATAAATATACCAGATACATATACATAAACAGTAGTACAATACATAAACAGTTTGGTGTGGAACATTACAAATCTAATAAACAAAAAAAGATTATTTCATCGTATCAAAGTAGAAAATGGTCGAGAGAAAAAAAGCTTGTTAATATACCGAACAAGCAAAAGCATCATCATTAAGGCTTACTTGCTGCAAATTGATTCCCGGACTTTGGATTATCTTCACGGACGTCCATGGACAGCTTGGTCCAGCCATAGTCCTCCCTAACTTTCTTCTTCCTTTGAGCAACAACGTAAAAGCTCATAAATATACACATAAACGCCATCATCGCGATGAATATGCTCAGGTTTCTTCTGTTCGGGCAAGAACTCAGTATCATATCTGCCGAAACATACCCGTCAAGACTACCCATCGAGTTATTCATCTTCATGATCTCGATACCATTCAATAATGCATCAATTCCGTTTACATCGACGCTAGTCTTGTTTGATGGCCCAACACTTACTGTTATCGATGATCCTGAAGGGTTGTGATCAGCAGTAGCATCCACCACGAAATCAATGTAATACGGGGAAGCAAGGACATTATCCGCAGAGTATGAGATATCAAAATCTGGATACGCCAAGTTCCCGTTGATGTAAATGTTGAAATAGAGAGTACCGAGTGATTTGCTAGCTATGTCACAGAAATGCATCCTGATGAGATACTCATAACCCGCGCTCACAGGGAAATCCCAGCTCATTTTGACCAAACCGCTGCTTCTTTTAACAACACGGGCGGTGTTGTAGACGTTATCAGGACCTACCTCGCGGCTGGCTCCTCCAGGCCTATACTTAATCCTACCGGTGAAGTAAGTTTTCTCATACCCATCACCGGTTTTCAAGAATTCATCATCAGGAAGCCAAGTTCTCCACAATGTGTCGTTAAAAGGAGTAACTTTCCTACCACCAACATTGATTCTATACATCACTTCCATAGCTTGTTTAGCTAAACCATTGAATTTCTCAGTTCCATCGTGAGATACAGAGGTTGCAACGTCAGCAATCAAATCCTTAGGTGCGGATATAACTTCAATGGCGTTAACGAATGCAAATTTGGAATCTTTACTAGGAACAAACCTGATAACGACCTCTCTGACATCGACCCAAATCAGGAATTCTCTAACCCTAGAGTCGTTGTCATCGCCTCTAAAATTCCTAAGCACGACATGACCGTTAACGGTAACGTGAAATTCAGCGTCATTGAGGTCGATTTTAGAGGAATTGAGACGATTGAAATGGAGACGTACCATGTGAGTCCCTTTCTCTCCGACATTGAACTCGTATTTCGCCTGTCTTGCGAAAATCCTAGCGGTCTTGTAGATCTGAGGAACGTTTGGAGCTAGATCTTCTCCTTTGAGAGCGATTGATCCTTCGGATGTGAAGGTCGTTGCGTCGGCGATGAAGCGGCGGTTATAGACGGTGGAGTCAACGTCGGAGCCACAGTTGACGAGATACTCGTCGGCGGGAGAGAATGGGAGAGATACGGAAACGGAGAATGAAGAAGATAAAAGGAAAACAAAGAGAAAGAATCCGATCCTTCTGTACAGATTCGCCATTGTCGTTGAAAGATTGCACAATTTTCAGTCTGATTTCTATCAGAAAGGAGACAAAATGGAAATTTGGCGAGTTGAGAGACCAAGTCAACGCGTCATTACAGCTGTTCCGTATCCTTTTTCCTGTCTCTCTATTTAATAATTAAGAATAAGCCCATAAATTCTCTAAAGGCCCAAAGCCTAATTTTTTATTCTTATACAGTATTATTAATCTACGTTTATAAATTTACTAATCAAATTTTTGTAAATGTCACTAGAGTAAACAAACAAGTTTCTTCTTGTTACAAACAAAGCAAGCCATGTGAAGTAAAGTAACAAAAAAACAAAACTATTTATCAGAATAAGCAACAATTTCGTCATTTGCACAAGCAGCCACATTGAGCACCATAATTCCCTTCTTTGTTGTATGCACTAATCTACAACAATCTCTCCTTGGAGCCTAGAATAAACATTATTCACATTAGTTTACTTGTAAACAAATATATATATGTTCCTACATATATCTAGTAATTAAAAGTAAAATTTATACCTTGTTCCACCTATCCGGGTTGGGTTTTTTGTAGACGAAGATCCGATTGATATCAGAAGGATCAGCTATTCCCCATTCACATTTAGGATTCCACTCGTTGTGCCTCAAATACTCGGTAACCGTCATGTCCGGATTAGAAGAATCGTTGAGCACACGGGACATGAAAAACACTCGCGGACGCTGGCAATCAGTGTACGTTATAGGACGTGTGTTGAAAGCAAGATTAGTGAAATCGCGTCGCTTGTGCCAGTCGTTGAATGTTCTAGTGGGAACTTCCATCATTCTCGCAGGCATATACGTACGTGTGATATGGACCGTGTATCCCCACGAGACCGACATTGTCCATTGCCGGTTTGTATCGTAGCAAATCGACTGTTGGACGAGGCTAGCTGAATCGAGTTTCGCTGGGATCATGAGCCTCTTTATGGCCTTGACTCGGTCTGTTTTGGGGAATATAGGCTCGACCACGTCTAGGTGATGGATTGAAACTATTGGCACTTGTGGATGCACCGATAGTAGACCCAAGAGGTTCCCGTATACATCAAACTATACCAAAACAATCATAGTAAACCCTAATTACCGATATAATTTTGGCGATCTCAAAAATCTTATTTTCAGAACATCAATCTTAAATCTTGGTTAGCTACGAGTGGAAAATGAATCAAATCACGCAATATAAAGTTTTACATTTTCTATTTTGAAACCCCAAAACGTACTAAAATGATACTAACCTGATGAAATCCGACTTCTCGAGTGAGAGGAACACCGAGCTCAGCCATACAAGCATGAATCCGATCATCGGATCCGTACAGATCGGAGTATCTCTCGATACACCGATCTTGCATCTTCTCTAAGACCTTCGCCAAGGGATAACTTATAGCAAAGCCACCTCCTCCGTACGCCATTCCGTACGAGAACTGATGGAGATTCTGTAAATGACTCTCCGACGGAGCTCCGATGTAATAAAACTGTTTATGATCGTATTTTCTCAAAACCCTGACTAGATTCTCCGGGAAAAACACAGTGTCGTCGTCACCCATCACAACCCACCTCACGTTTTTCTCAGATTCAGTTCCGTTTAACATCTTCACCGTCTCCGATACGATTCTGGTGATCCTGATCGCTGATCTGTGACCGTTCCGGTAACGGTACTTGAAACTCGACGTGTCGGATGAGATTTTGATCTGAGGCAATGATGATGCGGAGGAAGAAGAAACGGTGTCGTTTACGTGCTTGTCGAGCCAAACGGCACCGTTCATTTCTCTGTTTGGTTTCCACCATGTTTTGACGTATTCTCTCCGATGCTTCCATAGATCGGAGGAAGCGGCGATTCCGAATACGATGTGTTTAAGCTCTGTTTTTTCCTCTGGTTTTGGACCCGACCCGAGTCGGATTACGGGTACGAGGAAAGAATTGGGGATTCTAGAAGGAGAATACGGGTTTAGAAACGATATGAAACTGAATGAGTATAAGAAATATGAGAGGAAGATCAAGAGGACGATGATCGCTGTAAACGAGCATGGTGAAGAAGATGAAGAAAAGGGTTTATTAGATTTGTCATACGAAAGTGCTTTTTGGTCTTTGTGAATGGTTTCTCCCATGGCTTTTGGCTGATAACAAATCAGAGTTGGGTACAGTCGGAGAAGACGACGGCCAAAGTACGGAAGCTACACCGTCTCTCTTGTGTATTGCACTACTCTTCTGTTGGTGTGAGAGATTGAAGAAATGAAACTAAATTTTAATAATATTTTATTATCCTATGAAAAAGGTGGATTTTGTCTCGATGTTATTTTAGGAAAAGTATCTAAAAGTCCATCATTAGACAAATTATAATTTTTTTATTTATTTCTTACGTAATGGTACGTGAATCTCACCGTAATTATAGCACAATAACACTGGTCAACATACCAAATAAAATCATATTTATAATGAATATGTTTAATACCATTTTTTGGATAGAAATTTCAACATAACAACACAAATTCTATATATATAAAGTAACATTTGCAGCTATATAAACATTTGCTCAAAAAAAAAAAAAAAAAAACATTTGCAGCTATGTATAGTGCAGAATATTCGTTATAAATTTTGTCCATATACTATTGAAATGGTACAATTTTAGGTATGATAATGTTTGCAAACTGTGATTATATACCAATTAAGTTATGATAATGTTTTAATTTTGTTGGTTGGTGGAATCAAAAACATCGCGACGTTTACATGTTCCATCGTAAACACGCTTGACGGTTTAATCACAAAATAAACGACACGTAGTTCTAAGCGGGAACAACAAACTGCTTGACCTTTTTTCCACATGGTATTATAGCCGTCAGATGAAAAACATTGTTAACTAAATCGAACGGTTTAAAACACCGAAGGAAATTTGTGCGACTCTCTCACACGAAGTATTCGCAGCATTTCTCGTCTTCTTCTTCTTCTTCCCTCTTTGGCAAGCAAATATGGAATCTGTATTTATTTGGAGTGATTCATTGATTCTCGAAGAATCTCTTTAGCTATCATCAATCAATTCGTCTCCAGGTAAGATATAACTCTCTAATCTCTTTAAATTTTCTCAAGTAGTAGAGAACCCATTGACTTCAATTTGATCTTCGTTTCGCTTCTCAGGTTCAATGGCCGGAGTTAGGTTATCGCTTCTCAGGTCACTTCAGAGATCGTCTTGTAAACCTCATCATCAAGCTCAAGTTCGCAGGTCTTATTCGCGACTAACTGAGTATTCTAATCCGCGACCTGCAAATTCATCTCCGGTGTTTTCTGGTTTCCAGAAGAAGGAGCCTCACGCTTCTTTCAATCTCCTTGATTCCCATGTCAGGGCATTTAGTTGCGGATTTCCTCTTGATGGAGAGTCTCACAAATCGAAACGTTCTTCTCCTTCGGTTGTCTCTTTTTCGTCGAATCTGCGTCTGCATAGTGCTATGCCTTTCTATTACTCGACCCCTTTGTTAGGTCATTCATCTTATACACGAGCTTTTAGCACGAAACCTGATGATCTCGGTAGTAGTATTGTAGCCTCTGGTGGTAGTGATGGGAATGGAATTGATTGGGTTGAGAAGGCTAAGGATGTGTTGAACACTAGTGTAGATGCTGTTACTGAAACTGCGAGGAAGGCTAGAGAAGCCTCTGATGAGCTGACTCCTCATGTGCAGCAATTGGTAGACTCGAATCCGTATCTTAAAGATGTCATTGTTCCTGTCAGTCTTACCATGACTGGTACTTTGTTTGCTTGGGTAGTGATGCCTAGGGTTTTGAGGAGGTTTCACAGATATGCAATGCAAAGTTCGGCTGCTTTGCTTCCCGGAGACTTCTCAGGCGAAGATGTTCCATATGAGAAAAGCTTTTGGGGTGCTTTGGAGGATCCAGCGCGTTACTTAGTGACCTTCATGGCTTTTGCACAAATGTGAGTTGCTTTAATGAACTGATGTATCTGAGTAACAGCTGCAAATTCTGTTATGGAAAATAAAATTGTATGATGATTGATATTGATTGTGATATGCAGTGCCGCGATGGTGGCGCCAACAACAGTAGCAGCTCAGTACTTTTCGCCAGCACTGAGAGGAGCAGGCATCCTCTCTCTTGTATGGTTCCTACATCGGTGGAAGACCAATTTGATTTCCCGAACGTTGTCTTCTAAGAGTGTTGCCGGGCTAGATAGGGAGAAGATATTGACCTTGGACAAAGTATCATCAGTTGGTCTTTTTGCAATAGGTTTGATGGCTACGGCAGAAGCCTGTGGGGTAGCTGTTCAATCGATCTTGACAGTTGGTGGAGTGGGAGGTTTGTGAACTGTCTCTATTTCAAATTAGTTGTTTTGCTCAGCCTGTTATGACTTATGGTGAGTGATATGATTTAACAGAAAGGTCTAGCGTTTTGTGAATGTCGTGTTGATAGTATAATAATTGCTCGTAACTCATTGATTTTGATTTGCGTCGTGTAGGAGTGGCCACTGCTTTCGCTGCCAAAGATATCCTTGGCAATGTTCTGAGTGGTTTGTCAATGCAGTTTTCAAAACCTTTCTCGATGGGAGATACAATCAAAGTTAGTTGAATATGAAAATCTTTTCCGTTATTTGCTCTTTGCTCACTTTTTTTTTTAATGTTTCCTAGAGAATGCAAATCATATCTTCTTGAAGATATAATGTCTTCCTTGTTCCTACATTATAGGCTGGGTCTGTTGAAGGTCAAGTTGTTGAGATGGGACTCACAACAACATCTTTGTTGAACGCTGAGAAATTTCCGGTTTCGGTACCTAATTCACTGTTTTCCAGTCAGGTTAGTTTATTGTTTATCGCGTCATTCTTCTTCATGTTGCAGAAGTTTGGACTCTCATTTTCAGGATTTTACGTGTATAGATGATTGTAAACAAGTCACGAGCTCAGTGGCGAGCCATAGCATCCAAGATACCACTGCAAATCGATGATTTGGATAAGATTCCTGAGATATCAAATGAAATCAAGGAAACGTTGAGATCAAACACAAAGGTTTACTTAGGGAAAGAAGCTCCTTACTGCTACTTATCTCGAGTGGAAAAATCCTTCGCTGAACTCACCATCGGGTGCAATCTCAAATACATGGTACTATCTTTAGTATTTATAACTTTGTTTTCAACATTTTAAATTCATTAGGCCATCAATCACTAACAGTAATACAATTGTTTGCGGTCAAATTTGGAGAAAGATTGTGCTTAATGCAATGAATTTACATACATGGTAATGATTGATTCCAGGGAAAAGACGAGCTATACACTACACAACAAGAGGTACTTCTTGAGTCCGTTAAGATCATAAAGAAGCATGGTGCATCGCTCGGTACCACCTGGGACAATTCACCATTATGAGTGATCATTTGGTGGAAATGAAGAATTAAAATGATGATGAAGAAATCTAATTTGCCAGATGAATCCAGAAACCTATGTTTCGTGTAGAGTTTTTGTTATAGGAATCAAGAGAAAAAACGAGTTGTGTGTAGAGCAAAAACCCAAATCAATACATGTGGATTTTTTCCTTTGATTGTGCTATTCATTCATGTGTTTTGATCAACAATTCATTTCTCTTTTTCCGTAGTCGTTTGTTTATCAAGCGATTCTATGAATGTTGTGTCCAACAACACACGGACGGACTTAAGAAGTAGTACATTAACTTGGCTCTTCTCCTGTAATCCGTTAGCTTTGAATATTGATTTGATACATAATTTGAAGAAAAGTAAATGATATTTTTATATTAGGAATTTTTAGGATTATGTTTTGAGGTTTGTAGGATTTGTCTTAATAATAATAATTAATCTACTGGGAGAAAAAAAAAGAAAGAGTAATCTGTTATAATAATGCATTTCACTATATGCATTCCACTATATGGAGCCCATTTACCTACTCCCAAACACTAACTTATGCTTTTCATCTTCTATATAAATGATGCATTTCCTTCATTTGTAAGAACACACAATTCATAACTTCAACAAGAAGAAATAGCAAATCATTCATTCTCTCTCAATTTTATTTTCATCAATATCTCATTCTTTACCGGGTATAATATTTTGTTCTTATTAATATTTATCGAAATGATAAATTATACCATTCTTTTTATAACACGTTATCAGCACGATCACTCTAAAAAGATCAATTTTCATACGCATACTTATTGTACCATTTGGTGTGCGGACTACCGCCTCCATAATAATTCCATGTGGTTGTTTCACACACCATAATTTATTTATTTATTGCTTTAATTATTTATGGTCGGTTTACCGCCTGATTATTTATTTATTATTATGGTTGTTCTACACACCATAATTTATTTATTTACTGCTTTAATTATTTATGGTCGGTTTACCGCCTGATTATTTATTTATTATTATGGTTGTTCTACACACCATAATTTATTTATTTACTGCTTTAATTATTTATGGTCGGTTTACCGCCTGATTATTTATTTATTCTTATGGTTGTTTTACACACCATAATTTATTTATTTACTGTTTTAATTATTTATGATCGGTTCAACCACCCTGAAAATTTATCTATTGCTTTAATTATTTATTTAGTATTCTCTCTTGGATGACTTTTTCACCATAACCTTGTTATTACTTCTATGTTAATTTTATGTCTAGTATATATAATATTCAACCAGTTTTTTTCTAAAATTAATATTTGAACTGGTAAATTTATCTGATTGATTATCAAATATTTTCAGAATAATTTTTCTTTCTCATCCGATTTTAACGGTCACAAAGAAAATATTTCAAAATAATTTTTAAAATTTTTTCACTTTAAAACGGCTATATAACGGCTATGAATAGTATTTTTCATCTATAAATACACTCATATTTCACTCTTTCAAAATCACTCAAACATTTCATCTTCTTCCAAACAATTTCACAAAAAATATTTTTAGTTCTCATTTTGTAAGAAAAATGTTTCGTTTGTTTTTGATTTTTATTATCGGTGTATTTCTTACCGTGATTTATGGTCTCTTCGCCGGAGAATTTACTCGCGAAGAGTTTATCATGAATATCGGTTTACTTGTTTATGCTTTAATGTTCTTTGTAATTGCGATTTTAATTAATGTATATGGTTTCTAAAATCATGTTATATTTCTAATAATAATATTTTCGATTTTATTTTTTTAGAAACAAATGGCAAACATCGAAAAGCTTAAGATCCCAGCTCTCAGAGTCACTGGTGAAAATTACATAGCATGGTCCACTGATGCTGAACTTTATCTGGATTCTCAGTCTCTATTAGATACTATTAAAGAAGAAAAAGAATCGACTGCCCCTGCAAAGGCAAGGGCGGTAATTTTTCTGAGAAAACATCTAGATGAAAATCTAACGCATGATTATGCGAATACAAAAGACCCTGTAGAGCTGTGGAAAGCTCTTAAAGAAAGGTTTGACAACCAAAGGGCAATAACTCTCCCACATGCTCTTGATGAGTGGGCAAATTTAAGGTTCCTTGATTTTGACAAGGTGGATAATTATAATTCCGCCATGTTAAGAATTGTGTCCCGATTGGAATATTGTGGTAAGAATGTGAGCGAAGAGGAAATGCTCGAGAAAACTTACCTAACATTCCATAAGGAACATTTTGTTCTTGCTGAACAATACAGGAACTGTAAATACAAGAGGTTTTCTGAGTTGATTGTGGCTCTAATGTTGGCTGAGAAGAATAATGAGCTTCTCATCAAAAACCATAACGCTCGACCTGTAGGAACAATTGCTGTCCCTGAAGTGAACGCAATGGATGGAAAAAATCGTGGACAAACGGATGTGAGGTATCCGGGGAGAGGAAATCAAACCAACCGGGGTCGTGGTGGTCGATTTAATCGTGGCCGTGGGAGAAATTATAATCCAAAAGGACGGTCATTTAAATGGGTCCGGTCTGAACAAAATCTCAAAGGGAAAGAAAAGAAAGACAATTTCACCCAGAAGCGTGAAGGTGTTTGTTACAGATGCGGATGTAAAGGCCATTGGTCCAAAGTGTGTCGTAGTCCTTTGCACCTTTGCAAATTGTACCAAGAGTCAGTTAAAGGCAAAGGAAAGGAAGTTAATCTTATGGAACACCCTGAAGGTGATACATACCTTAACGCTTCGGACTTTGATGATGATGCCGAAATGACAAACCTTGCGGATAATCAAGATGCTTGTAATGAGACTACTGTATAGTCTCTGTTTATGCCATGTATAATATTATGCTTTTCCGTTGTTTGAAAAAATAATGTTGTTTTTTTTTTTAACAACAATTTAATATATAATCATTGTGTATTTTTCTTTTAATGAATAAAATTTATTCTTCTTTTATTGGTGTCTATCTTGATCACAGGAAATGGAAAGCAAAACAAACGGAATGATATTTAAAGGAAATATTAGAGAAATATGTATACCAGATAGTGGAACAACGCACACTATTCTGAGACATAGAAAATATTTCACTGATTTAAAACCAACGAAAATCGTTGTGAATACAATATCAGGTCCTGCAGACTTGATTGAAGGAACTGGTAAAGCCAACTTTATGTTGCCAAATGGAACAAAGTTTTCCATAAGAAATGCCTTATTTTCTCCGAATTCTAAAAGGAATTTGTTGAGTTTCAAAGACATATACCTTCAAGGATATGATACTCAGTCTGCGACTGAAAATGAAAAAAAGTATATGTATGTAACTTCCGATAAATCTGGAAAAAGGCTTATATTGGAAAAATTTCCAAAACTTCTTTCAGGACTGCATTATACTCATATAAATGCAATCGAATCACATCTAGTGGTTAAAAGAAATCCAGAAGATTTCACATTATGGCATGATCGCCTTGGTCATCCAGGCATTTCAATGATGCGAAAGATCATAGAGAATTCACATGGTCACCCACTGAAAACCCAGGAGGTATATCAGGGGAATGGAAAGACATGTGTTGCATGTTCTCTTGGAAAATTGATCATAAGGCCATCTCCAACAAAGGTTGATAAAGAATCACCAAAATTTCTTGAACGGATTCAAGGCGATATATGTGGACCAATACATCCATCATGTGGACCATTCCACTATTTTATGGTGTTAATTGATGCATCCAGCAGATGGTCACATGTTTGTCTATTATCATCTCGAAATATGGCATTTGCGAGATTTCTAACTCAGATAATCAAACTAAAGGCTCAGTTTTCTGATTATCCAATTAAAAGAGTTAGACTAGACAACGCTGGTGAATTCACATCCCAAGCCTTCAATGATTATTGTATGGTAACGGGAATAGAAGTTGAACATCCTGTAGCCCATGTTCATACACAAAATGGTTTGGCTGAATCATTAATTAAACGTCTGCAATTAATTGCAAGACCGTTGATCATGAGATCAAAACTCCCACCTAGTGTATGGGGGCATGCAATTTTACATGCTGCAGCACTTATCCGAGTAAGACCAAGTGCATATCATAAGTATTCCCCATTACAACTAGTATTTGGTCATGAACCAAATATTTCTCATCTAAGGGTTTTTGGTTGTGCGGTGTATGTGCCTGTAGCACCCCCACAACGTACAAAGATGGGACCACAAAGAAGGTTAGGGATATATGTTGGCTATGATTCACCATCTATTATAAGATACTTAGAACCTCAAACTGGTGATGTCTTTACGGCACGGTTTGCCGACTGCCATTTTGATGAAAAAGAATTCCCAGTTCTAGGGGGAGGAAACAAACAAGTAGGAAAAGATATAAGGTGGAGTGTGCCATCTTTATTACATCTCGATCCTCCTACGAAACAGTCTGAACTGGAAGTTCGACGAATTATGCATTTGCAGAGTATAGCGAATCAGTTACCAGATGCTTTTGCAGATACTAAGACAGTAACTAAGTCGCACATTCCAGCTGCAAATGTTCCTGCTCGAATTGAGATTCCTACAGAATCTGGAAGAGCAGATGATACACGAGAGTCTAGGACACGCCTGAAGCGTGGAAGACCTGTTGGTTCTAAAGATAAAAACCCTAGGAAGAAAAGGGAAATTGAAAAGGTTGATGTTCCCAGAGTAGCTGAAAATACTTTGGAAGAATCACATCAAGAAACGAATGAAGATGTGGAACATCATGAACCTAAAGAAAACCATGAGACCTCTATCAACTATATTCATAATGGAAAAGTTTGGAATCGAAATGAGATGGTTATTATGGATGACGTTTTCTCATATCTTGTGTCAAAAGAGATAAATGAAGAAAACGAAGATCCAGAACCTCAGTCCGTATATGAATGTAAAAAGAGGGATGACTGGAGAAAATGGAAAGAAGCCATTCAAACCGAACTTGATTCGTTAAACAAACGAAGTGTATTCGGACCGATTGTACTTACACCTGTAGATGTAAGACCGGTTGGACATAAATGGGTTTTCGTTCGGAAACGAAATGAGGATAATGAGATTACGAGATATAAAGCTCGTCTTGTGGCTCAAGGTTTTTCTCAAAGACCTGGGATAGATTATGAGGAAACCTATTCTCCTGTCATGGATGCAATAACGTTTAGATTCCTGATGAGTCTAGCCGCTTGCGAAAATCTAGAGATGCGTCTCATGGATGTTGTTACTGCTTATCTGTATGGATCATTAGATACGGATATCTATATGAGAATCCCTGATGGGTTTAAAATGCCAGAAGCATTAAGTTCCAAACCCAAAGAATTATGTGCAATCAAATTGCAAAGATCATTATATGGACTAAAGCAATCTGGACGTATGTGGTATAATCGTCTCAGTGAGCATTTAACAAAAGAAGGATACGTGAACAATCCAATATGCCCATGTGTTTTCATCAAGAAAACAACATCAGGATTTGTGATTATTGCGGTCTATGTTGATGATCTAAATATAATTGGAACTCAGGAAGAAATACAGAAAGCCTCAGAATATTTAAAAGGGGAATTTGAAATGAAAGATCTCGGACAGACAAAGTACTGCCTTGGTTTACAAATTGAGCATTCTCAAAAGGGTATATTTGTACATCAATCTACATATACCAAAAGAGTGCTAAAACGATTTAATATGGATGAGGCAAATCCATTGAGTACCCCCATGGTCGTTAGATCACTAAATGTCGAAAATGATCCATTTCGACCACATGAAGAAAATGAAGAGATACTTGGTCCTGAAGTACCGTACCTAAGTGCAATCGGAGCCCTCATGTATCTTGCGAATTGTACTCGGCCTGATATATCATTTGCTGTTAATCTTTTGGCAAGATTTAGCTCATCCCCTACACGAAGACATTGGAATGGGATTAAACATATTTTCCGATATCTTCAAGGGACGATTGATTTAGGATTGTTTTACCCTAAAAATCCAAATAGCCAAATGGTTGGTTTTGCAGATGCAGGATATTTGTCAGATCCGCACAAAGCGAGATCACAAACAGGATACGTTTTCACGGTCGGAGGCACCGCTATATCCTGGCGTTCCCAGAAGCAAACGCTTGTAGCTACTTCCTCAAATCATGCTGAGCTTATCGCACTCCATGAAGCAAGTAGAGAATGTGTATGGCTAAGGTCAATATATCAACACATTCGATCATGCAGTGGATTACTTGTAAATATGGAGCCGACAATATTATATGAAGATAATGCCGCATGCGTCGCCCAAACAAAGGAAGGATATATTAAAAGTGATAGAACCAAACATATCCCTCCAAAGTTCTTCTCATACACCCAAGAGCTTGAGAAGAATAAAGACATTGAAGTAAGATATGTCCGATCATGCGACAATGCTGCAGATCTCTTCACGAAATCACTACCTACATCGGTGTTCAAGAAGCATATATATGACATTGGAATGCGCCATCAGCGAAATCTATAAACTTTATCACTCGAGGGGGAGCATGCTAGTTGCACTCTTTTTGCCCTTCTAAGGTTTTTCCCAATGGGTTTTTCCTAGAAAGGTTTTTAACGAGGCAACAAAAGACACGAGTCAAGAAACATAGTAAAACTGGTCTCCAAGGGGGAGTGTTATAATAATGCATTTCACTATATGCATTCCACTATATGGAGCCCATTTACCTACTCCCAAACACTAACTTATGCTTTTCATCTTCTATATAAATGATGCATTTCCTTCATTTGTAAGAACACACAATTCATAACTTCAACAAGAAGAAATAGCAAATCATTCATTCTCTCTCAATTTTATTTTCATCAATATCTCATTCTTTACCGGGTATAATATTTTGTTCTTATTAATATTTATCGAAATGATAAATTATACCATTCTTTTTATAACATAATCCATTTTGATTTGACCGCTTGACCATTTTTAGCTGCAACAGTCAGGAAGAAATCAAAATCGTGAGAAGCGGACTCTTTCGTCTTTGATTGATTCCTTGTCGGCGATTCCACCATTCTCAACGCCGGCAAGGTAAGTCCGCCGTGATCCCTCCCTACCGCTTGTTATCTGTATAGCAATCCTGTAAGATCCACTGCTTCGTTTTGCTCCCGAGGAAGAAACAAGGGCTTGTGCCTTGTTTCATCTTTACATCTTAGTTAGGAGGTCTCTGTGTTGTGTGATTGAAATGGAGAATCATCATAATTGGAATTCTCAGCCATACCCTTATTACACCCCTCCTTATAGGCCTCCCAATTCCAATTCCAATTCTGATCCATATCCTCCTCCTCCCCAACCTTACCCTTACCCACCGGTTCATCACCATGCTTCTATGTCTCACTCTCGTCCACCACCGTCTCCTTTTTACGATTACCAACTCCAACCTCCTCCTTACCCTTATCCTCCTCATCAACCACCACTCCACCCTCACCATCACCATAGCTTTGGCACCTATCATGCTCAATCGCCAGATGATCATGTGACTTCTGCAGGTAGTATGACTCATGAGAATTTCAGCAGTGGTACTGGTGGATCCTCTTCCTCATCTCTTTACCCTCCTCTGGATGAGCTTATGGGCGGTCTCAGTGTTTCTGCCAGTCAGCCTTCTATGCCACCAGCCCCCTCCGCTCCATATTTATCTCCCCAATCTTCCAACTCATGGCAGGGAGGCTCCTTTGGACAACACCCTTACAACTCCATTTCAACTCATTCACATGTATCACACTCGGGCAGGCTAGACTCGTCAACTCATGGACACCCTTACAACTCCCTTTCAACTTATTCACACTCGGGCAGGCTAGATTCGTCTACTCATGGACACCCTTACAACTCCTTTTCCAGTCATTCACATGTATCACACTCGGGCAGGCTAGATTCGTCTACTCATGGTTATACATCTACTGGATCACCGCATAGTCCTGCTATGCACATTGTGCCCTTTGGGAAAGCCTCCTTGAAGGTCCTCATGTTGCATGGGAATTTGGATATTTGGATTTCTCGTGCGAATAATCTCCCAAACATGGACATGTTCCATAAAACATTGGGTGCTGTGTTTGGAAGAATTGGCAATGTGATCGAAGGGCAGTTGATCAAGAAGGTCACAAGTGATCCTTATGTTTCCATATCAGTTGCAGGTGCAGTGATTGGAAGAACATATGTCATGAGCAACGACGAAAATCCTGTCTGGCAGCAGCATTTTTACGTTCCTATTGCTCATCATGCTGCCGAGGTCCATTTTGTTGTTAAGGATAGCGATGTTGTGGGTTCACAGCTTATAGGTATCGTTACAATCCCGGTTGAACAAATCTACTCAGGTGCAAGAATTGAAGGGACTTACTCGATTCTAAACAGCAATGGAAAGCCTTGTAAACCAGGGGCAACTCTGACGTTATCGATTCAATATACCTCAATGGATAAACTCAGTGTTTATCACAGCGGAGTTGGTGCAGGTCCTAACTACCAAGGGGTCCCTGGAACATATTTTCCTCTTAGGGAAGGTGGAAATGTGACACTGTACCAAGATGCACATGTACCTGAAGGGATGCTCCCGAGAATAAGACTCGGCAGTGGAATGTATTACGAAAATGGAAAGTGTTGGCATGATATGTTTCATGCCATTGTTCAGGCTAGGCGTTTGATTTATATTACAGGTTGGTCAGTGTGGCATGATGTCAGGCTTGCTCGAGATAAAGAAGATCCTGCATCACAATGTACACTTGGTGAGCTCCTAAGATCAAAGTCCCAAGAAGGTGTGAGAGTCCTGCTTTTGGTTTGGGACGACCCAACTTCACGAGACATCTTGGGATATAAAACAGTAAGTTACCGGAATCTTAAGTCCCTTTTGTTGTGAAGTGCGTATGTTACTTACACTCTAGGGTAGAAGTCAATGGCTTTGCTTTCTTGAAGTCTTATCAAGTTTTATGTTAGCCTACTTTTCCTTGTAATCCAGAAAGTCTCAGTTGGGTTTAAACTTCAGTATGAAAAAAGCCTGCTTCATGCAGAAATGAGAAATCTACAACTCAATTTAGAGATATGTATAGTGCATCTCTGGTTATTCATGTAAGTGTTAGGTATTTATACAATTTGTTAATTTGAACAGGATGGGGTGATGGGAACCCATGACGAGGAGACACGCCGTTTTTTCAAGCACTCCTCAGTACAAGTCTTGCTATGCCCTCGAAATGCTGGAAAGCGACATAGTTGGGTCAAACAAAGGGTAAAACATGAATTTATTTGTTTATTTTTCAGTTGAGGTATCTGGCTTCTATTTATACTTTAATCCATCAGGAAGTTGAAACCATCTATACACACCACCAAAAAACCTTGATAGTAGATGCCGATGCTGGGGGTTACAGAAGGAAAATCATAGCTTTTGTTGGCGGACTTGATCTCTGTGATGGCCGATATGATACTCCTCAACATCCGTTGTTTAGGACGTTGCAAACAGATCATAAAGGTGACTATCACAACCCCACTTTCACGGTATGTTTTCTTCTATGTTCACCTGTCTTTCTAATTATATTGTAATTTTGGTGGCAAATACGTATTAGCAAGGAATAACCTTTAGCAGTAGGAAAAAAATACTGCCTTGAACTTTCTTAAATGATACTTCAGTCTTTGTTTGTCTTCTTTAATTCTTGGCGATTACTCAAGTAATTCTTAGTTACTTGTTTTTTTTTAATCAGAAAATTTTAATTTGGATGTACTTAAAATGTAATTTAGGGTAACGTTTCCGGTTGTCCAAGAGAACCTTGGCATGACTTGCACAGTAAGATTGATGGCCCAGCTGCGTACGATGTGCTGACTAATTTTGAGGAGAGGTGGCTGAAGGCTGCAAAGCCTCACAGAATCAATAAATTGAAGACGTCATATGATGATGCATTACTAAAAATTGACAGGATTCCAGATATATTAGGAGCCTTTGATGCTCCTACTGTTAACACAAACGACCCTGAGGCTTGGCATGTTCAGGTAAGCTCCTCTAAACTCTTATACTAAAATTTGATGATGTTCATAATTGGTCAGAAATCAACCTTTAGTTTGAATGTCTGTGTTTGTGTAAGTAGTCTGTTGTTTTGATTATCTGCGCCAATTAGTGTTTGGGAATCTTTCAAAAACATATAGAATGGCGCAGGTTTCTTCATACTCTCTGTACTTGCAATGGTTTTGGAGAAAAACTGAAGATTTGATTAACTATTTTTTTAACGTAAAAACCAACCGTGGAGTCTGAACATCAACATTTACTAGCAGCTAACCTGTTGTTTTGATTAACTGTGTGCCAATTTATTTCTGGGATTCTTTCTACAGCATTAACCTGTTGTTTTGATTAACTGTGTGCCAGTTTTGGTGTATTTGTTTCTTGTTTTTACGCCTGTCCTTGGATATAAAAAAAGTTATGTTCTGACTAATCCACCGATTCCTTGAAAGATGCGCATCTTTCAGTTAGACCATGCAAATCTTAAACGTTGGTCCACAATATTGTCCTAGTTGATCTTATTTTTAAGCTGATGGTTGTCTGGTTTCTGGTTTCAGATTTTCCGTTCGATTGATTCAAACTCTGTGAAAGGTTTCCCGAAGGATCCAAAATATGCTACAAGCAAGGTGAGTTGAAAAATCAAAGGAAATTTTGTGCTGTCATTATGATTTGGTGGGCACTTATATGGCTAGGAAATTGATGGATAAAAGGGTTTCGTTTGGACAGAACTTGATGTGCGGTAAGAACGTGCTTATAGACATGAGCATACACACCGCATATGTAAAGGCCATTCGTGCAGCCCAACACTTCATCTACATTGAGAACCAGTATTTCATTGGATCCTCTTATGACTGGAATGCTCACAAGGACATAGGTTTGTCTATGCCTTTGTTTTTTTAAATGAGCTAATGATTTACTTTGTTGATTATGATTTTCTAATGTACTAGCCATGTTTGTGGTTACTTTGTTGATTGTGATTTTGACGTTGCAGTGTATTTCGTACATAAATATTGAGCATAATTTTTCAACATTTTTTCTCAACATGAGTCAATGATTATGATAATCTTGTTTATGGTTGTTTATTCTATGGCGATGGTCATGTAGGTGCCAATAATCTGATTCCTATGGAAATTGCGTTGAAGATTGCTGAGAAGATCAGGGCCAATGAACGGTTTGCTGCATATATTGTCATTCCAATGTGGCCGGAAGGAGTTCCAACCGGCGCAGCTACACAGAGGATTCTATATTGGCAGGTTACTCTAGTGAAGATATGTCTTTGCAAACCGTTAACCTTCTCCCTCTTAGTCCATGTGATATTATTGATATCATGATCTTCCCCCTAATATCTTCCTTAAACTGGTGAAATAAAAAAATTATCATTTAAGTAGAGTCTAGTGAATATAATCCTGATTGTTCTTAAATTTATATGTAGTTGGAGACTACAGTTTCTTTTAGCCACACCTTGTCGTAATAGAACAGTATGGATTCAAAAATCAGCAACATGGGATTTCATTTATAATCGAAACTAAATGGCATAGTTATGGTCCTTGTAGCACAAGACGATGCAAATGATGTATGGGACTATCTATAATGCATTAGTGGAGGCCGGGCGCGAAGATGAATTCTCCCCACAAGACTATCTGAATTTCTTCTGTCTCGGAAACCGAGAAATGGTCGACGGAAATAATGAATCGGGAACAGGAAGTCCAAGCAACGATAACACTCCTCAGGTAATTAAACCTGCTGCTTGACTTGCTACTGTGGTTTATATTGTCATTGAATGATGATGAGTTGTAACTGAAATGGTGTTATAGGCATCATGTCGAAAGAGCAGAAGATTTATGATATATGTTCATTCGAAAGGGATGGTTGTTGATGACGAGTATGTGGTAATTGGATCTGCAAACATAAACCAAAGATCAATGGAAGGCTCGAGAGACACAGAGATTGCAATGGGAGCTTACCAGCCTCAACATACATGGGCAAGACGACAGTCTGGTCCTCGCGGTCAGGTAATAATCGCGTCCAGAGATAATCCAAAATATGATTTCATAATCTGAGTCGTATGGATTCGTCAATTTCGCAGATCTACGGATATAGAATGTCACTTTGGGCAGAACACATGGCAACGCTAGATGATAGCTTTGCGGAGCCGGAGAGCCTAGAGTGTGTAAGGAAGGTGAGAACAATGGGGGAGGAGAATTGGAAACAGTTTAGGGCAGAGCAAGTGTCGGAGATGAGAGGACATCTGATGAAATATCCGGTGGAAGTTGATCGGAAAGGCAAAGTCCGGCCACTTCCAGGGAGCGAGGAGTTCCCTGATGTTGGTGGAAACATTACCGGATCATTTCTCCTCATACAGGAGAATCTCACTATCTGATCACAAAGCTTATTTTTTATGAATTGGAGGATTTCTAAATTATTTTAACTTTCACATTCTTTTGGGGGCAGTAATAAAACCTTGGCGTGTTGATTGTGTAAATTAACAAAGGTGGTGATGATCGAAGCTGGTCGCAAAGGCCACTCTTTTTATTTATTTCATTGGAAACAGAATACTATTTCATTTTTCATTATTCTCAAGGGGATTGGGATGAGTTACATGAATGCACAAGGTGCCAAAATCAAAAGGTCCTTAAAACCTAAACTCATTCTATTTCAAAAAGAATAACCTAATTCTAACTAGAACAAGATGCATATAAATAGAACTAGCACATGATTTGAATGCACTCTGCATCAGAAGCCAATCACTTGAAGCTTCAGGTGTCATTGACAAGCTTTGGCCTACTTGTTTTCGGATCAATTTCAACTTTGAGACCAATTTCATGGAGCTGAGGCACATCCACAGAGCCTTGCATCTCCAACTCAGCTACCACTTCTTGGTTCTCTTGGTTCCCTTCCAACAAATTTCTCACACACCACAAGCCCCATTCTCTCAAGAACGGGTTCTCATCGTCTGTCACGCACTGCTGCAGCATCAGGAACAGACCGTCTCTCTCCCTGATCTCATCTTGTACCTTTTTCCTTCTGTACGCACAGTTCCCAATCACAGACACAATATCTCTCCTAAATCCTCTATAAGGACAAGGCTTCGAAGAAGAAGAACTAAGACTCTCGTTTAGAGCCTTCTTTATCGTTGTTGGAGGATCGAGTTTGTGAAGCAGGTCAAGGAGGAGCTCTATTAGTCCAGAAGACAACATCAACTCCACAGTATCACCTGAATCCTTGTCTGCGTTCATGAGTTCTTCAAGGCTTCCTCCAGCGCAAGCGTCCCTTATTATCACCAGAGAGTAGCCCATTACGTCGACTATAGTTGAACCCGTTGGAAGCTCGGATCTTTCACCCGAGGCAAAATCAAAAACGCCAACTGATTGCTTGAGTAATCGAAGAATGTAACAAGTTGCATCCTTTGGGACTGACACTTCTTTAACCCGCTCATTTGCAATATCAGACACCATCCTGAGAAGAAAGGCTTGTTCTGATGTAAATGTCTCATCTTGGGACTTGTATAATTTGGAGAAGAGTTCAGCGAAGCAATCGCCTTCAACACACAGTCTCGAAACCAGTAACTTGAGCCAATAATCCTCTACAGACCCAACTACAAACAATTAACAACATTTGGTGTTGCAATCAGATAGATAGAAATAAACCTTATTTGGTTCCTGATTCGCTGGCAAAACTATAGATAGAGCAATGTCTTGTGTTCAGACGAATTACCGGAAGATGATGTCCGTACAGTTTCAGCAATGATGGTGAGCCCTACATTGCTGCAAAGCTCTGAAGCTATCTCCGGGCTTCCATCAAAGCAAGTATACAAAATCATACACAGAGGATCACAGGTTTCACGTCTCCTAATCTTAGCGATCGACAAAAACCTCTCCGGGAAAAAGCGCATCCAAACATCTCTCTGGCGTTTCTCTCCGAACACTACAACGTTCGCCAGAACCTGCAATCCGAATCGAACAGTCTCGAAATCTTCAATCGCGGAAACCAGCAAGTCGGAAACGAGAGCAGAGCCGTTGTGATCGACGAAACCGTTCTGATTCGAAATCTCTCCGGCGCAGAGGTTTCGGAGGACTTTCAGAGAGAGATTGAGGTAATGCCGAGAAGATGGGTAAGGAAGAAGTTGAAGAAGACGAAGGATAGATGGGAGGATAGCCTTGGAAGCGAGATCGGAGCGGCCTGAATCGGTCCTGGAAGTCTCTAGGAGAAACTGCAAGCAAACTTCAAGAGAATACGATGAATCCGAAGCATCGAGCAGCGGTTGAAGCACTTGTTCGGGTAGAGAAGCTTCCATTGATGACGAAAGAGAGTCTCAGGTTTCTTCTTTAGGGCTTTTCCGATCGCATATGCGCAGGGAAGGAAGACAAGGGTAATTCCGTCAATATTGTTTCCCGTTATGGGCCCTTAGATTCTAAGATGGGCTAAGAAAGACACTCAAAACATTATAATTTGTTGTATTTTGAAAAACGTAAAATCATTAGACATTTCTTCTAAACTTTTTCAGATTATTTACTTAATTTCTGAATGAAGACGATTTATTGATCTTGACCAAAAATCTAGACGATGATGGTCCTACGAACGAGATACATACCGTCGCATGATATGATGGAACTTCTGTCCATATGAGAGGGTTACATAACTTACATTACATTTAAGTTTTTATGAAAGATGTAATTAATTGTTCAATTAGGAGTAGGACTATAGATAACAATGGGGCTACGAACAGAGTGACGTGGGCTCTTCCAGACGAGCAAGCCCGACACAATCTTCCCTGGAGTCATTTGTTGAGCCTTGACCACCACTTTGAAGCTTCTCTGTTGTGAAGCTTTTGTAAACGACAAACTCTTTGGCTCCACCGTAATCTCTACCCCTTTCGGTGCAGTGACGATGGCGTTGTAGACCGAAGACGGTGGTCCGACGTTGGTGACTCTCCGCCTGAACACAGCCATTGTTGACGTTTTGGCAGTTTTCAACGTCAGTTGGATTGTTGGGTAGTTTAAGGAATCGTGGCCTAGTCCAGGGACAATGGACGAGCAGGTCACAGACCTTGACCCCACAAGTGGCGCAAGAGTGGTTGCGTTGTAGCCTTCCCCGCATAAGAACTGGACATAGGAGAGGTCGTCCATATCGTAGACTAAGCCAGGACTCGCTGCTCTTCTTGGGTTTACTTGGCCTCCTCCATAAGCAAACTCTGCGGCCTTGTTCATTCTTCTGCTTATCGGTTTTGCTACATAACAAATACATACATGTTAAAGGCCTTTCTTCAAGAGTGATACATGTTTATCTTTCTTTCTCTGTTTTGAGTTTCTACATCTGGTATATTTATGAGAACAAGACCGGGTTCTTGGGTTGGATTTGTTACCTGAGGTAATGATGGCGGATTTGATCGCAGCGGGTGACCAATCCGGATGGAAAGACTTGACGTAAGCGGCAACACCAGCAGCGTGAGGGCATGCCATTGAAGTACCAGACAGGATGGTGAATTTTGAGAATTGGGTGTCACCATCTAACCCAGTCAGTGATCTCTTGAGAGTGAAAGCCGCCAATATATCAATCCCGGGTGCAGCGATATCAGGCTAATTAAAATCCGCCAAAGAAACGGTAGAAAACATACCTAAGATCCGCATGCATTTCTCATAATCAGATGACATAGTGACCAAACAAGTTTAGTTAATACCTTGAGAAGGCGTGTTGATCCTGGGTTGGGACCTCTTGATGAAAAAGAAGCAACAAATGGAGCAGGGATTGTCACTTGCCGGGTTTTCTGAATCACAGCCGATGGTGATCTGCATCAAACAAGAGAGTTAAACACACTTCTCTTCTCAGGGATCTTTGTATCCAAGAAATCAAAAAGAACCTTGTAGAGTTGATATATCGGTAGATAGCATCGCCAATGGAGGAATTAACAGTGGTGGCTGGAGCCATGAAAATCTGAGCGTTATCAAGATATTGATCGCTTACTATAACCGCACCAGCGCCTCCATAGCTTTTAACAGTCGACTCCACACCACCTCCTCCCATTCTACACACCACTACCCTTCCCTTCACTTTCTTCCGGTCCAAAGAATCAGAGAAACAATACCTTTTGCATATCATCATCATCAACAAACATGTTAGTCACCACCTATAGCCTATAGGGTTTCTGTCTTAAAAACATAGAGATTCAAGTAGTAGTAGCAGTACCTGGCCAAGAACTTGTCGTCTGAGGTCTTAGCAACATCAACGCCCCTTACAAGCGGATAAGATTTGGCTTTTGGCTTAAACATGCTAATTCCCATTCCCTAAATTGTTTCACAATTTTTGCTTATGCAAAACACTAGAGGATCTGGTTTTTTCGACTTAAGAGGAGAAATTGCTTACCGAGAAGGATTTCCCGTTGCCGAGATCAATCTGGCTCTCGAACGACCGATCGATTCCGCTTGCCGCAACCGTCAAAATCCACGGCTCGTGATTCGTTACAGTCGCTGAAGATGGTCCGTCGTTTCCGGCGGAAGCCACCGTGAGGATCCCTTTCCTCATCGCGTGAAACGACCCGACGGATATCGAATCGGTAGAATAACTCGCGATCGGACCGCCGATTGAGATGGAGATTATGTCTACACCGTCGTGGATCGCCGCTTCGAATCCGGCGAGGATGTCCATGTCGGCGCAGCCCCCCCTCGACCAACACACCTTGTACATCGATAACCTCGCCGACGGAACCGCGCCGCGAGCGGTGCCGTTTGCTATGCCAAAGAGACTCGCGTTTGCGACCAGAACGCCGGCTACGGTGGATGACGTGTGAGTTCCATGGCCGTCGATGTCGATCGGTGATCGGATTTCGCCGGTCGGCACGTTTCCGTCGTTCTTGAAGTACTTAGCGCCGATTATTTTGCTGTTCAAGTTTACATAATTCAAGAAGGACCCTTATATTAACGTATAATTATTATAAGCTTCTTAAACTATTGAAATTGATCAGCCAGCTCCATTTTCTAACAAATTTATCTGCTTTGTTTAAAAATTCATACTATTTCTTAAATAATCTTTGATCAAAGATTAAAGAAAACATTTTATAAGATGATTTTATACTTGTTGCATCCGGTGAAATTTTTATAAGGTCCACACGATCCTTTCCATTTGGTAGGGGGAGGGCCTAGACCATGGTCCTGGAAACTCTCTGAATCTGGGGTTATTCCTGATTATTGCACCACAAAATTTATAAATTTTAACAAGCATATAGCTAGAAGAGCATATATGTAATTCACAAGAATAGTATATATATGAGAGTAACATATTATAAACCTGTATCAAAAACACCAATAATAACATCTCTCTCTGCTTTTAGATGTCTTTTTGCTGTCAGAGGAAGTCCAACGAAATCCCATGATTTTGTTGTGTGAAGTTGTCGATATTCATTTCGGAATACCCCAAGAACTTCTTCCATTTCTGCACCATTTATTACTTGATTTTATAACTTGTGAATCTCATAATTCATTAGTGCATGTAAGTTACTTGTGATATAACCCAAAAAAAGGTATTGTAATTACCCATCATTTTCTTAGCTTCATGTTGAGAAAGCTTGGCAGCAAAAGCGTTGAAGGCTTTAGTGTAACTATATACCATTCTTTCTTTTGCTTCTTCTTGGCTGTTTCTCAAGAAATATTTGATTGGATTGGTAAAGTAGGAATAGGAGACACAATCATACGTCTAAATTTGATTAACAGATTCACAACCAAGTAGAATATATTTCTCTATGTATATAATGTTACGCATTAGTTTGTTTTAGAATGTGTGTGATAGATGCATATGGTATACCTTATATTCAAGGAAGAGAGAAGATTTATGTGTGTCTTGATAGCTTCGTCTTTATCATTAGGTCGATCTCCCAAATAAATGATATAGAAATCCTTTAAAAAGAGTTTTTCAAGAGTTAATTCGATCTCCTTTGCAATCTAATGACAAAGAAGCTATGAGGAGTTTTATATATATATTACTTACCTTTACATGTTCATCTGCGGCTGATGCATATCTTGATGATATCCATATAACATCAAGAAGAACGATAACAAGAAGAGGAAGAAGATGATGATGACATGAACATTTTGACCTTCCCATATGTAGTATTGTCTATATGATAAGTTTGGTTTTTGAGTTATGAGAAGATGACACATCCTCCTCTATTAATAGAGAGAGAGAAAATTACCTTATGCATTATAACTATTTGTTTAGTTTAAACTAATTAAGCCGAATTAGACCGCACATGCGAAATTGTATAATTGATATAGATTTTAGTTTATTTTGCTAGAAATATTAGAGTTCGCAAGGTATCTTAGAAGGGAAAGAGTGGCCACTTGCGATTATACACATATTTATGTAGGAACAAAATGAAATTTTGCTTACTTGCATTCGAATTCAAGAAAACTAGTTTTTGCTACATAAACTCTGCTAATAATAATAGCTTTAAAGTTTTCCAATGTTGATATATTGTCTTGTAAGGCTCAATGTTTCTCTTGTAAAGTATTGTCACATTTAACTCGGTACATAATATGTCATCATCAATTATATATATGTCATCATCAATTATATATATTTGATCAATATTTCCCACAATTGCTTACGCTACAGCAGATGTATATGCATGAGCGTGAGAGAAGGGTGTTAAGTGATATTGTCCCACATCGGAAGTTGGAGAATTAGTTCACTAATATATAAAAGATTAGGGTCAATCCACTCATTTCCAATTGGTTTGGTTTTGAGGTGGAAACCTAGAAAACCCAAATTTAATAAGCTCAACTCATTGTTCACTCAATTCCAACATTAACGCCTAATTGGGCCGTTGAAAAACTATGTTAAACCCATTTACGGCCCATTATAATTGATGAGACCACACCACTCTACCAGTAAGCATTTCTTTGGGGATAACATAAAACCAATAAACCCCAAATCTAACGGAAGAATCCGAATCCGAATTCGATTCCGATGTCACTGATTCGTGTCTCCCGCCACAATCGGTCCTTCTTCGTCTCCTTCACGCGCCGCCTTCACGCCGCTTCTTCCGACGGAACAGTCTCCGCTTCTTCCTCGTCGCGGCTCCGAGACCATTACAATTTTCAACCACCACCGCCTTTATCGTCAACCTCCGAGGTTCCAAACCCTACTGGCAATAAGAAGAAGCCGAAGCCGCAATACCGTCCACCTTCGTCTCTTGAAGGTGTGAAGAAGGTTCACTCCGATCTGCCTTTCGATTTCCGGTTCAGTTACACGGAGAGTAGCTCCAACGTGAGGCCGATTGGATTGAGAGAACCCAAGTACTCGCCGTTTGGTCCTGATCGATTGGACCGGGAATGGACCGGTGTGTGTGCGCCGGCGGTGGACCCGAAGGTGGAGTCGGTGGATGGAGTGGAGGATCCGAAGCTGGAAGAGAAAAGGAAGAAAGTGAGGGAGAAGATCCAAGGTGCATCCCTCACTGAAGCTGAAAGGAAGTTTCTGGTTGAGCTTTGTCAGAGGAACAAAACTAAAAGGCAAATCAATCTCGGTATTAACCTTTTCATCTCTTGCTGCTATGAATTTGTGGAACAATGATACATGTCTCGGTGTCTTCTTGTCAGGACAAATGTCAACTTGTTAGTCACCACCAATACCAAAATTGATCATCTTGTCTCTTTGTAGATGCACTCATCTGATTGCCCATGATTTTGGTATGGTATGTGTTTCTGTGCTAAGTGATTGCTTTGGGGTGTGTATGTGTATGTGTAGGGAGAGATGGCTTGACTCACAATATGCTGAATGATATCTATAATCATTGGAAACATGCTGAAGCAGTTCGAGTCAAATGTCTTGGAGTCCCAACTCTCGATATGAAGAACGTTATCTTCCACCTTGAGGTATTCGTCTTTTACCAATCTATGTCCTCGTTTCACTTGATGATTTATTATCTTGTCTTTTGATCCATTTAGTCTTGGGGAATCTTAAGAATGACTCCTATCATCACCGTGTTGCTTGCTGCTACAGGATAAAACGTTTGGACAGGTCGTTTCTAAACACTGTGGTACCCTTGTGTTGTATAGAGGGAGAAACTACGATCCCAAGAAAAGGCCCAAGATTCCATTGATGTTGTGGAAACCTCATGAACCGGTGTACCCTCGGCTGATTAAGACAACAATTGATGGTCTAAGCATCGAAGAGACCAAAGCAATGAGAAAGAAAGGACTAGCGGTTCCTGCCCTGACAAAACTCGGTCCATGCCCTTTCCGTTGCTTTTCTTTTTATAATTTTAATGCTGGTGGGTATCATTGATCACTTTTGCCTGAAATATTTTGTTTCAGCCAAGAATGGCTATTACGGCAGTCTTGTTTCGATGGTGAGAGACGCTTTCCTCGTGAGTGACCTGGTAAGAATTGATTGCTTGGGACTTGAAAAAAAGGATTACAAAAAGATTGGAGCAAAGCTTAGGGTGCGATGTTTGTCTTTATCTCTTTCACTTTTTGCCGCTTCGTGTTACTGTGTTGACCAAACACTAATATCAAAGTTTGTGTGAAGGATTTGGTTCCTTGCATCCTGGTGACATTTGACAAGGAACAGGTCGTGATTTGGAGAGGTAAGGACTATAAGCCACCCGAAGACGAAGGAGAATATCCGTCCTTCATTCGTCGCGACTCATCCATAGACTCCGTTGCCGATTTATGTTGTAGAGAGGATTAGGTACTCTTGATTCCAATTGTATAGTTATATTGCATCTCCGTTGCTTCTTGTCTTGTTTGAATAATCAAAGAAAATCTAAGAAAACAAGTTCTTAGTTTTCATTGTTTTTCAAAGAAATATTGTTTTATTTTCTCTCATCCGCGAAAGAAATAAATAAAAAAAACCCCGAAAAAACCAATGATAAGGAGGTATAAGTTAAGAATCTCAACAAATATTAAAAAAAAAAAAAAAATTCCAATTGATGATAAACATAAATCTAATCGGAAAAATTCAAAATATCAATCAGTTGGTTAAGAAGACAAAGTCTTGAAAGAGAACTTGTGTTACCTTTAATCAATGGAAGAGAGGGGAAGGAGTTGAAGAATTTTCGTGCGTCAAAGTTTTGAGAGAGAACTTTGACAAATGGCTCACGTTCTACTTGCCTCATTTGTCGTTTCTCTTTGTTGAAGACGAAACCTCTCCTTCCGCTTGACGAAGGACAAAGCACGCGACAAATGATGATAGATCCAAAGGATCACTTGTACTCTTTTTGGTCGAGTCTATGCGCTTCCTTGATCGAGCTTAGGTTAAAACTAGAATCCTCCTCCCTCATACTCCTCTTCCCTTTGCTTTCAGGTTCCATCTTTACTCTTGAGGTTCTCTTAACAAAATTACCAAACTTTTCTGTATCTGTATCCTATTTATAGAGAGAGAGTAGGATGTTAAGCTAATTAGTGGTTTGGACCAGAATATGCTCTTTTTTGTATTGAACAACTTAGAGCAAACCCACATTCAAAATAGTAAAAAAAAAAAAAACAGTGACAAATTGTTGCCCAAAGTCCTCAAATCAGAACTCCATGAGAGACTCAAAGTACACATATCTTTATTTTATTGGTTTATATTTATTTTTGTAACATAAAGTTTATGATATAATAAAACTCTATTAAAACTAATAATATTATATCCTTAAAAAACTGGTAAGAGTATCTCATTGACATCTTAGAACATTCACAACGGTGGAGTTTTTAAAATGGATTTCTAATTTATATAATACTAATATTTTAATATAATTTCATTATTTCATTAAATTTTAATATTTGAAAACAAATTAACCACTTACAAAATCCAATTTGTCATGTTGTCATGAGAGTTTCTAAAGAGGTTATTCATGAAAAAATCCATCACTCTCTCTCTCTTATACTTTTTCAATTTTTATTTTTATTTTTATTTTTATTTTATTTTTACTTAAATACCCATATGTTATTTACCATTGTAGATGCTCTTAGTTTCTCTTTAAAACACTCACATATGGTGCAGAAAGTTATATACCATCCAACAAAAAATAATTTAAGAAAAAATAAAATAACAAGAAGGCCTTAAAGCTGTTGCGAATGGTTAAATATAGTTCTTAATAATATTAATTAATTAACATTCTAGCAAACAATTTAAATACGAATTCGACCAAGTATAAATTAATATAACAAGGAGAAACATATGGTCTACCTATAATAAACATCTCAAATTGACCGACATTTATAACACTTAACATCATTCTCGTTTTATCACTCTTGAGGCAGAGCCACTGGTCCCCGGCGGTAGCTGAGCTGGCATTTGATCACCGTGAATAAATTCACGCGCTAGAGCTTGGAACTCGCCGCCGCCTACGCCTATGTTGGACGATGATGGCACGCCAAAAAATTGATCGGACGGTCGTGGTTGTTGTTGTTGTTGCATGGCCCACGTGGACGACATGGGCTCGAAGATGGAGGTGAGGTCGTACACCGACGACGTTGATATTGTGGGGAGGTCCGATATGGAAAAAGGCGGCGTAGATCCGGAAGAAGTCGCTGGAGCTGGCGGTGGTTGTGGTAGCTCTAGAGTTGCTAAGTGTGCTTGTAGATATGAAAGCTCATTTTGCAAACTTAACACCTGTTTTTTTTTTCATTTTTTAACCAAATGTAAATCATACAAAAGTAGATAAATATATATACTTATAATTGATGATAATGCCAAAAGATATTAAAGAGCGATAAGAATCTAGACAATAATATTTCAAGCAATATTTAATTATTGGAAGAGTTTCCGAATACGAGCAAACGTTGTGATTCACTAATGCCAAAAACTCGCGTCAGGAGTAATTGATCAATCAAGACCACCGATTTAGAAAAGTATATGCGGAATAAAACAATCTATTAACAACACAAAAACACACTAAAGATTTACATTTGTTTATAAATAAAGGCTTTGCTTGTAATATTAAAATTATCTATACAAGTATACATGAAAGTATCAATGTACACTGCAATTTAAAAACGTGGTTGTTGCGATTTGTCATTTCAATGGAAAATGATTAACTTTGCAAACAATTAACAACACTACCAAATTTCTAATGCATAAGATAAATGTTCGTTTTACTTCCATAATCTTATCTAATTAACTTCAACTTTAGTCATTTTAATCAAGGAAAATAAGAGAGGCCTTAATCTATTGTGAAACACACACACACACACAACTATGCACACTTTTTTAACAAACTATGATTACTAAAAATGTATGCGAGATGTGATGATCAAAGATCAACTCGTTCTAAATCACATATATATATACTCATAGACACGTCATTTGATACAAAGACATAACTTTGCCCAAAAGGCAAAAGACATGACCCAATTATGAAATTTAATTTAATTTTTTTTAAAGTTTATTTCATTTTTGCTGAGTTGGTTTTCAAGCCGATCATAGCAACAAAAGAAAAATTATCATAGAAGAAGAAAACATTGGAATTAAAACAAAACACTAGCTAATTTTTTTTCTCTTTGATCCTTAAGAGAGTGTAAAATGCATAAGATAGACAAGAAGAATAGATCAAAAGAGGAAAAAAAATAGACTAAATTTGTACTTCTAAGAAGTCATTTTTTTTGTTATAAAAAAATTGTAAAAAAAACATGGTTAAGTTCTTGGAAAATGATAAAAGAATTGATCAACGTCACGACATAAAGACAGTAGATCGACTAAAAAACTGTTGCGATTTCCCATCAAACTTTCTGCTCATAGATAATTATTGAGATTATAACTTGAATTATTTAAATAAATGAATAGAAATGACCTGTTGCTGAAGAGAGACGATGTGAGAGACGCAGCCATAAACAGGGTCTCGGAGACGAGACTGAGCCTCGAAACATATGCAAACGACTGCGTCTGGTCGTTTATGTTCAGGGACATGGTTCAATAGTTTGGAGACGTTGCTCGCTCCGAACACCTTGTGAACCGCCGCGAAGTGAGCCGCTCCTTGCTCCGAGTCGAAGTAAGGCGCGAAGATGCAACCGGCCACGCACTTCCGTCTCAAGAACTTGCAAGCACCGCACGGTCCTGATCCTCCACCGCCTACACCGCTGCTGCTAGGGTTTCCACTACTGCTCATCCTCTAGTTTTCTTTTGGTTTAATGTAAAAACAAACAAGCTTATTATTACAGGGGTTTTGAAATATTATGTAATAAGTTTATTCATATTCGAGACTAGGGTGTTTTTTTTTTTTTTTTGTTGGTTGGAAGAAAATAGGGACGTTTGGGAGAAAAGGAAGAGGAGAAGGAAGGAGATCGGACGTAAAACAAAACTAGGGTTTGGTTTGGTGGTAATTGGAAATCATTTTTTATTTCCCCATTACTACATTAATAGCTATTTAATAGATAAGAAAAGAAATGAAAATACTGATTTAATTAGTTTTATTATTACCAAAAGAAAGACGGTTAAGACAAGAGGAAAGAAAAAATTAAAAAAAGCCTTCAAAGCAACGCGATGGAGCGTACTTGTCTCGTGTTAAGCTCTTTGCGTGAAGCAAAACATTCTTTATCTCTTTAACTTGTTCATTGTTCTTCCTTTCCCCCATTTTTCTACTTCTGGTTTAATTTTACTTTTTTTTTGTTTTGGTGTATATTTATGCACATTCAATGTAACACATTTAGAAATTAAAAAATTGAGCTTATATTTTAATCTAATGAATTTTGTTTTGGCGGTGATTTTGATACGATAACTTTATTTTAGAAATGTAACGGTTCACCGAGGCACGTGTTAATTTTAATTTTATTTTTGTTAAAAAAGGTATCCTAGCTACTAGCATTTGGCAGTAAAAAAAAATCTTTTTACGTCTATGTTTTCATTTATTTGTCGTCTGTAGCTTTTTTTTTTTTGTCGACAACATAAAAGTCGTTTATAAGTCATATCGTTTACAGTAATGACTAAAAAATATACTCGAATCGAAGTTACGATACAGAAACTCACTAGAACAAAATCATTATACTTTCTTTGTATCCTAATATATAATGTTTTAATTTAGCTAAAACGTGAGAAATGTTACGGTTTACCATCAGAGCCCGTTCATTTTATTTTGTTTTTGTTAATTATATACTCTACTAGCATTTGGCTACATGTCAACAAGCAAATGATTTTTACCCATCAGATTCTAGAGCAAGAAAACACTTTTTACAAATTCTTGTTTTATTTTACTTTACGAAAATTTTAATTTAGAACTGTATCATTAACCACAGTGCGTTGATTAATTTTTGTTGATGTTAAACATATACTCTATTAGCATTTGGCAACTTGTCCAACTTTTTGCAATATCTGTTTACCTATCCGATCGTTAGAGTAAGAGCATCTTTTTGCACTCGTGTTCTTTTATAACTCATACACATTTGCATACACAATCTCATGTTTAAATTAGAAATACGACATGAAAGTACTTTCCGGTATACAAATCACTATGCTGTAAACTTTGATTTGTTTTTATTTTATGACAATTTAATTTTACAAATGTAAAGGTTCACCGCAGTGCGGATTTTTATTTTTTTTTGTTAAATATTTGCGAAAGTTAAGTTGCATATCAGATTCTTAGAGCATTATATTTATTTTTACATTTTTACTTTATTTTATTTCTATCGATGTTGTATGAATATAACTCACAAAATATAATCATATACTTGTGACATAATGACTTAAAATATACAAACCAATTAATGTTATAAGTTCGTGTATTCGTCCTTTGCATACAAACTATAAATGCTAAATCTATATATATATATGAGAGAGAGAGAGAGAGAGAGAGAGAGAGAGAGAGAGAGAGAGAGAGAGAGAGAGAGAGAGAGAGAGAGAGAGAGAGAGAGAGAGGGGCAATTTCCAAAACAACTAGATTGGTTTACATACGATCCAGCAATGATGATATACTTGTTACTCAATATTCGTTTAGGATACACATTAGGAGAATCTCATTACAGTTAATGTATTCCGTATATATGTATCTAAAACTTCTAAATTTACAAGATTATGTAATATATCACCACTATATATAAATGACTTTTAAGTTTCTAGACGGCCAAAATTATATGTCATCGTGATAAGAAAAATGTGTGACAATTACGAGGGTGCAATAGTCATCAATTACTTTCTCTGGTTTACAATATTTATCATTTTAATTTTATTTTTTTGTTTTAAATTAGTTGTCATTCTGTAATTTCAATGCATATTTATGATCAATTTTTTTAGTTTTCCTTAACTATAAGTAATTTGAAATGGAAGGAGTAGATAGTAGTTGAGTGAAGCTTTAAATTTTCGAGGAGAAAACCAATTGTAATAACAAAAGTTCAAAATGGTACAAGGTTTGGTTGGTTGAGCAGAACCGGGTTTAATCGACTGATGATTAAAAACAAAAAAAATTAGGAAAGTGAACCGGGGAAGACTGAGTTGGCCACGTGTCAAATGAGACTTTATGAACGTAACCGCTCTGAGCAACTTGCTGACGCAACCATTCGCGCGTGGGTTCCACTGTGCGAGTATGCAAGGACAGATATAGGACAGATATATATATATATATCTTTTTTTTTTTTGTCGTCGGACAGATATATATATATATATATATATGGTCAAGTAACGCTCCATTTTCGTTTTTTTAATTTTATTTTCTTATATGCTTACTTACTAGTTAGTACGTAGTAGTTACTACTGGCTGATTTTATTGTCCTTTTAACATTAGCTAATATTGTAATGAATTTATCTTTTAAACAGAGTATACACGTCGGAAAAAAAAACAGAGTATAAAAAACAGAGTATACAAATGTTGAAAAGACCCGGCCCATTAACATTTAAGGCAGGCCCAAAATGGGTTTGGAAAAGTGAGAGTCATGACATGAGCATCTTGTCAAACAGAAAGAGGATAGTGACAGTGAGTGAGAAGGAGGTTGTACTTGCGGCGAAGCAAACAGTGATCAGTGTCTTGTCAGTGTCTGACAATACCATTTGTTCAAACAAGAAGCAAGCAACATTATGCAAATACCATCTCTCTATATTTATTACTAATACTAGGATCTACTTATACTTACATACTTGTATTTCTCTTATTTTAAGATAAATGCGTATCCCTATCTATATATGACTGTTGTATGTGTCCGGGACTAGTTAAGAAGAAGGGTGAAGAAGAAAGAATACACAAACAAGCGTGTGGTTGCTTCACGCAATACATTTCTCTTTGTCCTTTGTATATACAAAATACACTTGTGCTTTGCCGTTGCTTCCAAGCTTTAGCCATTAGACTCTTCTTCTCATTACTGTTTACTGATCTTTAAGCATGACCCCACCCATCATTAACATCTATTTAGTACCTTTCTTTAACACACCAAGTAATTAAATACCATCTTATCTCTCCATTTAGATAACAACTCACTCAGTAACTAAGATTCAAACTACTTCTCTAGTTTCTAGTTGTAATATGATAGTTATAGAGTGTCAAAGACAATGTTTATTGATGGTATATATGGTATCAAAACTATGATTGTGATTATATTTTCAAGTCCTTAGAAATTCTCTTAGCAAAAAAAATATATTTGTTTTCTACAATATCTTTTTGTCATTTTTAAGTTTCACATTTACAGATCTTTCATTTTTTTTGTTTTTTCGCTTTTTTGTGCTAGTATATGATTGGAGGAATATATCTTTTTAAGTATCCGTAAAATAGCTGGTTTCGTGTGTGTGTGATTTTAAGTTTTTAACTATTATGTACACAGAAATCCCAAAAAAAAAAAAAGGAGATGGAGTTATAGAAAATCAAATGATTATAAATGACCCACCACCAAAAGCAAGAGATGATTTTCTTGCCCGACACGATCCTCTATGTTCCACATTAACTAAAAAACATTAATTCACAAACTCTCTTTCTAGTTTCTATATATCTCTTTGGATTACATATATAATTGGTCGACGACGACAGTACTGCTTCTTCGCCTAATCCCTCCCAAAACAGAAACTCTACGGCTTGACGGAAAAGATGAGCGGTGGTGGAAGTCCGTGCGGCGCATGCAAGTTTCTCAGGCGTAAATGCGTGGCCGAATGCGTCTTCGCTCCTTACTTCGACTCGGAGGAAGGGACGGCTCATTTCGCGGCGGTGCACAAGGTTTTCGGGGCGAGCAACGCCTCCAAGCTCCTCTCCACGATTCCGGCTAGCCGGAGACTGGATGCCGTCGTCACGCTTACTTACGAGGCATTGGCTAGGTTGAGTGATCCAGTCTACGGATGCGTTGGTCACATCTTCGCCCTCCAACACCAGGTAAACTATAACACAATATGCTTTTCTCGTTTTGGTTTTAAACTGTAACACAATGTTTCTTCTATATAGTTTCCAAAAAAAATTGTTCCTTCTATATATATATATAAATGTATATGTTTGATGTGATGATCTATATAATATGTATTAAAAGATTTACATGGCGTGCATGCATGTCATTGTAGACTTTATTGTAAATACACTCATCCCATAATGTTTGTTTTTTTGAAATTTCCATGCATTAAAAAATAAACGTTAGGTTCTCTAAACATATCTTTTAGCCACGCAACTTGATGTTAACTCCTTACTCTTAAGTCCTACAGTTTCATCTATTGTAGCATATCTTGCTTTACTGTTTTTTAGTCTTGAAACAAATTGCATATACTAGTTTTATTTTCAATTGGTAAGTAAGGGTCAAAGTTATTAGATTTAGCTAATAAATTGAAAAAAGACTAATGCGCGTCTTCCCAAGGGCTCGGTTGCCGAAAACCGAGATAAAGAAAGTCAAATAGTTAGTCTTTTGTGGTTTACTTCCGGATTGTGTTTTCAAATACAATGCCATATCCAATATTGACAATAAAATTTGACATTAAAATAGAGTAATGTTTCCCTACTGGTAATCCAGCGGTTTAGTTTGTAGCAAAAATAAACTGTTATTACACGCTAATGCGAGGGATTAAAGTCATGACTCAGTATTTAAATATAAGAACAGGTGATGAATTTACAGGCGGAGCTAGCGTACTTCCAAACTCATCTCTCAACCCTTCAAGGCCTTCCTCCGCCGAATCCTCATAACAATTCACCACCAGAAGCAGCCTCTTCATCTAATGCCTCTCTCATTGCTTCTTTCGATAATAACAACAACAAGAACAACATGTACTCTTCTTCGTTGTTAGACACTCGTTCTGTGTCACAACAACAACAAGAACCACAAGAAGATATTAAGGTCTCAACAGAGTCAATGGATTTTAGTTCATTGTTGGGCCTGGAAGATCCAGTGGATGAGGATGGTGATCTCAACGTGCTTGCCCGTGAGTTCCTCTCAAAGTATTTGAGTGGAGGCAAATGTCGGGACTCTCCTCCGATCTAACCATTCAGATCATATTTAGCTAGGTTTTGTACTAACTGGACTGCCCTGTAACTTATAATATCATCTCAGGGTGTGATCGATCGTTTTTAATATTGCGGTAAAAGGTGTACCACTAGTAAGGTTACCGATCACAAACAAAAACGAAAAATCGAGCGGTATCATAAGCAGTATCACCAATTTATTTGTGTTAGCTGTCTTTAACCACTTCCTTTTGACTTCTCATTTGTTGTTGTGTTAATCTTTGTTTTGTTTACCATTTTATTTCAATTATTGAAATGATTTAAATTTTGCAAGGCAACTCTAATCTCACATCACGTCGACATGACATCTATGTTCCCTACATGAAATATAATTAGTTTTAAGATAAACTTTAGCTGGTTCTGTTATTGTGTCATCTGATTCATACTCGTATGATCATCGTTGTTATTAAGAAAAAAAGTTGGTTCGATTTTTTTTTTTTTTAATATAGTACCATGACTAAGTTAGGCCCAAAATATTAAGACCCAACTCTTTGATGTTAAATGGCATGCATTTGGCTTTTTGCACCCGTCCTCTTTGTCATCCTTAAGTAGGAGGACTAAATGCACTAGTATTCTTTCTTTCTTTTCTTTTCTTTGGAGCAAAATATCTCGGGAACAAAATAGACAATTAATATCGTGTAATAAAATAATCATTAGCGTTAAATCGCTTGTCTTGATACATTTGAATAATCGCTTGTCTTGATACATTTGAATAACTAGAAAGTAATAAATACTAGTATAATCGTGAAGGTGGCCTCGAAACCTCGAAAATTTGACTTGAAATGAGGAGTTTGTTGACACGTAATAATGATCCAAATGCTTTTTCACGTGCCGTGATCCTAATGAAATACGGATAAATTATTTATTCAACACACAAAAATGTTACTTAAAGACTAAGAGCATCCGTACTGGTAAAGTTCTAAATTGGGATTCTAATTTATATAATATTAGTATTTTAATATAATATAGTTATTCAATTAAATTTTAATATTTTAAAAGGAATTAATGACTAATAAATTTATATGTGGCAAAAAAGTCTCTTATGGAGTTTTAGAAGAAGAACTCTGCATCTTTCCTCATTCGTATTTTTTTAATTTTTAATTTTATTGCTTAAAACATCTTCGTCTAAAGATTTTTAGAAAAATTTTCAAAAGAATTATATAAAATAAAATATAAATAAAATACGAAGAGAAGTTTTCATAAGAAGAAAAAAAAATTCTCAAATGAAATATTTTAAATATTTTTTTTTTAGAATCCTTTTAATATTTAATTATTAATTTGAACGGTGAATCTCTAAAAAAAATATCTAGTATATATAATATTAAGATAACGCTAATATTTGAAAATAATTAATTTATATAATTAAAAACAAATTTAAACCAATTGACAAGATACATGTGGATAATATGTATCTAATGGAGTCTCTAGAATCTCTGGTTTGTGATTTTCTCTTTATTTTTTTTCATTTGTTTAATGTGGAGATGGTTTTTTTGTTTTTTTTTTCCGACTCGGATGGAGATAGTCTAAGGGCATAATTAACAATGGTAAATAGGAGTAAATATGTTGAGGTTCTAATGAATTTTTATGAATTAAATATTAGATAAAAATTTTAAATATAGGATCTATATTTACAGTAAATATAATCTCTCTTTCTATTTTTCTCTTTCTTTCTCTCTCTATATATCAATTCCAATACAAATAATATTATAAAATTTATATATTATCTAAACATATTTATTATCCATAACCATGCTCTAAGATAACCAAAAATATCTGATGAGAGAGATGCTCTGAAGCTGATTAAACCAATATTTCTCCCTGCAAGCAAAAAGCAATATAGGACTTGAGCTAATTAAATTGAGCGAGTTTCCTTTGCGAGATATTTATTTGATTTTGTTGATAGATTTTGGTACCGAACACGTGATTCCAATCAAAATCTACTGTTCCAATTTTTTTTGTTATTTTACAATAAGCATAACTCAGTATGAAATTTGAGATTATTGGAATATATGCAATAAAAAAGGTAGAATATAGTTGTAAGAAAAGCATTAATGACATTTTCATATAAAAAATAAAAATAAAAAAAATCATGCTATAGTATAATTTTGTAATGTGGTGCCAAATACAATTATTAAAAAAATAAGAAAAGAGTCACACGAGTCAAAAAAGTGACAGAAGGCAGCTGGACAAGTGAAGGGCTTCTTAATCTGACAGCTTTGTCACTTTATCATCTGACTCTCTCACCAACCAATTGCATTCCTTCATTTCCCTTTCCCCAACCTCTATACAAGTAAAATAGACAATTCGAAATAAAACTAATAGTAAAATTATTCAGAAGTTTAAGAAAAAGACAAGTAGTCATGTTTGCAATTAAATCTGAATCAATACTGTAGTAATTTGTACCGAAAATATCGACGTGGAGAGGGGTTAATGGCACAGTTGTAATTAACCAGGGAGATAAAGGTATTAATTAATTAATTAATACGCTAAAGGAGAACATTTTACATTTTGAATTTTCAATCCGGACGTGAAATTTATTATTAACCAAAATTCACTGTCGGTCTTAACGACAAGATAGATAATAATAATTGTAGTATTTTACTTTCGCTTGAAAATCTAAAACAAATAAAACAACTTAATTTCTCTCATCTCATCTTCCTTTGATAAGATTTTAGGCTCTTTCTTTTGTTTTCTTTCTACTTTGTTTGGCCGGGAAGTTGATGGCTTTTTAATTTCCGTCAAAAGTATATTTTTTTTTGTTCTTCTTCTTTTTATCTTAAAAGCTTTCCCCATTTTCCCGGAATTTCAAGCTTTGGTTTGGGATTATCTGAGCAAGCAGGAGAAATCTGCTGCTCTGTTTGTCGGAATTTTCCTTCGTCTGAGAATTTGCAGAGTCGAGTGATTGGGCAAAACTAGGGTTAGTTGAGACAGAGAGCTTTCAGGTCGTCAACTTTATCTGTTTTGATTTTTCATTATTATTGTCTACCTTTTTTAGTTGCTTATGATTTTGTTCTGATTTATTTATACATTACTTTGATTAATTTTTATGATTAGTGAAAGTTTTTCCAATTTGTAGTGTTTTACTAGAGAACAAAAGATGCCAACTTTGCACTTGAGAATTAGTCTCTGCTAATTTGGGACCTTTTTTTTTATAACTAATTTCAAATTTAAGTGTAGTTGAGGTTACTTGACAAGAGAAGCTTGAATTTCGATACTGACTCTAACTATTTCATTGTACTGACTCTAACTATTGGACCTTGTAGATTGGGTTGCTGAGTTAAGAAAACAACATTGAATTGAAGAATTTGAAATGGAGACAAGCGACAGAATCAGCTCCGGTGTGACTGTAATAGGAGCAGAAGCTCCATCAGCTAATCATATGGCACAGAGATCAACAGAGAGCCCTAACCACTTTATGGGGTCATCTCTCCCTCCCATGGACGCTCCAATGGCCTCAGGGGATGCCTCGGGGAAGAAGAAGAGAGGCAGACCTCGTAAATACGAAGCCAATGGTACTCCTTTGCCCATTCAAATATCTTCATCGACTCCTCTTGTCAAGAAACGTGGAAGAGGGAAGCTCAATGGTGTTGATATCAAGATGCATAAGAGGATGGGATTCCATACTTCTGGTAACCTCTCAAATTCATTCACACATTACTAAACTAGATTACAAAAGTATGACTATTATTGCTCTGTTACAATTGGAATGCAACACATAACCTCCTCTTTAAAAGATTATTCAGCTCTATATAGTTAGAACTGCAATGTTACTTAGTAGAGAAAGTACTTGCGAGTTTTCTTTGCTCAAATGGATACATTTTTTTTCTTCCTGACAAACTTGAAAACTTCTTTCCAAATGTCAAAAGCTTTCATGCTCCTTAGATTTGGAAAAGAGTAATTTATCTATTAGGCTTTCATTATTAAGTGTTATCTTGTTGTACACAAATCTTTTCTAGTCTATATACTTCACAGAAATAGAACAAATTTCGCGATTTTGCACAAGAATCTGCATTTTGTTTTTGTTTTGTTTAAAGTAGAATGTCTTAAAAGATGCTTGTGACTCTTGCTGCATTAAATCCAACTTTGCAGCTAGAGTGAGTTTAGAATAGCTCGGTTCTATGGTTCGTATAAACTGAAACTATGCCTATTGAGTGAGCTTTGACTTTATTGAGTGAGTGCCTATTATTTTTGCGTGTCTTTAAAGATTGTAAGAATGTAACTCTGTGGATTTAATCATCATGTTGAAGGTGAAAGGTTTGGCGTCGGGGGTGGTGTTGGATCAAATTTCACGCCACATATAATCACAGTGAACACTGGTGAGGTATGTATTAAGAAAGTTAAAAAGGCCTTATATTTCACTTGAACTGAGATTTTTGTTTGTTTCATACTTGGCAACAACTCAATTTGTATGAAGGATATTACTTTGAGAGTCATCTCGTTTTCACAACAAGGACCACGAGCTATTTGTATTTTATCAGCAAATGGAGTGATATCAAACGTCACTCTTCGCCAGCCTGATTCCTGCGGTGGTACTCTCACCTACGAGGTTTGTCTATCTCTCACTCCATTTTGAAATGATCATAGATAGTGAAACAAAGATTCTTACCATAGGCTTTTGGTTTGTGGCAGGGTCGGTTTGAGATACTGTCCCTGTCTGGTTCTTTCATGGAAACAGAGAATCAAGGTTCAAAAGGTCGGTCTGGTGGCATGAGCGTCTCTTTAGCGGGTCCTGATGGTCGTGTTGTTGGTGGGGGCGTGGCTGGTCTGCTCATCGCTGCCACTCCAATTCAGGTGACACATGAATCCAACCAACATTTAGGCTATTCTTGAAATCGTCTCTCGAAAGCCTCATCAAGTTTGTCTGTTTGTTAAACAGCTAGTGGTTGGCAGTTTTGCAACGGGTGATCAGCAAGAGCATCAGAAACCGAGGAAGCAAAAAGTGGAACATAACCCTGCAATGGTCATGCCATCGCCTCCTCCTCCGGCTTCTGTTTTCTCATCGTCAAACCCGGACAGAGAGCAGCCGCCATCGTCATACGGCATTTCTAGCTGGACTAATGGACAGGACAACCTGAGAAACTCAGCCACTACTGACATCAACATTTCTTTACCGGCTGACTGAGTTTGCAGACCTGATCTGAAGACCGAAGATTAGGTTTCGGATTAACTCTCTGCTGTCTGTACAATCATTAGGAGGAGGATTGTTGAAGCTGAATGTTACTGTATGCTCTTCTTCTATGGCAAGTTGATTATTTGTCTTTTAGAACTACCTTAGTAGTGATTTTTTTTTTTTTTTTTTTTCACAACCTACCTTAGTAGTGGTTCTTTGTAAGGCTCGGTTTTTGGAGATTATGGGCGTGGCAATGTTGCCTCTGGTTTCAGTTTAGTCTTATTTGTGTTTTCTACTGATTGGCTTGTGACCATGTTATTAGCGGTAGTTTATAGAAGGATTGTTTGTTAAAAAGTTTAATGAAAATTAAAAAAAAGAACTACCTACCTACCTACTTGAGCTTCTTCTATTTCTAGGGCAACTTTCTCTGTATTGACACTTCCATTAAGCTTTTTCCTTCTTGACTACGAATTCATTTGTTTCAAATTAAGCCATAAGATCTGAATGTGCTACATTCTAATTTTTATAAATTTCATTCATTGTTCAATACAACCAAATATGGGATGGAAGTTGCAAATCATGGAGATTTTTATGACTACACTTCATTCCTAAACTGAATAAAAACCAAAACGCAATTAACTAATGATGTTGAAGTTTTACTTGCCTTAATTCACTTTTAGACCATTTCATTCTCTAACTTAAAACCACTGAATCTATATATCATGCACGCACAATATGTGTTACATAATCTAAAAAAAAAAAGAGAAACGATGGGGTTTGGAGTGATAGTAAAATGTTTCATAATTTTTGTAGTTTTTCATTTTGCATCGATTGCTCTTGGAGATGAGGTAGCACTAGACGAAAGATGCGACCAAATGCCACACCCTAGCCAATGCAAAACTCTGCTGATTCAGCATCCGACCCTGAAAACAACCATGACTCGGTTCCTAAAGGTGTTCATAGAACGGACACTAGACCGAGCCATCAAAGCCAAGAGGGACACGTACTCTCTTGCTGCACAACTTGTTTCAAAGCAAGGCGAGAAGGAAGCGTGGGAGGACTGCATGGATCTCTACGACAAGACCATCCACAGGCTCAAACAGTCCGTGTCGTGTCTAAAGAAGACCTGCTATGGCTCGGACGTGCATATGTCGAGATATGGTTTATTTTTGTTTAATGACAAAGCATATAGATCATGTATTTTTTCTATTTGAATTTAAAAAAAAATTCCTAACTGAAAGAAAATTGGAATAATTTGTTTTCCATGCAAAACATAAGTAAAATATAAGGAAAACACAAAATAAATTTAAGCAAACAAAAATGCAAAGGCTTAATGTTTTGATCATTTTTATAAAGTTTCGCAAAAAACATAAAACTTAATTAAGATATAATGAGATATTTACACTTAAAGATATTGAAATAAATAACATTTGTATATATTTTGATCATTTTTACACATAAAAATATCAAAACTAATGGCATTAATATATGCTTGATGATAAGTATTTAATTTTATTATATTTATGCATAATACATATCTTTTTTGTACAATTGTAGATATTGAAAATCATATGATTTGTCATACACGTTTAAATATTAAAAAAAATGTTAAAATCGATTAGTGAACCTAATTATTTATTCTGTGCTTGGACGCGGGTCAAAATCTAGTATAATATAATGTCAAATTTCTGTCTAAAATTGTATTTTTTCACAATTTTATTTTGGTTTTTGAGAAGCAAAGCAGAGCTGTATGTCCCCTCTCAGTATAATAAAACCTTTGATTGAAACAGGGGATGAAAAGAAACGAGAACGAGTTTGGGGTATTAAAAGCACTACCAATGGAATCGGCGTCGACTAATGGTGGAAGGGTGGATGTAGTGGTGGCTAAAGACGGCTCAGGCGACTACAAGACGATCCAACAAGCGATTGATGGTGCGGGAATTAAGAGAACCAATGGAAGCCGTAGGTAAGTCATTCTTGTGAAGCAGGGCGTTTACGAGGAATATGTGATTGTCGGAAGAAAACCGAAGAACATGATGATCATCGGCGAGGGTATGGGCAAGACCATAATCACCGGTGACAGAAGCAACGGCACCGGATTTAGGACTTTCAACTCGGCCACCTTTTGTTAGTCACTCACTAATTTCTATTAGCCTCTTTAGAGAGTAAAGTATACATTCTATGATAAATATACAAGCTTTTGTTTGACAGTGGCTAAGGGGTACGGTTTGGTGTTGAAAAACATGACAATACGGAACACTGCAGGACCGGTGGCTCTACGTTCGGATTCGGACGCGTCAGCGTTTCACAAATGCAGCTACGAAGGCTTCCAGGACACCCTCTACGTCCGCGCTAACCAAAGAGTGCGATATATACGGAACGATGGACTTCATATTCAGTGACGCAGCGGTGGTCTTCCAGCCGGGTCAACACGAATCATACGGGTGGGATCGTGATACATAACTCGGTGGTGAAAGGAGCTCCGGAGGCACGGCTCGGAGGCGTGAAAACGTATATGGGTCGTCCGTGATGAAGACGTGTTAGGGAGTCGGTTTGAGTTCGGCTTTTGGGCCTTGTATGTATCGGGCTATATGTTAGCTTGGGACTCAAGTCTTTGTTTAGGGTTTCTTTATCTTGTATATATACACATGTATAGCCGTCGATTATCAATAACAAGAACATATTCCTATCTTTACATGGTATCAGAGCGTTAACATTCTGAGACCTAAAATCGTTTTCCTTTTTTATTGTCTTGTTCGAGCTTTGTTTTTTGTTCTGTTTCAAAGTTCGAAACGTCTCGTGTTCTTGTGTTCTTCGTGTGAGATCTAGCAAGGATGGTTCAAGGTGAAGATATCACTGTCTCTAACAGTGGCATCACAGAGGTTAAGAACACGGAAGCAGTCGAGCCGTACTCAATCTATGCCTCTGATAACCCAGAAGCTCTCATAACGTCGGTGACGTTAACTGGTGAGAATTACAATGAATGGTGTTCTGAGATGACTAATGCTCTTCGTGCAAAATGAAAGCTTGGCTTTGTCGAAGGAACAATACCGAAGCCTGTTGCAAGTGATCCAAATCTCAAGCTATGGCTTTCGGTAAACTCTATGATTGTTGGGTGGCTTCGAACGTCTATTGAACCTCGGGTCAGATAAACCATTACCTTTATCTCGGATGCACACAAGTTGTGGGAAAATCTGAGAAAACGTTTCTCGGTGGGGAATAAGGTGCGTGTGCATCATATCAAAGAACAGTTGGCTTCGTGTCGACAAGATGGTCAAGTTGTGATTGACTATTATGGACGGTTGTCCAAGATGTGGGAAGAGCTGGATATGTCCAAGCCTTTGCCACTATGTACGTGTTCCGCGGCGGCTGAATACGAGAAAGATCGTGAGGAAGAGAAGATGCATCAGTTTGTGATGGGTTTAGATGAAGCTCGCTTTGGAGGGTTGTGTCAAGCTATTATCTCATCGGATTCTACTCTTGATCTTGGTGAGATATATGCAAAGGTAATTCGTGAAGAGCAACGCCTCAACAAAGCAATAGAGCGTGAATCTCAACAGAGCGCAGTGGGTTTTGTTACTAAGAGAGACTCGTCTCTTGATCAATTGGGTTCAAGTTCTGGTTCGAGCAATTCTGGAGGTCGAGTTTCACAATGTACTAATTGTGGACGTAGTGGTCATGAGAAGGTGAACTGTTGGCAGTTAGTTGGTTTTCCAGATTGGTGGAAGAGAGATCACAAAACAGAGGAGGAAGTGGAAACAGAAGTACGACCAGAGGCGGTCGCGGTCGAGGAAGTTTCAGCAACGATCGCAGTCAAAACTCGGGCACTAAAGTAATGAATGCTCATGCAACCTCCTCAAATCAGTCTTCATTCCCAGATTTTTCACAAGAACAATGGAAGGCGCTTTCTCAACTCATCACCAAGAGAGCTAATTCATCTTCTGATAAACTTACCGGTAAGAGTATACATGGTGATCTCATACTAGACACGGGAGCATCTCATCATATGACGGGAGAGCTCTCGTTTCTAGTAAATACATCGAGTATTCCACCATGTCCTGTTGGGTTTGCAGATGGGAATCAAACATATGCAACTCACACGGGTGTTTTTCCATTAACCGATCATATCACTCTTACCAATGTGTTGTTTGTTCCAAATCTGAATTGTTCGTTGATTTCGGTGTCCAAGCTAGTAAAGCAAACAAATTGTTTTGCTGTTCTAACGGATACTTTGTGTGTTTTACAGGATCGTTTCACGAGGACCCTGATTGGAGCGGGTAAAGAGAGAGATGGGGTTTATTATTTTCAAGATGTTATGGCTGCAAGGGTTCATCGAGTTGCTAGTCAAGTTGTTAGTTTGGCTGATCAGTTTCGTTGGCACCAGAGGCTAGGACATCCGTCGTTTTCGGTTTTAGCATCTTTACCTATGTTATCTTTTGCGAATAAGTCTGTTGACTCTAGTCCTTGTGACACTTGTTTTCGGGCAAAGCAGACTAGACAAGAGTTTTATGATAGTTTCAATAAATCAACTTGGCCAATTGGTCGGACTTTAGCAGCATGTATTACGCGGAGTGTAATACAGAGAACCGGGTAAAGTGGCCCGGGTTTCACGTGATATCGGATGTACAGGAAGCTCGTCAGTTTACGGTACTCAATTTCATCGACGGTGCTTCTTGGTTGCCAGAAACCGGAGTGCCGTTGGTTTGTGTTGGTTTGGATCTTAAATTACTCAAAACCAATGTTTTGAAAACCGAATGAGACCATGGGTCGAACAGGGTTCAACTGCAAATGAGGTACGATTTGGATTGGGTTAACTCTAAAATTAAAGTTGAGTTAACCCGGTTATTAATCCAAGTTGAACCGTTAAAAACTCAAAAACTAGCGACCCAATCGAACCGTTTCGAATTGGGTTTAAATCAGATTTTACTATTTTGTTGATATTTTTTTTTGTTCTTTTAATTATTATTTTGTAACTAAGAAAATAAAAATAAGATTTATAAATGAGTAATGGTATTTACGTTTTTTCTACTTACATTTATTTTTTCTATCTTTTTTCGAGTCTTTGTTCTAAAATTCAATGGTCAATATTATAAGATCAAACTATAAAATACTTATTAGAAAAATCATAGATCTATTACCAAAACTACTAAAATTAACTGGTTCTTAATATTTTTGATATTTATGTGTATTCTTTATTTAGGTTTTCTAAACTTTAAAAATTATTTAAGTATTTTGTTTGATATTAGAAAAATATAAGATTAAGTATACTAATAATTTTAAAATATCATTATATCCGGTTGAATCCGGTCGAACCATATTGACCCACGACCTAAATGCTTTTCCGGTTCGGTTGTCTGTCCAGTTTTAAAAACATTAACTCAAACCGATTGAAATCGACATACTGTACATGGATATATATATGATTCAAACTTTCAATTGGTGGAAATATAGGCTTGAATTTTTTTTCCTAAGGATATATAAATAAACACAGTTTTTGTAAAATATATATATATATGATTCAAACTTTCAATTGGTGGAAATATAAGCTTGAATTTTTTTTTCCTAAGGATATATAAATAAACACAGTTTTTGTAAAATATATATATATATGATTCAAACTTTCAATTAGTTTGGCGAATATATGTGTTCATGGGAAAATATACAGTTTTCCCCTAATCGAACAAATAAACACGTTTTTGTAATAAGCCCATTAGGTCTATTTCTTAAAGCCCATGATTGAAGGGCCTATTTCTTCTCCTCTTCCTCTTTAAAGAAAAAATTATAGGTCCAATAAAATTAGTTATAGTGTTTACCATATGTGGTGGATGCGGATATCTTCTGAAATAGCAAATCAAAGTATTTGGAAAAAGATACAAATCATAATTGTGTGTAAAGTAAACAAGACAATTATTTAAGTAGGGCAACAAATGCAATATATAATGTAACTATGATCTTTTGGTTCACAAAGGTTTCAATGCCCTCGCGAAGTACTCGCTCCTCACTCTGTTGGCCCACAAACAATTTACATTTTCTTTTTTTCGTATTCACATAAAATGTACTTCTTTTGTTTTAAAATATAAAATATTTTAACTAAAAATCGAAAATTAAAAAATTAATTTTTCTTCAAAATTAAAATTAAATGTTTTAACACTGGCATTTGTGTTACAATTTCTTTTAGCCTCTGCCTCCACACAATACATCGAGGCCATTTGCAAACAAGTCACCGACAAAGCCTTCTGCGTCCAAACTTTGAACGGATTTCCTCCGGCTGCTTCTACCATATCTAACAGTTTTAGTTTTTTGATGAATCATCTATTAAAGTTTCCAAGTTATGATTTTCATCTGAATATATGGTCTTTCGTAAAAGTGCATCAAACCAAGATCACTATTTTGTAATTACGATTATTGTAGTGTCCCATTCTCAATCATAGGTTATTATTATTTGAATTTGTAGTTACAAGCGGCTCAAGCCGTGCTCCGCCTTGGCATATCCTATGCCGCTAAATCTGCGGCTGCCAGTGCATAAGCGGCAACGGAGAATCCAAACCTGAAGAAGCAGTTCGAGAGGTGTCAAGGTGAATTTGCGACCATTATAGGCAATCTCAAGAACGCCGCCTCTGAACTCAAGGAAGACCAGCGAGTGCAAGCTATGATGTCATGATTTCTTTCGACAGCACCACCAGAGTGTGGAATTTGGTTGGGCAATATAGCGACAAGGATTCAAAGAATGTGATTATCATGACATCAATGATGGAGAAGTTTCTTGATATCGACGAGGGAGCCTTCCTAGCTGTTGGTTGGTAAAGAAGACGATGATAATCATCATATTTGCTATTTTTGGTTTATTCTGGTCAATTGTTATGGTGATTTAATTCTAGCCGATGTACTATTTGGTTTTCTTAAAACTGTAAATAAATTTCCTTTTTTCCGATGGATATGCATGTTTTATTGTGTAAACACTCGTTCCCATTTACTTTGAACTATAGGTTTCACACTCTAATTTAAAAGAAAAGCAGCACACCTCATACACTGAAGAAAGAAAAAAGAATAATGAATTACTCAATAAAAAGAGCTTACCCATGCTCAATGATCACATTACAATAATAATTCATACTATTATACACATATACTGGACCAAGATATAACACAAACAACATACAACCTGACATGTTTAAACACAATTAACATAACTTTTTTAGTCATATCATAGCATCTCAACCTTTCCTTCATGATCTCAATCAACTGATGATCACATCTTTCACACATCAGAACTTTCACATCATCACAATCATGCGTACAAAACTATGTAGCCAGTTGCTATACCCGACATGTATGTTATTCTGGGTCATATATCAGTCTCGGATCATATGAAAAGCCTTATATATTACTTGCAACCCTGCCTTTGTAATGTCACAAGAAGAGACAACAGACTTCACTAAAAGAGATCAACTCTCCGCGATTAGCTCGATCGTCATTGAATCCGAATAGGATTGTGTCTCTTTGAAGATAACATCTCAAAATGTTTCAATTTGTTCTTATAGCAATGAATATTGGGTTTTTGGTATGCAGGCAAGCGAATCAAAGAACCTCAAGTACAAAGAAGTATGTATACAAATGTATTAAGATTACTACATAGATAGAGAAATCTGATTTGATTATTAATCATTGGTTAAGAGTCTTATTTTTTTTGCATCCATTGTAAGTTATGGTTGTCGAGATTGCTATCAAATGAGGAGGATTGTCCCTGGAAAAAGGCGGTGTATAAAAAAAAATCCCATCATAGATATTGTATCGCTAGCCTCATCTATATCTTATGTTATAGGCATAGCCTTATAGGTTTTATGATTTGATTTCTCTGAAAATTCTAATTTGTGGTTTTTTCTTGACCTCCCTCCTTTTGAATATCTAGAAACTAGACAAATATGGGAATGTCAGGTTAGTGCACCAAAATTTGATAGGTTAGTGCACCAAAATTTGAAACATGAACCAATAAAATTTAGTTCTCATACCTTCCGTTATGCCAAGGAAAATAATATTTTCTCTAGGCAAATACTTGTCAATAGCCGTTTTTCCAATGTTCATCTATCTCACGCCGTCTTTGCCCTCCATAAAAAAAAATGATTATACGTACTAGACAATTAGTATTAATAAAAAAGGGAAAAACAAATAAGATTAGGAAAACATATGAATTCTTAAAACTAATTTTTTAACAGATGTTTCTATATGATAAATAGAGAAAACATTTTTAAAATAGAAAAAAATGGAAACACATTAACAAAAAATATTGCAGAAAGTACAGATTCTATAACAATTTATTAACGTCAAAAAAAATTATTAATAAATAACACTTTTTAGAAAATATTTGGATTATGAATTATTATAAATTATAAGAATACTAATTAACACTTTAAGATAAAAAAAAAATATATATCAAATTATGTATACATACAATTTAGTAAGATATTTTGGATAAACCTAGTATTAAGGAAAATAGAGAAGGAGGGACATATACACGTGCATACACAAATATATATGTATACTGAGATCAGATGTTGATTGTTTTCTAAAGTATTTGTGTGAGAAATGACAGCTCTTTCTCTCTCACCCATTCAGGCGGTGGGATAACAAAACAAGTAGTATAAGTTATTGACAAGAAGAAAAAATCTTTATAAGAAAAATCAAGGAACTTAAAAGTATATATATAAAAAAAAACAAAGAAAAACAAATTTAGCAGAAGAAAAAGAAGAGATTTCTGTCGCTCATCGTCGCTGACAAACCATACATGCCTAGCTCTGTACATTTTTATATATGTGTAGGTAGATTGAGATATGAATGGTCAAATCCGAAATGAAACAGTCGATATATGTGTTCTTAAATAAAGCTTCTTCTTTTCTCAACTTTTTTGTTTTAATTTCCATTGCATGATTTTGCGATTATTACTTTTATAATTAGTCAACTTCGACGCCTTGTGTCGTCCTCGATTTTAATGTTCTGTCTTTCTCTGCATTCATGGTTTCCTTTCTCCCCATATTATTACCTCTTTTGTTTAAGCAACAAAAAATCTCGATATAATTGATGTAAGAAAACTCCATCTTGTTATTACTTGAATTGCAAACCAAGTATAAAATCTTTTCAAACTATATATGGGTTATGATTTGGATCATAAATTCGAGTTTTATTCGTTAATCTTTAATATGAAAGTTACGTCTACTTTTCTAACGGTAATAATTACATTATGACTAATTTCGGAGTATGTAAAATTTTGAATTTTACTACCAGCTTGTATTACCACGGAAAATGAAGTACTATAATTTACCACAAATGGTGGTCCTGTATTATGGAATTTAGTGAAACCACACACTTGAGGGCAAATTGAAACAATGATGACAAAATGATATACATAGGAATATAGAGAGAGTGTATACAATAATAAAAAAGGGGCATGGAATTGACGAGGATCGAGGGAAAGAGTGGTGTGGCAGAAATGTTATTAAGTGTGAAAACAACTGATGAATGAGCCTTTGCTTAATCACTTCCATGCACAAGTCCCTTTCCTCTCCCTCTCTCTCCCACTTCATCGAACCTTGCGCCATTTTCACTTCTTTTTTATTTTATTTTTTTCCAATTCAATTCAAACCGAAACCAGTTTACATTTCACTTCGGATGTTCCTTTACTTTACATGATCTGTTTTTCTTTTCTTTCAAGAATGTGAAATGACATCAACATGTAGTTTTCCAAACTATAGACTTGGATTCACTGCAAGTTCATGTAAAAACAAAATCAAATTTATGACCCCTAGCTCTTTTTACTTTATGGTGTAGTTTGCTAATACTTCTGCGGAGTTCTATGAACATTAGGGCTATGCATAAGACGGGTACCCTAAAAATTTAGAGTACCCGTTATCCGACTCGATCCTAACGGATATTTAGAAAGCAATATCCTTATCCGACCCATAAAAAACGAGTATCCTATTCAATAGTTATCCGGCAAAAATTCGTTGATCCATCGGGTATCCGGTCCATTACCCTTACAAGCCCAATTGTAATATAATTTATATAATTAAACTTATATACAAAAAAATGAATTTGTTATTACGGAAAAAAAATCTCTTAATAAACAAGATATATAGTTCATAAAATATAATATTTCAAATTTCGATACTTAAAACTTGTAAGCTATCATCTCCAAAATTATCGATAACAATTCAAAAACACAAAAGATTGACGTTACGAGTATTTATACTATACCATATATTATACAATTTATTTTATAACTAAATTTATCAAATATTAGTGATATAGTATGCGGGTATTTACGGGTCGGGTAGCAAATCGAGTACGAGAACGGGTAACGAGACGGATAGTGAAAAAAATGATACCCTTTACCCGACCCTTATCCGCTTGTATCAAAATTATAATACTCTTTATCCGACTCGAGAGTTACGGATATCCTATTTTTCGAGACGGATAAGAGCCACATATAGGGTATATATGTAGGAATATTTCCGGTTTAGTAGTAGACAAGGATTGATTGTAATATGAAATCCCGGTTAAAGGGTAGTAAATGAGAATGCAGGTATATGTAGCTTATCCCTACAATGGCCTCAACTCTTCATCACATGTTGCCAATTTGTTTAGGTACAGTGTCTCTCTTGATGATATTAACATAAATAGAAATCTCTCTCTCTACCACATCTTCCTCAATATTCTCCACCGTTCCTTCTCTCTTCTCTCTCTCTCAGGACTTCAACTTCTGGAGAAGTACTTGACATATATATTATAAGGTACTTACTGTTCATCACCCAACACGAACGCGATTGTCAAAAGGTGTGGGGGAAAGAGAATCTACTTCTATCTGATCGATCAGTCATATCTTTTCAATCAAATCAAATTAACCCTCTCTTCTTTTTTGCTATTAAAAAAAAAAAAAAAAGTCTATGTCGAGCTTGTCCATGTCGTCCTCCTCAGCTCCAGCTTATCCACCGGACCACATCTCAGCTTCGGACCAGCTCTGTTATGTCCATTGCCGCTTCTGCGACACTGTCCTCGCTGTAAATCCTGATTGATTCTCTTATCTCTTAGCTAGGGTTGCACATGACTATGAAATATATATATTTGGCAGGTGAGTGTTCCTCCGAGTAGTTTGTACAAGACTGTGACGGTGAGATGCGGCCACTGCTCAAACCTTTTGTCGGTGACTGTGAACATGAGAGCTCATCTTCTTCTTCCATCCGTTTCCAACCTTAGCCATTCCTTTTTACCTCCTCCTCCTTCTCCTCCTCCAAATCTTTTGGTATATATGTCTTCTTCATTTACATTTTATTAGGGTTTTCTTTTTTCGTCACTAAAAAAGGTAATAATTAATTAGGGCTTTTTCTCACTGCTAATCCTCGAGAAACGGAAATTCATGAAACTCAATTCATAAATGTTTAAGGTTAGCATTAATGTTGGATCTAGTTAATTAAGACTCGATTCTTGTTGCACTAATTTACAATACCAAAAAGAGCAAAATGGTTACTATAATTAGGTTTTTGATTTGATTTGTGATTTTCTTCTTTTGTTAGGCGGGGATGCGAAACGGAGGACAGAATATAAACACGAACATGAACATGAGCATGATGATGAACCATCAGGGTCCGAATGAGTCTTTGGTTATGGCTGCTCGCAACGGAAGAGTGGATCTGCAGGAAATGCCTAGACCACCCCCACCCAATAGACGTAACATGCCATCTTCTTCTCTTTATTATCTCCAAAAAGCCCTAATTAACCAACCCTATCCATTCATACATTTATTTCCTATTTCATTTATCTAACCCCTTCACATATACAGTTGAGAACCCTAGCTAATTAAAGAACTCCTTTCTCTTTTTCTTAACATATTTTTTCTAAGTTTCATATTTTGTTTTTGTTTTTCTCAGCAAATGAAAATCAATAACTCGTTTCTTTTATCCCCCGGAAATCTAGCTATACCTATAGATCGTAAGAAAGATAATGATGAAGTGATGATGATAACGAGCAAAGTGAGAGTGAGAGGGAGAGGGGGAGAGAGAGAGAGAGAGAGAGAATGGTTTAGATTTTTTTATAAAAAGGGTAATAAAATTGAATATGTTCTGTTTGTTTGTTTGTGGAAAAGCAGCCCCAGAGAAGCGACAAAGAGTACCATCTGCTTACAACCGGTTCATCAAGTAATGATTCCAATTTTCTTAATAAGGATAAGTTCCCTAATCAAACATTTTACTCATATGTATAATTAAAGAAATCCAAGGATGTGATGTGACAGATTATATTGAAATTGGCAGGGAGGAGATCCAACGTATAAAGGCAGGCAACCCTGATATCAGCCACAGAGAGGCCTTCAGTGCTGCTGCCAAAAATGTACACTTCTCTCTCTTATTTTTCTTTTTTCTTTCATTATTCATTTACTTTTAATATGAAACTTGGAATCTCCATGCTTCGTCCTCATATATATGCTGATTAGTTGTTTGGGAATTATTGATTTTGGTTACTGTATATTTTAGAGCTACATTGATTCCCACGTTGCTTTTGGAAAATAAAAGCAAAATATTTACTCTAATAATCCACAAAATATAAGTTTTGTCCATCATCTACTCCCTTTATATCATAATAGACGATGTTTTAGAGAAATTTTTTTTTTTCTCAAATTAGATGATGTTTTCAATTTTGAATGTAAAATTAATTATATTTTTATTACTTTTGACTGTTTAAATTATCCAAATTATTTTTTTAGTGGTTGAATGGTATTGAAATTGATGATTTTATATTAAAAACAGAAAATTAAATAATTTCTTAATTTATGTGTAGAAACTTTAAACATCAAGTAATATAATACAGAAGAAGAAGTATTAGAATAGCCTCAGGATCTAGTCTAGGGTTCAAGAAAAGGTCCCCTCGGCAAATATATTATCTGCTTTTGTTCATTATATGTTATATCTGACCATTCTTTCTTGATTACCAAAAAACGTTTGGAATTTGTTTCGTATTTATCTGGCTTACATTTGAGCAAAATATATTGCAATCATATATATATATATATATATATACTTTTTTTTTGGGAGAAAATATATATACTTTTTTCACATGCTAGACATACATATAACATAAATATGGATGATATACAAACCTAGAAAGCCAAGTACATAGTTCGATTGTAACCAACCACATATAAGTGTTAGCTAACGCATGTTGAATGTATATACATAATGTGTGAAACAGTGGGCGCATTTCCCTCACATACACTTTGGTCTCATGCCTGATCATCCTCCCACCAAGAAGGCCAACGTGCGCCAGCAGGTTACTATCTTTACGTTACACACATGTATTAGTTATTATAACTTAGCTACTAGTTAATTAAAAAACCTGTTTGAGTTCATTGTAAAACTTGATGATATTAATATAAATGTCCCAACTGCTAATTAAAATTTTGAAATGAAGGAAGGAGAGGATGTGATGATGGGAAGATCAGAAGGGTTCTATGGCTCAGCTGCCAATGTTGGGGTGACCCATAATTAGGCTCTTTTTCCATCAACTTTTAATCTTCAAATGAAATGTGATTCATTTTATCTCAAACTTAACTTATTATTATGATTATGGTAATCGAATATCAAGAGACTTTTACATGTCGGAACTAATATAATTTTCCCGTTGGAAATGGTATTCTTGCAAAGTGGTTGATATAATATAAGCCGCGCGTGTATATATTTATTTGATATCAAAAGCAGTAGAGAGTAGCTAGGTTCACCATAAATGAATGTCTTTATTTATTTTATTTGTGATATCATGTTGGAAGTTGATAGATAAGTAGATTTCTTTCTTTCTTTCTTTTTGGTCATCATCATTGATATGTATCGTGAAGAATGAACAAATCAAAGTCAAAAGAACCAACGAAGAAAAGAAAAGAAATTTTTTTTAAAAAAATGGGCTTTGTTCAGCCCAATATCAATAGCAGTTGTAGATCCATTTTGACCAAAAAGCAGTAGATTAGGGAATATCACAGTCTATCCCACGTGGCATTTAAATTCTAATTAATATATCAAAATCAAAATCAAAATCAAAATCAAAAATTGTTTGGTAAGTAAACCCTAAGATCCAACATCGAGTTCTCCTCTGCAATTACAATCATTCATGACGACCGGAGATCTTGTCAATATCCATCCTACAGAGCTCAAGTTCCCTTGTATGTTCTTCTTCTTCTTCGATTTCTTGTGCCTTTTCTTCTGTTTCAGATTCGATTCGATTCTTTGTTGATTTCACAATTGACTTTTGTTGCTGGGGGGAGAAGTTGAGTTGAAGAAGCAGAGCTCGTGTTCGATGCAATTGACCAACAAGACTACCAAATACGTCGCTTTTAAGGTTTCATTTTTTTTTGTTTTTTTGGTTCTCGGATTGCATTTTATGATTGATTCTTCTGAGATTGATGTTTCTTCCACCACAGGTTAAAACAACCAATCCTCGGAAATACTGTGTCCGTCCAAACACAGGTGTTGTCTTACCCGGCGATTCCTGCAATGTTACAGGTTTATTACATATATGTTGTCTCTTCTTGAACACTCACACTTGTTCAGTCTGTGATGGTTGAATTGTTCCTTGTTTCAGTGACGATGCAAGCCATTAAAGAGGCACCTATGGATATGCAATGCAAAGACAAGTTCCTCGTTCAGACTGTCATTGTCTCTGATGGTACTACTTCCAAAGATGTACTCCCTGAAATGGTTGGTTTGCTTCTTCTAGGGGATTCTCTGTTTTTTCTCTCTTTACATATTAAAATTGGTTTTGGTCCTGCAGTTCAACAAGGAGGCGGGTAGAGTCATCGAGGATTTCAAATTGCGGGTTGTTTACATCCCTGCTAACCCTCCTTCCCCTGTCCCTGAAGGATCTGAAGAAGAAGGCAACTCTCCAAGGAACGAGATTGCTTCTCAGACTGCCTCACTATTTGATGACGTGAGATGATTATATATGCTCGAGTACATAGAGAGAGAGATACTTGATTCAACTAATATTCATCTTCTTGTTTCAGGTGTCAAGAACGCTAGATGAAACCAATGAGAAATCTTCAGAGGTAACATTACAATCTTGTCTTCTTCTACATTTAGTCAGGTGTGCTTCTGGTAGTAGTCAATCTATAAGCATTATTGTGTTTGCTCAGGCATGGTCCATGATTTCCAAGTTGACGGAGGAGAAGACTAGTGCTATTCAACAGAGTCAGAAGCTCAGACACGAACTGGTACATGTTGAGCCAAAGCCAACCGCACTAATTGATCTGCTCTTGTCATTTGCTTAATACTTGTAAATTTTTGTGTATATAGGAAATGCTGAGGAAAGAATCAAGCAAGAAGCAGGCGGGTGGACACTCGTTGCTGTTGATGGTGCTGGTTGGTCTGCTCGGCTGCCTGATTGGCTACATCTTGAACCGGACGTAATAAAACGCTATGGGGTTGGTTAGATTCATCATCCTTTTTAATCATCAAAGTTCTCCAAACCATTTTCGTTAATATTACCAAAAAAAGAAGTATTTTTTGACAAGATTTTCTTAAAATTGAAGTGTTCTTTCTATTTGGGTTTTCTTTTAAGCTGTAAAATCAGTATAGATGTAGCACCAGAAAGGGGTGAATTTGTGGCAGGTTTCTTGTTATTGATATAAGCCCACTTTGAGTATATGTAGTAAAGATGCCAAGAGTGGTTGGTATGAGATTGGATTAGTCGACTAACAAAAAGAGAAAGAAAAAAAGAAAAGTTGTTGCAAGTAAGGAAAGAAAGAGAAGAAATCACTAAACTAGGTACATTTTTAGTCTTGGGAGTCTTGTGTGGGCTGCTTGGTCTTTGCCTTGCGGTATCTCTCTTCCATCTGCTTGGCCATGGAATAGCCAGCTTGAGCCATTCTCTCAATGTTTGGAACGTTGTAGCTCTGCGCTATATAAATCCCGCAGAAGGTTCCGAAGACGAAGGAGAAGTAGCTTCTTATGAAACCCATTCTTCTTTCTTCCCCCAGAAAATTAGAAAGCTGTGTGAGTGTGTTCTGCTTGGCCATTGGGTTTTTGGTTGAATATATATATATATATACTTTTGCTTGTAGAAGCCAGGAAGGTCTTTGTGTTTATCCTTAACTTCTTCTCCAAGGGGGTTTGCTTTACAAAGTTCAATTTGTTTTTAAAAAATTAAACTTGTCCTCCAAGGGCCAACTCCTCTACTAGATATGATCTCCTCATCCTCATGTATAAATCCATCAGAAATTTTATTTACTTGTTAATTACGTCGTTTGCGAACAGAAACAACAAACATATCTTGGGAGAGTTATCACAAAAGATTTTATTGATGATAGTCTTTGGATAGATTATTTCTGTATTTTGTTCCTTTTTTTTTTCTTCTTAATAATATCCTTGATTTTCGGATGTTTTTGACTAATCCTTAATATACATTACTCCTGATGTTTTAGTTTTTATATTTACAAACAATAAAAACGAAATTGGATTGTTTAACGTAGGTTGAGCTTTGGATCTATCTTATCTTGAAATGTTATTATTTTACGGAATAGAGATAACACAAAGAATTGTAGCCACAAAGACGAAGATAAATGCCGCAACAAAGAAAGCAAATGAAAGGCCTCTCTACTCTCTTCTTCTTCTATTGTAGACATAGCTTGAAGCCTTCAACATAAAGATAATGGCTATCTCGAAAGCTTTGAGACTAGTTCTCGTCTTGCTACTCCTCAGCATAACATTCTTCTATTGTGAAGCCGTTAAGCCATGCCCTCCTCCTCCGGCAAAACAAGCCACCATGAAATGTCCGAGAGACACGGTCAAGTTCGGAGTGTGTGGGAGCTGGTTGGGTCTGGTTTACGAGGCTATCGGTACACCGCCGAGTCAGGAGTGTTGCTCACTCGTCAAAGGTGTGGTTGATCTTGAAGCCGCCGTTTGTTTATGCACCGCCCTTAAAACCAACATTCTCGGAGTCGCTCCACTTAAAATTCCTGTTGCTCTCACTTTGCTTCTCAACTCTTGTGGCAAGAAAGTTCCTAAGGGATTCGTCTGCTCTCCTTAAGCTATTAATGTTATATTGTCAAGATATAATTGTTGGGGATAATTAATCTATTAGTTTGACCCATTATAAAAAGTCAACTTTGACCTAGGTCCCAATGACATAAGTTCGAAGGACACACTTCCGAATTCTACAGGATATATGACGTCCGAATCCCACGGGATTGGTGAGTTCCGAATCCTACGGGATATACGAGCTCCCAATTAACGAGAAATCCGAATTTTTATAAGATAAGTTCGAAACCGACTTGTCAACCTAATCCTAAACGAACTAGGATTTGGGAGATCTCTATAAAAGAGAGAGCTCCGAAAAGAGCACAAGAAACAAAATACAACTAAAAACTCTAAACAATACACTTTCGCCACCTCCAAAAACAAGCTACGAAATCATAATGGAGCTCCGATTCCTGCTAATCGGACCTCTAGAACAACCTACGATTCAGCTACAACGGTCAAATCACCGAAGATCTTCCTCGAACAACCGTTTAACGCTTTCAATTTATTGTAGCTCCGAGTTTGTTGTTCGAAGATAATTCATCAATAAATAAAGATTATCTTCCATCATTCCGTAGAGCTGCTTATTCGAACTTGTTAAATCTACCCGAAACAATAGTTTTTTGTTGTATTGTATTTGATATTTCTGGTTTTGTTACCCAATGTGTTTACGCATTTATTCTTGAGATTTTTGTGTTTTTGTCGCTGTTCTATTCAAAAAATTATTTCTGATGAGGTTAAAGAATTCAAATCTTTGTGGGAAAAAATAATTTAAACGTACGTTTTAACAAAAATTCAAGTAAAGGTAATCAAAACATCCTAAACTCTAATACAAAACGAATGAAGCAATCATTTATTTATATATTTAACATTACATGCATTATGCATACAAACTAGTAAGCAAACATATTACGCATTCTTTTTCATAGTTTGGTTAGCTAGTTTACCAACAATCATATGCTCTCTTTGTTGGCTCTGGCTATTCTTGATGGTGAAAGTTTGAATAAAACTTACAACATTTGACAAAAAAAAAAAGTATTGTCATAATCAAATGAGAATTCTGATTAGATTAATAGATGAATGATTAATGAAATAAGGAGTCGTATAGTTAGGGAGGAGAAATGCCCTTACCAACTTTATCTTATGGTAATTATTAATGACTTCCCGCCGATCTTGGTTGGTTTATTAGATCATAATTAATTATCATTACTTTGGGTCTAATGAGATAGGATACATCTCCAATCTTTTCTTTTTTCTAATCATTCCCATGTGATCTCCTAAAAATAATTGGTAGTAGTATTTTTTTGTCTAATCTAATCATTATCCTAAATTCTACCAATACAAAATGAACGAAGCAATCATTTATATAAAGTTACATGCATACAAACTCTACACGTCATCCCTTCTACATACATAATTGTTTTGACTAGATTAATATACTTGGCTGACTTTTGTTTTAGTTTTCCTCTAACGATGATACGGCAAATCATAACTCTTTTCATATAAATCCCAACTTAGGAGGATCAATAAGCTGAAATCTTTATAAAGTGATTAAGGGTTGTATAAATGTATATTTAATTTATCATAACCACCCAATTGAGTGGGGTTGGGTGTTTGCTTGTGGTGAAGGGTGCCTTGAGAAAAGAGAAAAGAACATGTTTTCACCACTAATTACTTCATCATCGCGAATCAAACCCATATAAGACATACATATATTCAATGATATCGAATGATAAATCAAATTCAGTAACATCATAAAAGAACGAATTTTATACGATTCGCTGAATTCACAGTATAGTATTATTTTGAATGGCTTAATAAACTTAAAATTCAGTTTTTCACGTTTTTTTTATAACTTATAATTAATTTAAAAGGGGACAATAATCACGACATCGTTTCGAGATTTATAATAAGTATATAAGGGAGAAAAGTGTGAGAAGTAGTAGTTAGCAAATCACATGGGAACATGAATCATACTTATATAGCTAAAGATGATCTTCTAATATCGCTAAAAAGTGAACATTTTATTATTGTTATAAAGTAAGTTATCATTCAAACATTTTCTCGTATTATAATATACATGGACTAAAGTTACAGTTCATATTGATACATTACCGGACTAACCTTTTATACTACTCCAATTAAAATTTAAAATTATATTCGTGTACATAATTTATCAAGATCACAAAACAGTATAAAAACAATTTAAATTTTCATTAAAAAAAATCAAATTTCATAGTTTACTAAAAAAACAACGATATATTTTTGAAATATAGATCTTCTTGCATTTTTTCCTGCAAAATCATCTATTAGACTCCTATAGTCAAGTCTTTCAACCATAGATGTGTCAATTGATAACATAACCAACCCATTTAACATTTTTTGTGACATGGTAGACCGCAGATAATTCTTTATCAGCTTCAACTTCGAAAAACTTCTTTCAGCTGTGGTAACTGACACCGGAATGGTCAACAATATGCGATAAGCAATTTCTGTGTTTTGATAACAATCCTCCATTCTTTCCAAAAAGTCAAGCACTTCAATAGGCTTTTGAACTTTTTCGGGTATTGATTCTCGAAGAATTTTTAGCTCCATAAAAATAAGGGATTGTCGTAACAAAGTCAAGGACTCAAGGCATCAAGTTTTTATCACAATTAAAAACGACGAACTAAAAAACGTACCTTCTTACTACGTAAAGGATGAATTGAAATAACTGAAGTAATAGAGCTAAATTATGTAATCAAGAGCAAGAGGACAAAAGAAAATAAAAGTGTTGCAAGCCTGCAAGACGACGGAACAAATTGGAACAAAAGAAAAAACTGTTTTGTTTCTAATTTTTAATTAGGGTTTTAACTATAATGAAAAATAGAAATTTACTACTATATTTAATTTTAATAAATTTATAAATATTACTGAAAAGTCCAACAAATCTTATTCTAACTAAAAATGTCTAATAAGTAATATTTTAACAAAAGAACCTATAAATTTTATTTATTTATCAATACTAATAAAAAAAACAAAATTTAAATATATCCCATCAATTTGGATACCCCAATTTTTGGCTTGGGTGGCTTCCCCTCTAGGTCGGCACTGTATTGATAACAAATGTTTTGCGTAAGAAAATAAATGTCTTTTTCCATTTACATTACAAAATTGGTCCGACTTTGTCTTCAAGTTCAAACCACCCACCTCTTTTTTTGTTGTTTCTGATTGCATTATTCATTGTTATTTGATCAAAGAGTTTTCCATTGGTAGAAACATATATGGTGATTGGTGACTTTGCTACATTCATCCATTGTCTGCTCAATAAAGGACTATCCCCCTTTCTTTCTCAATCTCTCGTGCATTTAACTTGTCCCAGAAGAAACATTAGTTACAGATCTTCATCAGTCACTTTATTTACCTAAAACAAGATGAACCAAATAAAGTATATTTACTATCGATACATGTAATTCCTTCTTTATAACTAGTACATGAATTTTTTATAGATATTTTGGGTACCAAACGAGCATCCGTTTACGTTAAAACAAAATAAAATAGATATTTTAATGTAATTCCAAGGTGATACATTCACCACTTGGTTTAGAATTATGACTAAATTATGTCCGTAGCAAAAAAGAAAAACAAATGGAGCCATTGCGATGTGTGGTTTAGCTACTAGAATGAATTGGGTGATTTGATTGGTTCATTTGATAAAATCATCCAAAAGCTTGTTCAAACCCTAAGACACCCGATTGAGGACAAATATCACACAAAAGGAAAAAAAACGACAGCACCTTTGAGATAAAATGAGACTAAAGAAAAGAAAACAAAAAATATACCAAATTTAGTTTGTAAGCCACAAGATTTCGATCATAAAAACAAATTATAAGAAAACAAAAACATCCTCAATGTATGACACATAAAATTAACAGCACTATATCAGAATATTGATTTTTTTTTTCTTAATAGTTTTAAAACAAAATGTATTTAAATCTTCCACATAGACATTTGTCGAAATGAAATAAAAAAATCGTGTTGGTTCTGAATTCTGATGAATCGTAGCCATGCATTGCTTTGTCTAGAAAGCAGTCCGTTTAGACTTTCAAATAACCTTTGGAGCAAGATTAAACTCTATTGCATCATTTCACACCTTGCACCACTACTGATTGAAAAAAAGAAAAATATCAGCCAAAAGGAAAATTTGTATGCAAACTGTAAGGACAAGTATGAAGAAAACAAAAATAAATAAAAATAGTGGATCTCCTTGTTCCAAATTGAGCATTACTGGATAACATTTGGAGGTTTGGACACGAGCTCAGTATTTACTAATTTTCGAATATTTGTGATTCGGTTTAGCTTGTTCAAATAACAGAAACTTTGGTTTGAGATTTGACTCGTTCCAAGCAAGCACGTGCTATGTCAAGTACTCGTCGAAAATCTTATTACTTACAAGTAACTTAACACAGCTTGTTACTTGTCAAAATTATATACTTGCTACTTGAAAATATAAAAATAGTTTCCATACAAATTATAAAAACATTCAAAGTTCAAACATTCTAAAATCACAAAACATTAAAGTTTCAAAAGATAAGCATTTTGAAAAAATAAGTTTTTAGTTCAATGCTCCACATCATAGTAATATTTTTTTTTGATTTTTTTCTCTTCTTTATAAAATCATTAAACCAACATAACAAATGTAAGAATAATCATAACATATACACAAATAATTTTGAAAATAACTTGTTTTGGTTATGTTGTCAAATATCAAAGATATTAACCAATGAGTATCAAATAATTTAAACGAATATGAAATATTTTTTACAAATATTATTAATAGGTATCAAACCAATTAAGTAATATAAATGAGTATAAATCGAGTAACAGACTAAGCAATAAAAATTTTTACCGACTTGATAGTTGGCTTAAACTTGTAAATAATGTAATAGGTTGGCTTGTCAAATACACTAACAAATACAGGATAAATACTTATTTTTTCAAGACAAATACAGGATAAATAGGTTGTAGAAGCCGAAATTAAATTAATTACGAAAATCAGAGAGGGAAAGACACGCGCGTAGTGAGAGTGGGATAGGAAGAGAAGACATGTAGGATTAGATAGCACAGAGAGATTATTAACATTTACATTTGTCAGAGCGAAGCTAATAATTTGTTAAATAGTAAAGCCAAGCAAAACAAGAAACTGGAAAGAGAGAGAGAGAGGAGAGAGGATGAAGCCCACTTTGCCACTTTAATTTCTTGCACGCATCCATATACCTTACAACACCTCTCTTCTTCTTTCTCCCCAACAACAAAAAGAAGAAGAAGAAGAAGAAGAGCTCCGAGAAGAAGAAAATTTGATTTGGTCAAAGGTCTGCAATGCCCCTTCCCTTTGAAGAGTTTCAAGGGAGGCCGGGGATTTCTTCTTTCTCTTCTTCCTTCTCCGCACCACCGTCTCCGCTTTTGGGCCGCCGCAAATCTAGAGAGGAAACCCCCTCCTCTGAGCCCACCTCTGTTCTCGACGCTCTCAGCCCTCTCACAACCTCCTCTTCCACGGTGTCTTCCTCTCACGGCGGACACAGCGCCGTCGGAGGCGGCGGCGGCACCTCCACTGCCATCTCCGGCGACGAGCAATGCGGACAGATGGGCTTGGGGGAGTGGGAGCCAGTGCCTTCCCAGGACCAGGACCACGAACAGAGCATTCTCCGACTCATCATGGGAGATTCTCAAGACCCTTCTCTCGAACTCAACACCATTCTCCAGACCTCATCCTCCTCATCACCTGTCTTCCACGACTCCGATTACACCACCCTCGGCTTCGGTGTGGTCGACACCGGATTCGGGTTAGACCCGCCACTGTTCCAGTCAAAGCCGCCGTATCATCTTCCCCCTCTCCTAATCAACCAAAGCCAGACTCATTTCACTCACAACCCGACCGTCTTCTACGGCCACAATATCCCGGCGACACCTCCACCGGCAAAGCGGCTCAACCAAGGCCCCGTGGGCTACCATCCGGATCCGAGCAAACAGGGGATAACGGAGCAGCTGCTAAAGGCCGCGGAGGTGATAGAGAGCGGCGGTGACACGTGTGTAGCTCAGGGGATATTGGCGCGGCTCAATCAACAGCTCTCTGCCCCTATCGGAAAACCCTTCGAAAGGGCGGCTTTCTACTTCAAAGAAGCTCTCCATGGCCTCCTCCTCAACGCCTCCCAAACCCTAAACCCTTACTCTCTCATCTTCAAGATCGCCGCCTACAAATCCTTCTCCGAGATCTCTCCCGTTCTCCAGTTCGCCAACTTCACCTCAAACCAAGCACTCCTCGAGTCCTTCCATGGCTTCCATCGCCTCCACATCATCGATTTCGACATCGGCTACGGCGGCCAATGGGCTTCTCTCATGCAGGAGCTCGCCCTCCGCGACAACGCCGCTCCTCTTTCCCTCAAGATCACCGTCTTCGCTTCTCCGGCCAACCACGACCAGCTCGAGCTCGGCTTCACTCGCGACAATCTCAACCACTTCGCCTCCGAGATCAACATCTCCCTCGATATAGAAGTTCTGAGCTTGGACCTTCTTGGCTCTGTTTCTTGGCCAAACTCCTCCGAGGAGAAGGAAGCCGTCGCCGTTAACATCTCCGCCGCGTCCTTCTCGAACATGCCTTCGTACCTACCTCTGGTCCTCCGTTTCGTGAAGCATCTCTCTCCGACAATCATCGTCTGTTCCGACAGAGGATGCGAGAGGACGGATCTGCCCTTCCCGCAACAGCTTGTCCACTCGCTGCAGTCGCACGCGGCGCTCCTCGAATCACTCGACGCCGTCAACGCCAACCTCGACGCAATGCAGAAGATCGAGAGGTTCCTCATACAGCCGGAGATAGAGAAGCTCGTCGCGGATCGTAGCCGTACGACAGAGAGGCCGATGATGACGTGGCAAGCCATGTTTCTGCAGATGGGGTTCTCGCCGGTGACGCACAGTAACTTCACGGAGTCTCAGGCGGAGTGTTTGGTGCAGAGGACGCCGGTGAGAGGGTTCCACGTGGAGAAGAAACATAACTCTCTTCTTCTCTGTTGGCAACGGAGAGAACTCGTCGCCGTCTCCGCCTGGAAATGTCGCTCCTGATTCGCCGGAGATCCCACTTGTTTTTATTTTTTTAATTCTTAAATTTAAATTATTATCTCTAATGAAATATTTTTACCTCTAATCCTTATTAGTTTCCGATTTTGACTTTGCTTAGTGCGATGGGATTTTAGTTTAATACGTTCACAAAGTACATATATGAGTAGTAATTAATTATCTTGTTAATTATTATTGTTATTATTAAAAAATTATATAATCCAAAAATCAATAGAGAATCAAAATGGTAATGATAAAAAAACTGTATTCTTTAGACGAGCGTTCTTTCAATTCATCCAGTTCAGTTTCAAACCGAAGCCAATTTTCTGGATCCGACGCCATAATTACCAATTTGTGAATCGGTGACAAACAGTGTACACTATCTCTCTTTTTTTTAGCTCTCTATGGCTCAAAAGAAGTTGTGCATCTCCGTGTGTGGAAGGGGGACAAGGTACTCATCATCTCTCGAACTCTTAGGAGATCCATCTCTTCGTCCTGCTATTGTAAAATCCGCCCGAATCCACGTGGAGTCATTTTATTTCCAAAATCCGTCCGTATAGCATTTGAAGACCAATTATCTTGTTAATTACGTTATACGATTGTGGGGATTATGTTTTTGTCGATAATCATGATGTCGCTTGCTACGATACCTAAATAAATTAAATGATACTAGTAGAAAGCTGGTTAGCTCCTCAATTAATTCATGGGTTAATTTGCCAAATAATCAAAAAATAATTATAATTAAGAGAATAACCAAATTAACTTGTGGCACATTATCAATCCTTAGATTTAAATTAAATGGTTAGGATTTTAGTTATAGTTTTTTTTTTTGGTGTTATTGAACACAATTTCTCTTAATTTATTTATTTATTTTTTGTGGTGAAAGAAGTATTTTATTTATTTTTTGTGATGATTTTGATGTGAGGCAGAAAGCTACTGGTCATTATTGTGGTAAATGATTATATAATGGTTTTTTTTTTTTTTGGGCTCAAAATGATTATATAATGGTTAGAGTTTGTTGTGGTTTGTGTCTATGTGAGGGTCTCTTTTGTTTATTAACATATGTGATGTCTCTCCTCCATGATGTCACATGGCTCTTGTAATATTTTATTTCTTCTGGTCCACATTACATTTTTTTTGTGTGCGCCGTTTCTAACTTCTTTTTATTTTTGTTCTCCGACGAAACAAAGGTTTGCTTTTTCTTTTTAAAATGGTCCATACGCATTACATAATGCGGACATTGCTTTACACATTAATTGCAGCATACATCTAAAGAAAGATTGGAGGATATTATAATATCTAAAAAAATTCATAATTTGAATCCAATATAGACAAGTATTAAGAGTCGAGTAAAAAGGAGAAAAAGAACGATTATAATTTTGTAGTGACAAGACCCTAAGTTTATAAATTGTCTCATATGGGTAACGCTGGTTGGAGACAGACAGTTAATTGAATAGTTGAGAGATAAGGCGTGTCCTGAGGGAGAAGAAGGGTCGTGATCGGTCAATCGACACGTGTACGGCACAAACATATGTGTCGTTTCCCTGTGAGAGTTGATCGACGGTCAGATTTTGTTAACCACATGACTTGCCAACATGGAAGAACACAACAAGGCCAGGGTCACGCGCGCTCGGCTCCACTAAGTGCTCATCATCACATTTCCTTCTTCCAATTGTGCACCCTCCACTATTTGTGTTCATTTCGGATGTCTAATGGAACAGAATTACGAAATTCAATTTTTTTTTTGTTTTGCTAAATAATTACAAAATTCATATATGATCATTGATACAGTATTACTATGATTGAATCTCATAATAACTACTTTTCCCTCCGTAGATATAATCATTCGATATTTTAGTTTTGCTATTAGGAAATCATCATTGTTATATAATATGACAATTAGGAGATTCTCAACTTCCACGTGCATTCCACTATTATTCTTTACTGGTCATGCAACTATTTGTAAAGCTGATATATAGTTCGCATTTTATGTTTGAGTTTTATCGTTAAACATTTAAAACCACTTTCAAATAAAATATAAAAATAATTGCATATGTATTCTTCTATTAATATAAAAATACATATAAAACCATGTGATATGTCTCTAAGAATATCTCTATATTTTTCTAGTTTTTGGTTCTGGAAGTTCTTCGGAATTTACCGGCTTTTGGCTCCGAAAGTATTATCATGTCTTCCGGCTTTTGGTTCGGAAAGAATGTGTTTCTTGTCGCTTTGCATGTAATTTCGGTTACAAATTTCAATAAAATCTACTTGATGACAAAAAAATTGCATATGTATTCTTCATTACATATATATTTCAAAGTACGTAGCTCTATTCGTGTATAATTTTGTTAGATGACACATCACACCTCGAAGCATCTTCTTGATATGGAAGGGCAATACAAATTTAAAAGCTATCAACCTTTCTCTTCCATTTTTTTTTTCTGTTGCTCTGTTTGATCTTTTAAGAACAATATTTGTGAATTAGAATTAAGAAATAAATAACAATTGGCGGTTGGTTGCTTATAAAAAGTAAAATGATGATAAAATAAGCAGCTTTTGTGTTTCTTTTCTTGTCCTTCAATTGATTTATGTGTCTTCTTTTTATCTTTTAGACACCGCGAGTACTTTTGTCTCTGTGAAGACTCTCCTAGGAGTTAGGGAGATTTCGATTTTGTGATGATCAGACTTAAACTAACATTTGTGTCTCACATCCCCACTGTTTTTTCCAATATATTTCTTCCAAGTCCAAAATGACATTTACTATAAATATTCCAATAATATGTGATAAGTATATGTAAAAATTAGTTTATAAACTATGGCGATTGATATACCCAAACAATGTTGAAAGGAGGCTTTCGTACAAATAGAAAACAAACACGTGAAAACTTAGGAACATTGGTGTGGTGTTTTTCTATGATTTTTGTGCTCAAATTAGTAATTTTGTACAATTTCTTTCATCTTGCTTATTTAGAGGTATATATATTCTTGAATTTTACTTCAATTGTATGTTTTATCTCTTGTAATTTCGCTGTGTATCCAAGAGTATAGTTCTTTCGGATCCACATTTTTAAATGTGTAACGAATATATTAAATTGTATTTCATTAAAAAAAACAAAAGCTAATATATAATCTTATCATTCATTCATACAAAAAAGGTTGTATTGAATAATCTTATCATTCATACAAAAAAGGTTGTATTGAACATATCATATAGTTATACTACAATATGGTAGGAGAGCGAGGGTCGCTGAAATTGATGGGTGTGTTTTTGTGTGCATAACAAAAGTTAATAAGTATATATTTTAATGCAAAATTCTTTTCTTACTTGTGTTTAATTATTTTAAATAATTAATTTAACGAGACAAGCTTTTGGTGCAATTTTGCACTCTCTTTCAGTCTCTATCTCACCTTTTGTAGATGCCAAGCTTGCCCACCATATCTTCTTCTCAACCCCTCACTTTACAAGTAATCTATCTATCTTTTAGTTAGTGATTATTTATTTCAATAAACAAAACTCAAATTTGAGATTCAACGTAATAATTATGTCATAATAGAATCACTTATTAATTTGAGATTATATATACAGAGAACACACATGTCTAACTGCATCTCCATGTTACTTTAGTTTATCTAATTCCATACCAAGCTATTAACGAAACATATATATACACCAAAACCAAACTCATCACCTCCCCTGAAAATCAGATACATGTTTTGATTCTTATCTTTATATCTTTTGCGTTTCTCTTTTTGTCTTTGCTTTATCCATTTACAAGTCAAGTCAGCTTAGAAACAACGCGGTATTTCCATCCCCACATTTTGTTTATTTGTATTTTTTTTGTATATATGGGTAGTTTTAATCAAATAATATTGACGACAAAATAAGAGGAAAAAAAAACTTAAAATAATAAAGAAAATAAAAAGAGAAAGGTTGTGTACATGTAGGGCCATTATCTACCAATCACACGTTTCACACCATTCGCATTGCGCTCTCTCCTTCATATGATGGATGATAACGAAGGGTACGTTGAAAATCTTTTCCTTTGTATGGATCGCATTACATAGTTTTCAAAAATGTATTATAGCCTAGTGGTTTTTTTAACAAAAAAAATACATAGTTTTCCAATAACTACATTCTTTTTTTCTTTTTCTTTTTTTGTCAAGCCCAATATATACATCTTTCATTCGGTAATTACTTTGATTTTGTTCAAAAAGAGATGGAAATCATCCATAATGGTGTTGGAAGAAAGCAAATATAGAAAAAAATAAAAGAAAAAATTTAGAGAAGTTTAAACATAATATTCTTGTGCCAAGCTCAAGACAATGCCTAAAACAGTGTATTATGGATTTATGTATAGAGTTTAGGTGCAAGACACATTCAAGTTCAAAGTATCTTTTTAAAATGTTTTCGTATTAATATTGGTGTGTTAATGCAATAAACAACGGAAGTTCTTAATGGGCTATTGGGCTTTTTCTCTAATCCTTTAGTAGAATATTGAACGAGAGCCCGTGTATTGGGCTTTATCGTTATTTTTAAAACTCACTCTGGGCTCATTAATAAGCCCAACTTGAAATCAACTGCAAATTAGGGGAATTGGAAAGCCACGATACGAATCCCTAAAAAAAAAAAAAAATCCCCAAATGGCGAGCAGTGGGGAATCGGACAGAGATTCGTCGGAGGTCGAAGTTAGCGACGAACCAAAGGGTAAGATGTCGGAATATGAGAAGCAGAGGTTTTCAAGGATCGCTGAGAACAAGGCCAGATTGGAAGCTCTTGGCATCTCTAAATCCGCAACGGCGATTCTGGGTCCATCTCCGGCTTCCAGAAAACGTAGAGGAAAACGGAATTCCGGTGAAGAAGACGATGATTATAGACCTGGCGAGGCTGATGGTGACAGCGAGAGTGAGTACGATGATAAAGACGAGGAATTTCTGGGGAATTCGACTTGTGTTTCCAGTAGAACAAAGGTAATTTGCTTGCTTGCTTGTTTCAAAGTATTGAGTGGATGAAGGTTATACTCTGGCATGTCTCCGTGGTTGATTGTTGCTTATCTTTACTCTGGATTCATGTTCCTTCAGTTTAAGAACAAGACCTCTGCATCAAAGAGAAAAGTCTTATCCAAGAAGAATTTGAGTAGATCAGATTCCATTGGAGAGGAACACAGCGATGATGACTTAAACAAGGTATTGGGAATGCGGTAATATAGTGATTTAACTTCAACACAATTGTTGACATGACCATTTTTTGTTGACTTCTCTGCAGGCAATAGCGCTCTCTCTGCAGGAATCTCCTGTAGCAGGAGGCTCTGGCACTGCCTCTAGCAAGAAAAGAAGGGACGATGAAGAGGCAGGAGGAAGATGGAAGAAGAAGAAACCGGTTTGTTTTACCATCCATCAAACAGTCTAGGAGTGTGCTCTTGTTTTCCCTGAGTGTCCTTTGGTATTGTCTGATATGTAGGAATTGATGAGTCGGATGCAAATGACAGAGGATGAATTGGTCATATACTTCTATCAGTTTGATGGTAATATATCTGCCAATCTGTTCATTATAGCTTGTGCCAATATTGCTATCTTTCGTGTTTGAATGGTTTCTAAAGTCCATTGAGCCTCTCTGGCCGTGTTGGATCATCATCATCGGTTTTTGTAAATGCAGAAGCGGGAAAAGGTTTCATTACTCTGAGAGATGTGGCGAAAATGGCGATGGTGCATGATTTCACATGGATAGACGAGGAATTACAAGACATGATTCGTTGCTTTGACATGGATAAGGACGGAAAGGTGGGTGCTAAGTTGAAGTTGTTAACCTTTTATTAGAAACACATTTTATGCTAAACATTGGGATCTTCTTTGATTTTGGGTTTCAGCTAAGCTTGGATGAGTTCAAGAAGATTGTTACGCGATGTCGAATGTTGAAAGAATCTTGATTGGGAATTTGTAGTTTAGGAAGTGATTTCATTTTGGGTGAATATACTTGTTTACTGCTGAGTCTCCACAAGTATGAAAACATCATTTTCTTTCTCTTTGTTCTAGACTTCTAGTGAAAGGTGCAAATTGTGTCTGCATGTATAAAGTAGAATTTTTAACTGCTGCAAAGAATATTGTGCAAGTCTTATATTATTTAGTACTAGAGTTTTAACCCGCGCTTGCCCGGTCTCTTTTGTATAAAATTTATGTATTATATTTAATATATGATTTATTTAAAATTCATCTACTCATAATTTGTATAATACATATTTTCTTAATTAATATATAGTCCGATTAAACTGCATGTTACATGAAGTACAATTGATATTACAATTCTAATTACTTTCTTCCCTCTCTTATCTTATCATGGAATAACGTTCACGTGTTTTACCTTTTTGCTAACATATTTACATGGTTCATTTTTTTCTTTTTTTTTTGTTAAACAACCGTTCATTTTTTTTTCTTTTCTAACTCATTAAATTCTTTCATTGATATTTAGATGGTCCTCATGTAATATTGTTACAATGATTGAAGGCACATAGAAATAAGACCTTTGAACCTTCGTTCCATCAATCGTCGAGAATCATATTTTCACGTATGAGAGGGCCAAAGTTTTCTGGATTCTCAAATCATGTAATTTACTCCCGGTGGAAGCACTTAATTCCACCTTCTTCCATCTCTTTGAGATTGGTCGTATCTTCTTCTCTCTCTTGGAGAGTGGTCGAATCCCCGAGCTCTTTGCCGGGATCCTCAAAGTCACATTGGAAAGTGTCCAACCTGAGACTCTCCGGCTTTGCTGCGAAGACCTTCTTGACACATCCGAGGCATGTTTTGGATTTGTTGTCCATCTTTTGCGATGATCTATCTGCTCTATGTCTTATTGCTTTTCAATTAAGTTGTAAAAATTTCGGAGGATGTTTAATGCTCTCCCTTTGTACTTTGATCGATTAAATGAATGAAATAACCTTGTTGACGAAAAAAATATAAGAACAACCGTTCATTTTTTTCTTTCTTTATTTCTTTCGTTTTGCATTGTATTTGTACTTGACCAAAAAAAAAAAGCGTTGTATTTACAAATTACTCAAATAAATTTAGTATTTCGATGATTTTCTCTTTTTAGCCCTTTTCAACTCAACTTGAATGTGTGATTATGACCTGGAGAACTCAACTACAAATATACATTTGATATTTTTTTAGATTTGAAATGGCGGTTGAATTGTCGGAAAAAAACTCTTCATACATTACTCTTCATAATCTTGGAGACTCTCCTCTCTGTCTCCATTCATAGCTAGACATATCTAGGTTTGCTTTTTCATCTTCAAAGATCTCATATAACGCTTTTTTTGGTATATCGAGGCGTCAAGTTTGTCGATCACCTCTTATTTTTATATGTAGCATTTGTAGCCATCACGTATAGAATAAGCAGCCTTGCTCTTGCTTTCTAAACTCCAAGAAAGCATTTGTTAGTGCTCTCTCCTTGGGTTCGTATGATGCAACCTTATCTTATTTTCATCCTTCCTCAGGGAGATAGAATTTAGAGTAATATAGAGATGAAACCATAAGAACTTAAGTATAAAAAAATTAAAGTCAATACTTCGTATCATCTCTAACCAATAGGAATGCATTGTGAAAGGGGAAGGAAGTTGTTGTCATTGCCAAGAAATTCTGGAAAATCCTTATCACTTACGATTCATTTAGGATAAAGAAACTTGATTAACCGTCGGAAAATGATCTTTTAAAAGGAGTCAAGACTCAAGATGCAAAATATTTACAAAAAATTAACTGAAATTGTTTATCCAAGATCTTCGGATGAACGGGAATTGATCTTCGGATGTTTAGACATTTAAGAAGATCTTCAATATAACTCTCGAGAGTAATTCGATTGTGTGGTTTGATTTGTTAGAATTAAGTAAGGTGTGAATGAAAAAGAGGAGACAGGTTTATATTAACCCGAAGAGATGCATCCTTTGAAAATGTTCCAAAACAACCGATACCAAGAGACGAAGAGTAATCAATTGATCGCAACTTTTCAATTCTTTTTCCTTTTAGAAAAATGGGATACGTGTCAATCATACAACACCCTAAACTCATCTTTCATAATATATTTACCCCAACTTTTAGTTTTTTTTTTCCGTCTACAATTTCATTAGTTTCAAACCAAAGATACAAAGTCATATACTAAGAAAGATACATTAAAAAAAATGAATTTAATGATGCTTTCAGTAGACAAGCCTTATTCGCTAACGGATTCTAAAATCCGTTATTTTCCTTCCCCATATTTGATCTTACTCTAATGCGCATGTGCGTGGAGAACATCTCTTGACTAAATTTTCCAAACTACACACTGCGTCCGACAACAATTCTGAAATGTCGACATAATACCAAAACTTTCGTATCATAGTCACTTTGAAATATTTTGACTTTGTTTTTCTCCCGCTTATCTCCATACCATGGGTTAGGAGAACAATCACCGATTAATAACCAAAAATTCTGCCGGTAGAAGAAAAGATCACCGGAATCAAACACTCTATTAAGAGAGAAATCACAGTTACACCAAACCGACATAAAAAATTTTAAAGAGCGAAACCATTTCCACTTACAAAAAAAATTTGCACCCCTTCGATTACCGATGATAAAGTGTATGAAATACACCAACTTTGATTCTTTTATTGCAACTTTTATGCCAAAGCTTTCGAACCAATCGTGTCTCTCCGTTCCTGAGGAAAAGTAACAGAGCCCGATCATGTACAAAACCCCACAAGTGCACCGTGTTTTCAGAGTTTGTCTTTCCGTCGTAATTATCATCGGTTAGAAATCTAAATTAGAGAGAAACAGGTGTTGGATTATGCCTTGAGAAGACGACAAAACAGGCTTTGGCATCGCACCCTTTCCCTCTCCACAATCCACATCTGATTTGTTTAAAATTTACCCCAAATTTTAGTTTTTGCGCCAATTTTGTTAAAAAATTTGGTTATTCTAGCAAAGAAATTAACCATAAAATGTCCCAACTACTAATAAACAAAAAAAGGGTTAGAAACTAAAATGTTCAACACACCAATTGTCATGGTAATCCTTTTTGTTGTGGTTCAACTAATTCTGATATGAGTATTCAATTTCTATTCTTTAAAATCTTCTCTTGACACCATAGACAAAAAATATCATCATTTTGTAGTTGAATACTAAAATCAATGTTTAAAAAAGCGTTAGGTGCTAAGCGGACGGTAACCTAGTGCCTAGTGTCTAGAACGCCTAATCGGAGTCTAGGCGATTTAATACGTAGTCTAAAAATTTTACAAAAATACATAATATATTAAACATATATAGTAAAATATATTAAAAAAATATTAAATAATAAAATTTATATTCATCATTTTATAAAAAAATATATAGGAAATTTTATATTATTTTATTTTTATATTACCATATAGACGGCATAAACGGTAATCTCTACGGTCTATGGGGCCTAAAGCCGCCTAGATGAGCGTTTTTTAGAATACTGCTAAAACTATACATTCTCTCCCATGAAATACTCAAATTTCAAATGTTATAAATACTACTACGTACCTTTGTTGTGGTATAAAAAATGTAATCATTTTATAATTTCAAGTGTTATAAAATACTCAGATTTCAAAGCACCTCTTCTATTCACATTGAGAGTACAGAGCTTTAATTATGTGGCGTTGCATAGTAATATAGTTAATGGTTTTGTAACTAGTATGAACATTGCATGGAACGGGGTACTTTGTCTTCAACACATTAAGCTATATCAATGTGAATAGAAGAGGAGCATCGTTCTGAAATCTTATCTTTCTAGATTGATCGGTTTTAATTATACCTATCAAATGAACGTAAATATAGAAATTTCGTGTGGAAAAAGACATGAACACGGCATCTTAAGACCGATTAGTAATCAATTTTAGTGGTGATTATACATGTTTTACTTATCCAATTGAGAAGTTAAATCATGGACAATACCTTAATGTCGATGAAGCCGTCCCCACTTCGTGTAATGAGTTATGGGGAGGTGGAGTCCCGTAAATCGTCAAATAAAACAACTTAAAACGTTGAAGAAGTCATTGATCGTATCCAGCTCATATTTTCCAAGATCAAATCAAGACCGTTGAAAGGAGCTAATGTTGAAGAAACGGTAGGGTTTAAGAGAAAGACAAGGAAAGAGAAGAACAATGATGTAAATTGCCTATTTTGGTGTATAGGAGTTGTCAGAGAGAGAGAGGAGAAAATTAGGTCAAAATAATGAGCACTAAAATTGGAGACATGTGTTGAGTAACTATTACAAGAGCGACTGATGCTTACATATGGCAATGATATCCTCACTAAAGTGCAACGCTCCTTTTTTGCCCTAATTTCGTAAAGTCTCTCTCCTTCTTCGTCCTTAGGAAAAACCCTAGAAATTTAATCCCTTGCTCTTGATCTTGCTTTTTGAGTAACCATGATTTTGACCACACACTATTTCTTCTATATTTTGTGGTCTATAGGATTTTGCTTTATATGTGTTTCTTGTATTGCTCCGTACGTACGTATACGAATTTAAATGGTTATTACAAGGTTTTATATAAACAAGCACAAATGAGTCCATGAATTAAGTTAGCGGAAAAGGCAGAAATCTATTTGATTCTTTAAACGGAAATATAGAAATTTGCTGCAACGCTTAAATTTAATATCTGATTACATTTTCCTTAATTTGCCGAATCACATGTACGGAATTAGCAAGTAACTAATCTAGGAAATATTTTAAAATTATATATATATATTTACATAAAAATTATTTGAGAAAACTATTATAGTTTTTGAAAACAATTTCAGAATTATTATTTTTATTTAAAATTTAGTTATAAATTTTCAAATAGGATAAACTAATAATGATATTCATGCATGTAAGAGCGCTTTTTTTGGATATTGGTGCTAGGCTGCTAGTTACACTAATATTGTTTGATGATAAGAAAATCATATTTGATTAATAAATTACGTTGACAAGAAAGAGTCTTTTTGTGACGAAGTATGATGCAGAAACACTAATCCTTCGGTTCTGATATAAACCTTAAAATTAGAATTAGTTAGTATTTGTAGCACATTTAACATAGATAATATATATAGTTAATTCAGTCATATAAAAGATGATGATGGTTAAATTATTATGCATAATATAACACAAGAAACAAATTATAGTAACAATACGATGGGTAGCATTGGTACACAAGAAAATGAGGTATATTTCTCTCGGTAATAAGAAAAGATGAAAAATAGATGTGTGGTATGTATATAAAGAACGGTGAGTGCGTCTCCTCTTCATGAACACAAAGTCCAAAAGCAGATCAAGCCATAGATAGCTCCAATAATCATGATGGAACCTCATCATCATCTCTTCACGAATTGGAGCAACCCTAATGATCTTATCACACAAGAACATCCCATGATCCTCCATGATCCTCATCTCATGATAGATCCGCCTCCCGAAGCCCTAACTCACCTGCCGACACTAGGAGATCAACAAGAAGAAGGGGAAGAGGAAGAAGATGAAGAAGAAGAGATGGATGCGATGAAGGAGATGCAGTACATGATTGCAGCCATGCAGCCAGTAGACATCGATCCAGCCAGCGTCCCTAAGCCGAACCGCCGGAACGTGAGGGTAAGTGACGACCCTCAGACGGTGGTTGCAAGGCGGCGCCGGGAGAGGATAAGCGAGAAGATCCGAATACTGAAGAGGATAGTTCCAGGCGGTGCAAAGATGGACACAGCTTCCATGCTCGACGAAGCAATCCGTTACACTAAGTTCTTGAAACGGCAGCTCAGGCTTCTTCAGCCTCACTCTCACCTTGGAGCTTCTATGTCTGACCCTTCTTCCCTTTGTTATTTCCACACTTCCCAACCCTAGTTTCATTTCATATCAGATGCATGATCGAACATGGATTCGATCGATCCAAGATTCTATGGCTACTAATTTCTTATATTATTACTGTAAAATAGAATGACGTGTACTTGTGTGCCAAGTCTTTTATATATATCGACATTGTTGAATAATGATATTGACTGTATATTCCTTACAAGGAGTTCATAGGGCATGATCGTGTGCAAGTTTGGCCTCCAAAATTCCAATTGAAAATATATCTATCTACTACTTGTTTGAATCGAGTGTAGCTGCCTAGGTAATAAATTGCAACGTTTTCCGTTTAGCTTAAAAGTACCAAAACAATGGAGAAAGATCAATGAACATAAACGTGTATTCAATCAAAATTGTGTAAAGTAATTAATAATCATAAAGGTTCATTTTATAAGCCATATAAAATTTAAAGCTCTAACTAAATATTCTTAACTATATTAGAAAACTTAATTATGAGGCATGAATTTGTGTTAACTGATTCTCCCATTATATAACACATAACAATCCTAATTATGATGCACGAATGGATGAAGTTTATCATCATTGAGATGCATATATACTTGGTATTTATGTGTTTAGTACAAATGTAGAGGTTCAAAGATAATAAACGCACATCACTTTTGAGCCATCGTATGTATATATATGATATACACACAGAAATCTGAAATTTGGAAGATCCTAAAGCTAAAAAGCATTACAAACAAAAAAAAAAAGCATTACAATTTGCTCATAAGCCAACTAGTTGAATTGGACTTTCGATATTGGGCTTTTGGGCCCAAGTGTAATGGTTAGACATTAGAACGGGGGTTGTTGCACCAAACCGACTTGACTCGGAGCCGCTCCATGACGTCATCCTTGAGCGGTTCAACAGTCAACAAATGCATCATCGCCCAGATCCAACGACAAAATGAATTTTTAAAAACACCAAAAAACAGAAACACTCTGCACCGGCGAAAATGGCGTCTGCTTCTTTGTCACAGGCTTTCCTTGCTCGGCCTTCTTCGAAACGTTGCTCTCCTCTGCCTACGGATCGCCACGTGTCCCTGTCTTCTCCTTCCTTTCCCCGTCTCAGAGCCTCCCCTATTACCCTCCGCCGCCTTCCGCCGCTGGTGTCTGTGCGTGCCTCCGCCTCGACGGACGTGGCTCTGGTGGAAAAATCGGTGAATACGATCAGGTTTCTGGCGATCGATGCGGTCGAGAAAGCCAAATCGGGTCACCCGGGACTGCCTATGGGATGTGCTCCAATGGGTCATATCCTGTTCGACGAAGTGATTAAGTACAACCCTAAGAATCCCTACTGGTTTAATCGCGATCGTTTCATTTTGTCTGCCGGTCATGGTTGCATGCTCCAGTACGCATTGCTTCACCTCGCAGGCTACGACAGCGTCAGGGTAACTCTTGTTTTGCTTTTTCCTTTCAACGGAATATTGCTTCCGGATCATGTGTTGGAATGATCTGTTTTCGTTAGGAATACCGAACTAGATCATAATAGCAGGCGTTGAGTGTTTGAATCTAATATATAGCAGAATTTCTGCAGCTTTTGCTAATGCTTTGTGTTTGAGTATTACTTTAACTTATTTTGGTTGAATTTAGGAAGAAGATTTGAAGAATTTCCGTCAGTGGGGAAGTAGGACTCCTGGACACCCCGAGAATTTCGAGACTCCTGGTGTTGAAGTCACCACTGGTTTGATTCTCTTGCCTTTTAACACATCAAAATTCATGCTTGTGACGACAGTTAATGACTTGTTTCTTTGTATAGGTCCGCTTGGGCAAGGAATTGCAAATGCTGTGGGTTTGGCACTTGCGGAGAAGCATTTGGCTGCCAGATTCAACAAACCAGACAATGAAATTGTCGACCATTACACGTAAAACTATCTATATGCTCATGCCTGTTTACTGTTTGTTGCCTTTTCTAGTTTGATGAGGTAGTGTATTGTGCTGATTTCAGTTTTGTTTTTTTGTAGGTATGCTGTTCTCGGTGATGGATGTCAAATGGAAGGAATTGCGAATGAAGCTTGTTCTCTTGCGGGGCACTGGGGACTGGGGAAACTCATAGCCTTTTATGATGACAACCACATTTCGATTGACGGTGATACAGAGATAGCCTTTACCGAGAATGTGGAAACACGTTTTGAGGGTCTCGGGTGGCATGTCATATGGGTGAAGAATGGAAACACGGGTTATGATGAAATCCGTGCTGCCATTAAGGAAGCTAAGGCTGTTAAAGACAAACCCACTTTGATCAAGGTGCCCATGTTCTTCTTATTCCTAGTTAATCCTCTACTGTGACAGTCAAAACACTTGGCATGTGCTTGGCTTGGTTATTACAGATGCATAAAGTGGTCTTAAAGAAATGTGTTCAACTCCATCTGTACTTTATATTGAAAATTGTATTCCTGATGTGTTCTTATATTCTTTCATTATTCAAGGATAATGGTGATTTTGGTTTCTTGAAATGGACAGATAACTACAACCATTGGTTATGGATCACCAAACAAGGCAAATTCTTACAGTGTGCACGGGAGTGCATTGGGTGAAAAGGAAGTTGATGCTACCAGAAAAAATCTTGGATGGCTATATGGGCCTTTCCATGTTCCTGAAGATGTCAAGAGGTTAGTGGCTTTAATTGAGTATGTTGTAATGTACTCAAGTAATTATGATGTTAATGGCAGCATTTTGGTTTCCACAGCCACTGGAGTCGTCATATCCCTCAAGGAGCTGCTCTTGAATCAGAATGGAATGCTAAGTTTGCCGACTATGAAAAGAGGTACCCACAAGAAGCTGCAGAACTGAAATCTATAGTTACTGTTAACTTACCTAATGGGTGGGAAAAATCATTGCCGGTAAGCCTGAAACTTCTTTTTATTTAGGAAATCTTACTTAGAAAAAATGAAAGATCAAGTGCAATGAGGAACAGAGCTATCTATTTTCATTAATTGTGAAAAACAAATGTTAAGAGCAAATGATAAAGGTTCCATCTTTCCGTACACATGTAAAGAATGTAATCTGTTGTTAAAGATCTCTGTGGTGTGGCTAATATGGTTTGATTCTCCTTTTTTCCCCCCAGACTTACACGCCCCAGAGTCCTGCAGATGCAACAAGAAACCTGTCCCAACAGTGTCTTAATGCCCTTGCAAAGGTTCTTCCTGGGTTCCTCGGTGGGAGTGCTGACCTTGCTTCATCTAACATGACATTGCTCAAAATGTTTGGGGACTTCCAAAAGAACGCACCTGAAGAGCGAAACCTAAGGTTTGGTGTTAGGGAACACAGCATGGGAGCTATCTGCAATGGCATAACCTGTCACAGCCCGGGGCTTATTCCTTACTGTGCTACGTTCTTTGTCTTCACAGACTACATGAGAGCTGCCATCAGGCTCTCTGCGCTATCTCAGGCCGGGGTTATCTACGTAATGACCCATGATTCAATCGGTCTTGGAGAAGATGGACCGACCCACCAGCCTATTGAACACGTGGCTAGCTTCCGGGCCATGCCTAATATCTTGATGCTGAGGCCAGCCGATGGAACTGAAACCGCAGGGGCATACAAAGTTGCTGTAGAGAACAGGAAGAGGCCTTCGATCCTGGCTCTGTCGAGACAAAAGCTTCCCCATCTACCTGGAACTTCGGTTGAGGGAGTGGAGAAGGGAGGATATGTAATCTCGGACAACTCCAGAGGTAATAAACCAGACGTAATCCTGATGGGGACAGGGTCGGAGCTGGAGATAGCTGCGAAGGCGGGAGAGAAGCTGAGAGAAGAAGGAAGAGCAGTGAGAGTAGTGTCTCTGGTGAGTTGGGAGCTGTTTGATGAGCAAAGCCAAGAGTACAAAGAAAGCGTGTTACCATCAGAGGTTTCAGCAAGAGTAAGCATTGAAGCAGGATCGACGTTTGGGTGGGAGAAGATGGTTGGGTCGAAAGGAAAAGCAATCGGTGTAGACAGTTTTGGAGCAAGTGCACCAGCCGATGTGCTCTACAAGAAATTTGGACTCACCGTTGATGCAGTTGTTGCAGCCGCCAAGGACCTTTGCTAAGCTCTCTCTCTTGATCAGGAAGACAATTTTCTATCTTGTGTTTTTGTGTTGGTGTCCTTTTCCACATGGCATTTGGCCGCTCAATAGTCACTATGAATCAATTTAGTACAATAAAGGGTATGGAAAAAAAATGAATGAAATTGAGCTTAATGGAGTATAATTTTCCTTGAAGATTACTCTTTGCTTTTGAACTCCCATGGGTAAATGTGCCTTGGCTTTTGAACTCCCCATGGGTAAATGTGCCTTGGTATAAACTTACTACTATTAAGTAAAATTATCCCCCATTAGAGTTAGTTCCACGTGAGGTTGAATCTAAACATGTATTTGTGTGCGTAGTTTTGAGAGTGCATCGAACTTGATGAACCATAAGATCTTATTACCAAGGGCCAAAAAAGGCAATCTCCCACATTTTAATCTTCACGAATGATCATGGAGATAATCTTTCTAAAATAAGAAGATTGATCTCTCTAGAAAGAAACTAAGCCTCTGAAAATGAAAAGTGAAAACTAAGAATAGAAGATTGGAGTCTATCATCATCAATCATCACTTGAATAAATAAAGAGTTGTTTGGACTCTCCTTCCCCTTAAATCATCTCCTCTTCTGCGCGTGAAGTAGATACATGACTGATTTATATAACTTTAACTTGTTTCCCGAGGAAAAAAAAAAAAAATCCAAAAATAGAAAAACAAAATCTTGAAATTTTTGATCTTCCCTTTGAATTCGGAGTGCCTATAAACTCTCACCAAACAACCCAATCGCCTCTCCAAGAAACCTCAAGAAGAAGACGAAATAGAAGAAGAAGAAGAAGATTCTCGGGACGCCATTATCGCCCTCTTCACTTTTAGATCTTGAGAGAGAGGTAAATATTCAATCGGGATTCTGCTGCATTTTCGATGAAGCATCTCGATGACATTCCTTCCACTCCGGGAAAATTCAAGATGGACAAATCTCCCTACTTGTACCGTACGCGGTGGCAATCCTCCGTCGCCAAGCTCGCCTTTTGGTCCCTTGTCTTTGTTGGTCTCATCTTCATCTTCTTCTACCGATCTCCCTCCTCCAATCCCGTCTCCTCCGATCCTTCTCGCCGCTCCCTTCGCACCTACTCTTGGGGTGGACCCGCCTGGGAGAAACGGGTCAGATCCTCCGCCCGAGTCCGTACCCGCCACGGTGTCTCCGTTCTCGTCACCGGAGCCGCCGGTTTCGTCGGCACCCATGTTTCCGCCGCCCTCAAGCGACGTGGAGACGGCGTTCTCGGACTTGATAACTTCAACGATTACTACGATCCGTCGCTAAAGAGAGCCAGGCAAGCCCTTCTCGAGCGAAGCGGAGTCTTCGTCGTCGAAGGAGACATCAACGACGCAGCTCTCCTCAAGAAGCTCTTCGAGGTCGTCCCTTTCACCCACGTTATGCATCTCGCCGCTCAAGCCGGCGTTAGATACGCCATGGAAAACCCAAGCTCCTACGTCCACAGTAACATCGCCGGCTTCGTCAATCTCCTTGAGGTCTGCAAATCGGCCAATCCCCAACCCGCCATTGTCTGGGCTTCCTCTAGCTCCGTCTATGGATTGAACACCAAAGTCCCCTTCTCCGAGAAAGACAGAACTGATCAACCTGCTAGTCTCTATGCGGCTACCAAGAAAGCCGGGGAAGAGATTGCTCACACTTACAATCACATCTATGGCCTCTCTCTCACCGGCTTGAGGTTTTTCACGGTCTACGGTCCTTGGGGAAGACCGGACATGGCCTACTTCTTCTTCACCAGAGACATTCTCAAGGGGAAAGCCATTTCAATCTTTGAAGGCGTCAACCATGGCACGGTGGCTAGGGACTTCACCTACATTGATGACATTGTCAAGGGGTGTTTAGGGGCTTTAGACACGGCCGAGAAGAGCACTGGGAGCGGTGGTAAGAAGCGCGGTGCAGCTCAGCTAAGGGTTTTCAATCTGGGCAACACGTCTCCGGTTCCTGTCACTGATCTCGTCACCATTCTGGAGAGACTTCTCAAAGTGAAGGCCAAGAGGAACATTATGAAGTTGCCAAGGAATGGCGATGTGCAGTTCACTCATGCCAATATCAGTTCGGCGCAGAGAGAGCTCGGGTACAAACCCACCACCGATCTCCAAACGGGTCTTAAGAAGTTTGCGAGATGGTATATGGGATACTACAGTGGCGGAAAGAAAGCTGCAGGATGATTGTTGATCCCCTGAGATTGTAGCTGTGTAAGACTCTTTTTTTGATTCGAGATTCTTGTGATTGTTTCACCTTTTTAACTCTTGCTTCTTCTGTTGGTTCTTTGGCCGGCTCATACTCTTGTCATTTCCGTATATGTTCAACGATATATACTCCACAAGAACCATAGATTCGAGATTACTACATTCTTTGCTCTAAATCTCTTAGTTAATTGCCAGTTCAGTCACTATAGTGGTATAGTAATGCTTTAAAAATGGATGGATCCAAAAGTGATGATATGATCATCATACCAAAACACGCGCAGAAGATTCAAAAGAAGAGAGGCAAATACATGAAGAGTAAAGTTCAGAAACCATCAAAAACAAACGGGAAGCAACAAACTTGTAGAATCTTCTTCCATCTCCCCAAAGCTGATCCTATTCAAGCTTAAGCCACAAGGGTGCTCGCGGTTGTCGATTCGCTGCAGATGCAATAAGTCAGGGTTAAAGTATGTTCAGATAAATACTTTGCCCTTTGATGCAAAAGAATCAACTATTGGGTTATAGATAAGGCAGTGAATGAGCAAGTTGTTTAGGCCTTTAGGGAATAATAGTTGATAAGCAGTTCCAACCAAAAGCAGCCATATATTGCAAGATTCCTTCAGCCATGGAAAGACAAGGAGTGAGAGAATGAGAGAGAGGTACTCACTACTTCCAGACAGGAGGGAGCTTCTTAGTCTTCTTGTAATAGCGTGCAAGGCGGTGAATCCTGCTCTCAACTAAGATAAGCCTAAACTTGGAATCCTTGTCCTTCCTGTTCCTCTCCAGATGCTTACGGATGGCCACAGCCTTCTTAATAAGGTGGTAAAGATCCTCAGGGATCTCAGGAGCAAGGCCTTGAGAAGTTGAAATACATTACATTGTTATAATCAGTAAGAACTGACGAAATGACAAGCAGAAAATGAAAGATTGAAGACTGAATACACACCATGGGCTTTGAGTATCCTCAGGATTTTGTTTCCTGTAACACTCTTGACCTGAGGAATACCGTGAGAGTCACGAAGAATCACACCAATCTGTGATGGGGTCAATCCCTTTTTGGCAAATTTGCAGATTGATTCATCAACCTGTAATGTAAGGCAGATTCGTTCAAGCTATCTACAATCGGATTCCACGCTAAAGTAAACTTAAGAACTATTGAGATCCCAAAGCATATAAGTGTGGCAGAGATAATAGGATCTTACATCCTGAGCGGTAGTCTTGAGCCAGCTCGGAGACGATCTCTTGTACGGCAACGCAGAAGCTGAAATACCCTTTCTACAAAAACAAAACCAACACCATGTTAGATTTGCACAATTAACGTAACCATGAGAAGAAGAAGAAGAAGAAGAAGAAGAAGAAGAAACCCTCTGCTATGCATACGACCCATGGTGCTAGATTCTTCAAGCTCCTTCCCTCACACTTTCTCCTCCTTTATATTTCGACTGCTCTGCTCAATGTAGGAAAGACGATGACACGGAGAAACCCTAAAACCGTTAAAAGGGCCTGTTTTGGTTATATTTGGTATATTCATGGGCTTTACACATTATTGGCCCACTATTGCTAAAGCCCTCTACTAAATCAGATTATTGGCCCACTTTGTTTTTGGTCGAATGGAGACAGAGTGGTAGTATCTCAAAATACCAAGCCCAATTAAGTTAATTTTGTTTTGTGAACAAAACAGGTTTGAGTCGGTATTCTAGTAAAATTCATGGTCTAAAAAGTAGAAAAGGCAGGTCTTAGGTTTGAGATTTAGGGTTAAGATCCACTTGCTGAAGTGAGAAGAAGAAAGAAGCTGTAAAATATAATCCTAAACCTGGGAAACAAAAGGCTCAACCATCTGGTGTGATCAAAACAGAAGATAACAACAGACATCCTCACTCTCTCCTATTACAGTCAGTTTTTCTCTCGATTCTTCATGTCTGGTTTGATCAAAGGACTTTGTATGTAAACCTCTACAAAGACTGCACCTTTGGAGCTTCCCACAGCTTCACTTTCTTGTCTACGCCTGATGTCGCCAAAACCATGCCCTGTCTCTCCCCTGAACCAACAATTCATATGTCAAACTCACAAACAATTGTGACGGAAAGAAACTTCAAAAGACACATACCAACTGTGATAGCCCTCGGTGCCCACGAAATGCATGTGATATCCCCTGCATTCATGCATCCAACCAACAGTGTTACGACTTTTACTACATTGAATTTAAGGTACGAGAATATGTGCAAGGTTTCGGATAGGTGCAAGGAGAAATTTGCGAGCCTATTTTCAACTGTCAAATCACCTTCATGGGCTTTCTCGGCTGTGTCCAACACCTTTCCAGTTTCAGCACATAACCACTGCAATGTGGAACCATGGGTTGCTGCCAATACCTTTCCTTCAGGGCATAGACTGAGACGATCGTAGTGCAAGGGATTTCCCCCTGAGTCGCAAAGTGGAATAGGGAAGACCTTCAAAGTCTTTGGGTCCTCATCAAGATGATAGCGGACTTCAACCAAATCACAACAATGCTTTCAGGTTATTTGTTTGATAAACCAAAATCATTCCATCTACCTTAAATGCCAAAACAAGGTCCTTGCAGAGGCCCTAATGCTAAGAGAAATCTGTTTTGCATGTGGCAATGGAAGTATTTAAAACAACTCCACTAACCATTGATGTTCCAGAGTCTTATTGTACCATCTTTTGAAGCGGTGATGATTTTCTCTGAGTTTGGAGAAAAGCATAACCAAGTCACTGCACTCTGGATAGCATATAGCATACGTTTTAACATGAAAAGATTGCAAGACAAGTGAGAAAGAGTCTATATAGACGGGAAGGATTGAAGCATGCTATAGGTAGTGAATGATATATATACCTTGTGCCCTTTAAGTTGCATAACTCTTGAAACCTCCTTGACAGAACCATCTTTCACATACACAATTTCCCACACCTACAAAGCACTTACTAAGTCATGAGATATGGTCATTGGCCACACATAGTTATTGATGGTTTAAATAAAAATCCACCTTCACATCTGCAGTAAATGCTGCAGCTGCCAGAAAACGTCCATTTGGTGATACAGCTGCCATGTGGTTCTTCAACTGGTTTGTGTCAACATGTCCGAGATTCCTCCCAGTTTTCCCATGCCAAAGTATGATATCAGTCCCTGGGGAAGAACAAGGTTTAATGAATAGCCAGACAAAATTGTGATCCAAAGCAGCTCAGTTGCACATCAACACAGGAAAGTATATGGTACATTTAAATAGTCATCACGATCCAAGGCCACGCCCTCTAAGCAGTTTATAATCACAAATCTAAAACTAGAGATTCTGCAGAGAACCTAGCATAGCTACGAAAGTAGAATAATAGAAAAATGAATTGTATGGAAAAGATCATTCACACCTTCGGAACAAGAGGCAATGACAGAACTGCCATCAGCAGTACCGTAAGTTGCAATTGCTCCAGATATGGTAAGGACGTTTTTCTTTTCATGAATATTGTGGCGGTCCCATTTGATAGAAGGAAGAGGAAGCTTTGCTTGCTGTTCCTTTTGCTTTTCTTCACCGTACATGTACAGAGATGAACCAGACAGAGCATGACAAGCCACAACAATAGACGAGGCATCATCAGCAAATGCCACAGCGACTGGATGTCCTCCAGCAGGAAGATTTATCCTTAGAAATCTGGAGAGAGGAAAAAAGATTTGGATAATGAGAATGGGAATGGGTTTGTAAAGTAAACTTCCACCACTAACATAGTCTATTTGTAAGAAGAAGAAGAAGAAATGCAGGGATACTTGAAGCTTTTGCTTGAGGCATCATCTAGCTTGAACACCCTGATGACTCCATCACCACAAGCTATCCACAGAACCAGAAAGAAATTGGCTAATCAACAAAACATTTCTCGCAAAACCCTAAAAGGATGTTCACTAACTAACCTGTGGCCAAGCTCTTTCCATCGGGTGAGAAACAGAGACCAGTGACAGCATCACCATGGCCTTTCAATGTGTTTAAGTCAAGAGGATGATGCCGTTTGATCTGATTCTGGTTTTCATAACCATCAAATTAAGAATAATCCGATGAAATTACTAGCTTCAATGCTGCGAGAAAGTCAAATCCCCAAACGGAGAGTAAAAGCTACCTTGTCGGAGGCGTGAGATTTGGGATGATTCTTCTTGTGAAGAGCTTGATTCGATTTGGGATTTCGGATCGGATCCTGAGCCATGGACTGCACCTCCGATGTGCGCTTCCGGAAGTAGCTACCGAAGAAGAGCACGGCGATCAACGCACCTAAGACAACCGATGCAATGACCACAGGAAGAACCGAATCCATGTTTCGGATTTGGACTCGTAAAAAGATTGAAATCGATGGAGACGACGATCGATTGATCAACGATGAGTTTAGTTTAATGGCGGTGTTTGCAGCACTGATGGAATTAGAAGCCGGGTCGGGTTTAAGAGCACAAGTCGCACATGGTCTTTAGACCCATTATGGCATTTTGAAAGCCCATTAAAAAAATCTGATCTCTTTGTAAAATACAAAAATAAATTTGTTAATAGCCTTGCGCTCTACCAACTGAACTAGACCGGCTTTGGCATTTTGGTCTATATTTTTGCTTTTAAACAAAACCAACTGTTTTCTTTCTCGATTTTTGGAATTTCCGTGGTATTCAATTATTCACTTTGGATTTACATAATTGGTTAACACTTGCACAAATGTATATATTTTTAGTAATCAAAGAGAACATCCATCCATACGTACGTGTAACTAACAATCAAGAAGAAAGAGAAAATCATGTAGGCAACGATCAAAACACAAGTAGAAGGCAAAGGCTCAGGGGCGTCTGGCTCTGTACCTAGCAGCAGCATAGTGCTCGATGAAGGCAAGAGCGTTGCTGGTGGTTTCCTCCACATTCTTCACCTTCCCTTTGATCGTAGCCTTCAGTTTGCTCATCCTACGCCCCGAGAACTGACTCACGCAAGTCTCCGCGTCTGTGAGAGCTGTGCTGGTCCACGTCTGAAGGTTGTTTATGTGCCAGTCCAGATCCCCTTGGCTCTTCCCGCCTCTCCTCTTCACCCTATCCAACTCCGCTATAGCCAGGCTCAGCTGGTTCACGCTGTCTCTCATCTGTGTCAAGCAGTCGTGAACCGGCGCGTAGTATTGGGGCCTCAGTGTCGTCTCCAGGTTCTTGACCTCTTTCAACAAGAACGCCTTTGTGTACTTGGCTCGGAATAGGCTTGCTTTGAGCGCGAATCGGGCTAGGTCCCGTGGGTTTTGTATCGCCCCTGAACGCACGTAGCGAGACAGCGACCGGACACACAGGTTCTGGTATAAGGTTGTCCGGCACCATGAGTTCACGTAGGCCTTCGTGTCGTAGTCTTTTGCTGACGTGGCGGTTGCCGAGAATATAATGTTGTGAGGAAGCAGGGAGAGTAACACGAGGAACAGTTTGACCGCCATGAGAGAAGAATTTTTCTATAAGGAGGGAGTTTGTATCGGTCGTCGATGGTATAACAATTACATGTCTTTGTGTGCTGTGTTTATGTGTATATATATATACACAGATCATTTTGCATGGCACGTGAATAAATGAGAATGAGCTGTATATAACTAAGATCACTCAAGTTTGATTTGTTTTTGTTTGTGTTTATTTATTTGGTGATTTAGCTAGAGATCAGTTTGAAGGAAGGTTATAAGAAACTCGGTGATTAAGCAAGCAAGTATATTCTTATAAAAATGCATAGAAATCAACTTCGAACGTGATTAGATATTCTTCTAGCTAGCTAGGCAGTTGACCAGATTAAACTTTTTTTGCTAAAATGTTGTAAAGATTAAACTTCCCAAATGTTTTATTGTATATAGGGGACAGGATCTACGTTCTGAAACACAATCAATAATAAAATATTGTATAGATGGTTTTACGTAGAGTGGAGAGAGTTACACGTGAAGTGAGGTTTTAAGTGTTGACCCATAGCCATAGGAAAAGGAAGAAGCTCGTGGCCAACAAGATCCTTAATACAAGCTTCCTTAACTACTCTCTAAGCATGCAACCTTAACTTATATTCCATCCATCCGATCACACATTTAAACTCGATGCGTGCCTTCTAGATTTTCGGAGACACTACAGATTTATATTCAAATTAATTGCAAGAACTCTCAATGATGATTCTTCTCTAGCTGCTTCTCCAACTTATTTAATTACAATAGTCGAGAACAAAGTAACATTATCGTTCACATGGTTGTGGTTTAGTGGTAGATGAGATTTGAAAACATTGCTAAAAACACTTTTTCTAGGGTTTGAGTTTTCCTAAAAACAAAAACCACATCATGTGGAAAGTCTAGGTTTGAGCTTCGGCCCAACCAGCTTACCTGATAGTCCGGTAATACGCGATAGTCCAATAATATGCGATATCGCCTACCCCTGACATTAGTCGGAAAACATTCCAACTCGGGTCGGAAAGTGTAGTGACTCTTTGGAGATAAATTCTTAGTAGCACTTTGGTGTGTTCCTACCAGGCTGACCCGATCGGCCGATAGAATATATATAAAAAGAAATAAAAAATAATAACATACTAGGATTTAACCCGTGGTACACCACGAGTCTATGTTTTTTTTCAAATTTTTATATATATTTTATTTTAACGTTTGTATTGTTAGAATATCACAGTGGTTACTTTATTTTAACGTTTGTATTGTTTGTATTTTATTTTTGTTTTAATTGGTTTGAATCTCTGACTTTAGTATAAACTACGATTCATTTTTGAATACATCAGTTTCTTATATGAGAATATAAATGTTATGACGTAGTTCTACAAAATAGCGGATTATTCAGAATAGAGAATATATAAAAGACAATGGGATAATTTTTGTTTGATAAGTTAAACGCACATCATAGTAATACACATATACCACACTCAAACAAAATACCAACAACTGATAACTTAATAGACTTAAAAAAAAGACATTAAGCCACATAACAAACTTCATAAACATCAAAATCCTTTCCTATTTTTGATCATCTAATAGGTAATAAGCTTTTAAGACCCGTTATTTAGGAGTTTATTGTCGATTTAATTTGTTTCCATAGAGGGACTTTTCGATTTAGGAAGAGAGAAGAAGCTTTTAAGACCCGTGATTTAGGAGTTTATTATTTGTTTCCATAGAGGAATTTTTCGATTTATGAAGAGAGAAGAAGCTTTTAAGACCCATGATTTAGGAAAAAGGATGAATATTTTCGATCATCTAATAGGTAATAAGCTTTTAAGACTCGTGTATCATAAATTATTGTCGATTTAATTTGTTTCCATAAAGTGACTTTTCGATTTTTGATTGGAAAATATCCTAAATTAGGAGTGTTTGGAATTTGATTGGCAATATCCTAGATTAGGAGTGTTTGGAAACAAACATAAAAAGCTGCAAAAATAATAATATAGACCCGTGATTTAGAAGTTTATTGTCGATTTAATTTGTTTCCATAGAAGGACTTTTCGATTTAGGAAGAAAAAAAAGCTCTTAAGACCCGTGATTTAGGAGTTTATTGTCGATTTAATTTGTTTCCATAGAGGGACTTTTCAATTTAGAAAGAGAGAAGAAGCTTTTAAATCCATGATTTAGAAAGAAAGATGAATATTTTCGATAATCTAATAGGTAATAAGTTTTTAAGACCCGTGATTTAGGAGGAATGAAGAATATTTTAGATTTAGAATATGGAAAAAGTTTGTTTCCACATAACAAACTTCATAAACATCAAAATCATTTCCCATTTTCGAACATCTAATAGGTAATAAGCTTTTAAGACCCGTGATTTAAGAGTTTATTGTCGATTTAATTTGTTTCTATAGAAGGACTTTTCGATTTAGGAAGAGAGAAGAAACTTTTAAGACCCATGATTTAGGAAGAATGATGAATATTTTCGATGATCTAATAGGTACCAGCTTTTAAGACCCGTGATTTAGGAGGAAGGAAGAATATTTTAGATTTAGGATATGGAAGAAGCTTTTAAGACTCGTGTATCATACATTATTGTCGATTTAATTTGTTTCCATAGAGAGACTTTTCAATTTAGGAAGAGAGAAGAAGCTTTTAAATCCATGATTTAGGAAGAAAGATGAATATTTTCGATCAATTAATAGGTAATAAGTTTTTAAGACCCATGATTTAGGAGGAATGAAGAATATTTTAGATTTATAATATGGAAGAAGTTTGTTTTCACATAACAAACTTCATAAAAATCAAAATCCTTTCCCATTTTCGATCATCTAATAGGTAATAAGCTTTTAAGACCCGTGATTTAAGAGTTTATTGTCGATTTAATTTGTTTCCATATAGGAACTTTTCGATTTACGAAGAGAGAAAAAACTTTTAAGACCCATGATTTAAGAAGAATGATGAATATTTTCGATCATCTAATAGGTAATCAGCTTTTAAGACCCGTGATTTAGGAAGAAGAAAGAATATTTTAGATTTAGGATATGGAAAAAGCTTTTAAGACTCGTGTATCATACATTATTGTTGATTTAATTTGTTTCCATAAAGTGACTTTTCGATTTTTGATTGGCAAATATCCTAGATTAGGAATGTTTGAAACAAACTTAAAAAGTTAGATTAGGAGTGTTTGGAAACAATCTTAAAACGCTGCAAAAATAATATATAGATATATAGATGTTGTGACCAGTCAGACCGGTTTTGGTTTTAACTTATTAGCCGTTGGTCGACCCGTCGGTTTGACTGACATTCCGCATTTCTCATCTTTCTCCTTGAGCATCTTCTTCTTCCTCCTCTGGAATTTTGGAATTTGGAATTTGGATCATGGAGAAGCGCCATCTCCCTTGCAAATTATCGTCCATGGCTCAGAATCAACTCATCGATTCCCTCACCTCTCACATCTCTCTCTACCATTCCCACTCTTCTTATTCCTCTTCCACACCTCCAACTAGCCCTAATCCTAGGTCCGCCATTCTCCGATGGTTCTCTTCTCTCTCCGTCCACCAGCGCCTCTCTCACCTCACCTTCGTCGATCCCAAGTTCGTCCAAATTCTGCTCCAGATGCTCCGTTATATCCGCACCAAAGGCCCTGGCTCTTTCATCATCCTCGCGGACCTCCCTTCCCTCGATCTTCCCAGTCTCTGCTTTAAGAAATCTCGTGGGTTAATCTCCAGAGTTGCTGAGTCCAACTACTTAGAGCGTTGGGTTTTCGATTCCACACGCCTTTTTTCTTCAAGAGAAGAGGAAGACTGCTCTTGCTCCGTCAATTCCCTCGACTCCGTCGTCATGGAGCACGAATTTCTTGCGAATGTGGATCGGTTTGTGGAGACTATGGATGCTGTATCGAATGGCGCATTCCTGAGAGGAGACGAGAGTGATTTGGGGTCCAATTGGGTAGAATTGGAGTGGCTCAAAGCCAAAGGCTATTATAGCATGGAAGCCTTCATCGCAAATAGGTTAGAGGTAAGCTTGAGATTAGCTTGGCTCAACACCAACAGTGGCAAGAAAAGAGGAATGAGGTTGAAAGAGAAATTGAATGTTGCTGCTGCGTCAGCGAATGCGTATTGGAGGAAGAAGGCATGTGGTGATTGGTGGCAGAATTTGGATGCTGCAACACACAAGAAAATCTGGACTTGTTTGTTGGGGAAGTCGGCAAAATCTATGGTATGTGTTCTTCATGTCAAAATTATCCGTGCAGATGTATTACCGGGAACTTATATATGATTAGTTACTAATAGAAAAGGATGTTGGAATATATGAAAGTACTTATATCCTATACTGGCTATGCTCTATCAATGGTTAACATTTCGAACACAACGAAATGATTGGCTATCTTGGACTATGGAATCGTCTCTAGATATGGTCTCTTATTTGGAATCGTGGATGCTTAGCACTTGTCTTCCCTCTATCCAGTTTGTCTATACTATATAGGTTAAGGTTGTTCCTGTTTTTTGTGTGAACTTGCATCCAGGAAGTCTCTGTCATTCTGGTGTGACCTCTGCCACTATGTTCCATTACATGTTATACAATTGTGTATACACCGTTTGCTTTGAATTTTATCTTAATGTCTGTTGTCACTGCAAACTCAGATACATGAGATTCTTAGAGAAGCAAATCAAGCACCGCAGGAAGATCCATGGTTCTTCAATTTTGGTGAAGGCACTACAAGGGAAAGGCGTACAGAAACTTCTGCAGTTTCATTCTGTGACATGATTTTCGAACCAAACTCTGTATCAAGGAAACCTTATACCATTGCCAGTAATTTACGTGGCTTATACGTGCTTCAAGAATTTACTTCATTACTCATCTCATTCCAGAATGGCTTAGTTTCAGTACAACATATATTTTTCAGCTCATTGGGTTCTCTCACCACCTTAGTTGATTGCATATTAAGAAAACTACGGGGTTTTCTTATGGTAATCTCTCTTGATTCTGTTAAAATTGAGCTGCTTGAAGACAATACTCAGAAATGTTCACCAAGTTCATCATCCAAGCAGAGGCTTGGGTCGACCAGCCGTAAAAACAAAGGAAAGGCGCGGAACGTGAAAAAGCCAACCCTGGAGGCTAAATCTGATAAAAACATGTATTTGTCTGGAAAAGGCATGAAGGTAGATATTTTCTCTCCGTCCACAAGATTATTTTATTTTCATACAGATTTGTGTGGGAACTTGAATCTGATCTTTGATGTTATCTCCAGAAAGATCAAGCTAAGTTGGAATTTAACAAAACCAAGGATGCGGTAGAATGTAAGAAAGTTCCGAGAGCGTCGACAGTGATCAATTGTTCTGAGGACTCTGCTGCAAATATGGTGAATTTTGTTTCCCTTATATTTTTTCTGAACATAACTCAGATTGGTTTGAAACTGATAATATTTATCAGGAAGTTGTCCCTGGGATGATTGCCGGAAAAGGAAGAACTAGAAAGAAAAGGAAAGAAAAGAATAAGAATAAGAAGTGTACAATTTTGGAAAACACCGGGGTAGAGAATAAATCCCTAGTGAATAGTTCAGCCATCAAAAAAGCTCCTGACGATGATTCAAGTTGTACCTCTGCCAATCAGCTTCCTCAGGAAAATACTGATGCTCAGAGTATTGGAGAGCATGGTTCAACTAGCTCTGATAGGAATGGCATAAGTGCAGGTGCAGTTACATGTGAGTATTCTGGAGAGAAAGTATTGCACGTCAAAGCTGAAACGCATGTGATTTCACACGTTTTGACTTCTGCGGGTCCAACTGGTGGTTCAAGCTGTGAGAACGTGAACTCTCAAAAGTCTTGCTGTTTAGGTGAACGTAAAGACATATTGACAATGTCTAATGGAAGATCCAAAACTCTGGAAGAAGGGGAATCCCAGAGGATTCGCCATCAGAGAAGAGAAGCTGGTTATGGTATTGCCTCCAGTAGTTCAGAATTTGTTTCTTATGAGTGGCCTGCCGTAGCTCCGATGTACTTTTCACATGTCAATTCGCACCTTCCAACTGCCACTGATAGATTGCATCTTGATGTTGGTCATAATTTGCATGCATTCGTACGCCAACCTTTTGTGTCCGCTGTACATCATGCTAGAAATCCTTCCATTGAAGGTACACACACACAAGTTCTTGCTCGACCCATGCCTATGAGTCTAGATTGGCCTCCCATGGTTCATAGCAATTGCGGCTTGACAACAGCATTCACTTGCAATTATGATCCTGGAATTCTGGTGGACATTCCTGAACAGAAAAATAAGCCCGAGCTAGGGAATGAATGCGAGAATAACTGGATGTTGGAGGAAGATTTTGAGATGCACACTGTTTCTGGAGTAGACTATAATCAATATTTCGGTGGTGGAGTGATGTATTGGAACCCTTCCGAGAATCTAGGAACTGGCTTTTCTCGCCCTCCGTCCCTTAGTTCTGACGATAGCTCTTGGGCTTGGCATGAAGCTGAAATGAAGAGGTCTGTTGATGACATGGTTGCGTTTTCGTCTCCTTACAGCACAAATGGACTAGCTTCTCCAACTGCAGCTTCATTTTGTTCTCCTTTTGATCCCTTAGGCCAGGGAAATCAGCCTCTAGGTTATGTTGTGCCAGGTAATGATATAGCTTCCAAAGTGCTGCAAGCTCCCTCAACAAGCAGCGAAGCTGCAGGTGAAGAGGAAGTCTCTGGAACTTTGGCTAGTTTATCTGGTGATATTGAAGGAAATTCAGGAGACGCACTTCCTTATCCGATTTTGCGCCCTATCATCATCCCAAATATGTCAAAATCTGAATACAAGCGTAGTTATGATACTAAAAGCCCAAATGTTCCACCTACGAGGCGCGAGCATCATCGTATAAAGCGCCCACCATCACCTGTAGTACTATGTGTTCCACGTGCTCCTCGTCCACCACCACCTTCTCCGGTGAGCAACTCCAGAGCACGGCGAGGTTTTCCAACTGTGAGGTCTGGAAGCTCAAGCCCAAGACACTGGGGTATGAGAGGCTGGTTTCATGATGGTGTAAACTGGGAAGAACCTCGAGGAGCAGAGGTTGTTTTGCCCTGGAGAAACAAAAGCCTTGCAGTCAGGCCGATCATTCAACCTCTACCTGGGGCCCTCCTGCAAGATCACTTAATTGCAATGTCCCAACTAGGCCGAGACCAGGAGCATGTAAGCAACATCTTTGACGTCTATATATAGCTATACTCTGTCTAAGTTATATTCATTGTCTGTAATGCTATTTTACAGCCTGATGTGGCTTTCCCTCTGCAACCACCCGAGTTATTGAACTGTACCACGCAAGTGGAATCTCTATCATTGATCCACGGTGTTCTGAATGATGAGATAGATTCTTTCTGCAAGCAGGTAATCACCATAATTTATTTATCATTTCCATATGCTTCCGTAACTACCTATTGTTTGCAGAGGTCTATATGAGCGTCTTTGAAGTTTATATCTATATTTTGCTGGAAGGTGCTTATACTAATCCTTCAAATTATATACTGCATGTAAAGGTTGCTGCAGAGAATATGGCCCGCAAACCTTATATCAATTGGGCAATCAAGCGGGTTACCCGATCTCTCCAAGTTCTGTGGCCCAGGTCTAGAACGAACATATTTGGTTCATCTGCGACAGGTTTGTCCCTCCCTTCTAGTGATGTGGACCTTGTGGTTTGTCTTCCTCCAGTGAGAAATTTGGTGAGCAAATCCATAGATAATTCTCTTTATGCATTACTTTTTGAACTGGAAGATCTGATACATAACACCTGTCTCAGGAACCTATCAAAGAGGCAGGAATTTTGGAGGGTCGCAATGGTATAAAGGAGACTTGCCTTCAGGTATGATTAGTGTGGAAGTCATGTTGCACCTGTTTAATGTCTTTGGGCTTTGTAGAAACTTTTCTTGAAACTTACGTTTCCTTACTCTTGAGATGTGTAGCAGCATAATGTTCTCAACTTTTACATTTGTTTTTTTCTAATGATCATATTTGTGCTTATATGCTTTTTGTGTTAGGCACTAGTCTAATTATTTTAATATATGGACCTATCTTTCTTAATATGCTGGTTTCTCACGTCATGTTGCATATTAGGGAACTATAATTGCTTTAGTATTGTGGAAGCCTTGTAAGATACTAGATTTGTGAATCATGCTTGAGCCTGCTCTCTATTCAAAAAAAAATTGTATAAAAGAAATCTGCTGTTATTCTGTTTGTTAAAAATGAGTTCCTACATCTGACAGTTCACCGGTTGCGTTCTTTATTGAATAATGTTTTTCTATTCAGCACGCAGCCAGGTATCTCGCCAATCAAGAGTGGGTAAAAACCGACTCCCTGAAGACAGTTGAAAATACAGCTGTAAGGCCTCCTAATTAGTGTTTTCCTTTATTCACAATCACATACTTTGCTGTAAGGTCTGTCTATGCATGCGCAGATACCAATTATCATGCTTGTTGTGGAAGTCCCTTGTGATCTGGTATCCAGTATACAGTCACCAAAAGAGGGCCCAGACTGTATCACTGTTGACCAGGATAGCAATGGGAACACTGAAATGGTCGGGTTTGAAGACTCTGCAGCAGCAAACTCTTTGCCAACAAACACTGAAAACTTGGCAAATGCAAAATCTGTCCGTCTTGACATCAGTTTCAAAACTCCATCCCATACGGGTCTTCAAACCACGCAGCTGGTATATATTGTATTCTGATTTTTTATACCCAGATTTTGTTTTTCTTATATAATAGTCTCCTCAGGCTTATGTAAATCTGTAACCTTTTTTCCTTCTTTCGGCTCATGTTTCCTAAAATGTTCTTTTTCGCAGGTCAAAGATCTGACTGAGCAATTTCCAGCTGCCACACCACTTGCTTTGGTGTTAAAGCAGTTTTTGGCTGATCGTACCCTAGATCAATCATACTCTGGTGGATTAAGCTCTTATTGCCTGGTGAGCTGTATTCTTTTAAATAATTAAAATGCTCCTTTCTTTTTGATTTCAAGTGGTCAGTCTCTGTATATATAATGCGGATCCTGGTAACTGTTGCTTGTCTAATTTACTAATACCGATAAGACGTTCTTGGACAGAAGTACCCCAGCCACAATTTTCCCCTGAAACATGTTCACATGTTTGTAAATCTTCGACTACAATTATTGCAGGTCTTATTGATTACACGTTTTCTTCAGCATGAGCATCATCTGGGGCGCCCTATCAACCAAGTACTTATTGTTTGCCTATTTTGTTGTGATTCAGCAGCTATCTTTGTTTAGGTTTCCTTGTTATATTCATGCAATCCTTATTAATTGAAAAGAAGTATTTTGCAGAACCTTGGGCGACTTCTAATGGATTTTCTTTACTTCTTTGGGTCAGTCAAAATTACGTCTGCTTCTCTTTATAATTCTGTTGGTTACACTGACAGATATCTATCGCAAGAGAGAGTATGACGATAACTTGTATAGTGGACTTCTCTTTTAATTTTTTTTGCAGAAACGTGTTTGATCCTCGCCAGATGCGTGTTTCAGTGCAAGGAAGTGGCATTTATAGGAATCGGGAGAGGGGTTATAGGTAAACATCTCAGCTCTGTCAAACTACAAGTGAAATACTTAACTTCTATGCCTTATGTTATTCTCTTTGTTTATGGTTGTCTGCTTATAGTATTGATCCAATACACATTGATGATCCTCTTTTTCCAACAAATAATGTCGGGAGAAATTGTTTCCGTATACATCAATGTATAAAGGTAAGGTGGATCCTATTTGCTTCTAAGCAATGCTTGTGTCCAACAAGTGCAGCTATGAAGAAGTTTTATGAAATTAAAGAGGATTTATTTTGCAGGCATTTTCCGAAGCTTACTCTATTCTGGAGAATGAGCTGACATGCATTACAAGTTCAAGTGATTCATGTGGAAAACAGCTACACAATTTGCTTCCGAAAATCATCCCAAGTATCATTTCACCATAGGAATGGACATGTGCTTCCTGTAAGTGTTACTTGACAGACTATATATTTAGTATGTGGGCTGACATGAAGACTTGGATAGATAGTTTGTAACTCTGACGGCCCTTTAGGAGCTCCCTTTTTAACTAACACCATTGACAAGAATATTCTGTTGAGAGTCGTGAAATGCACAAAAAACTCTGGATCTGCTGAGAGGCTGGGAAGCTTATCACCCCTAGAGTGAATCGGAATGGTTATGGTGGTGAAGGAAGATAGATATGATTGCACAAGTAATACTATATGGTAAGTAAGAGAGCAGGGAATGGAATTTGCAGATGCAGTCCCGTGAGACATTTGCTTATAATGGGTGGTAATCTCTAGGATGTAGGGTGGTGAGAAAGAGCAGAGGCATGTCAAGTGTCAGCAGTGGGACGGTGTATCTTGCATATATATGGTTGTGGCCGAGCAGGGAAGTCCAGGTATATATATGTATGTTACAAAAAATATTAGTTAAATTATCCTCTTGATATCAAATATTATTGATATCCTCCTTGGCAGTAATACAGTATATAGGAAGGTAAACTCCATGGAATTGAGGATAAGCAGAGTTGATTTGGCTTGTTTAAGTAGAGGAGGAAGATGTGATTACCTATTCGTTTGTTCTTCATTTCATACCCACTTCTGGGTAAATTATTTGTCTAAAACAACAATTATCAATTCAAACTGAAACAGGCCCTCTAGGAGTTTCGGTTCCAACTTGGAAAGTTAGGGGGTAGGACCTGATAGCGACTAATCCTGTTAGAAAAGTGCGTTTCACTTTCATTTGTTAGTGTGAAAAGAATCGCATTTTACCATGTACCCATTTGACTATACTTTCCTGCGATTCCTACCACACCTGTCACATATACACATCTAATCATCTCTATTATCTTTGCAATCTCAGCTTTTTGCAACACAAGGCTATGTGCAAATTTTCTATTCAAACGTATAATACATATCTTAAATTAATCATCATATCTAAACAAAGCATTATCCGTCAACTTTGCAAATAGCAAACGAAAAGTAAATAAGATTCAACCGCTTGTTTAATAGTAAAAGGACAAATGCGATCTTTATTGTATAGAGAAGAAAATATATAAAGTAACAAAAAGGAGGGTTTGTGGTCATGACAATTGATTACTACGTAAACTTTTGCATTTTTCTCATGGATTTTAAGCTCACTTTTGGTTATCAAGAATTGGATTTTGTTCACAAACGTGTGTGTGGTGATAGTCAGGGCCAGGTTGAACTGTTAACACCCAATCATTTACACCACCAACCGTTTGAAAATAATATATTCGCTTTCTTTTTTTGTTTCTTCTAGCATAATATTATTATCATCAAAATTATTGTGGAATTTTGCAGACAAAGCATATGCCACTGTCTCCTCCATTTTGCCTTTTCTCTTCTTTTTTTAGTGACATAATTAAATTCGTGAAAACGAAGGATTAATATCTACTGCAGTACAGGAAAAATGGAGTTCATAATTGTGGGTTTAAAGCGAGGTTACGAATTCTCTCAAACGAAATCATTATTTGTTTGGTCGACATGCAATTACAAGCACAACTTCTTAAAGAAAGTATATCATAATTAATGTGTAGCCCTATGCAAATAATATATGGTGGAATATGTATGGTGACTTGTGAGTAACACATATATAGACCTAATTAATTAAGATGGAATCATTTTGGACTCGAAGGAGGAACTTGTTGCTGCATTTGCTGATATAATGCAGCCATCCTGCTATAGGTTTCAATCGTAGCTGGCTGCAATTCGAAAGATAAATATAGAAATGATTAGCAATTTAGATGCATGCACGTAGAGAAAATGAAGCATTGATTGTACATATATTATGTATAGAAAAAATAGAGTAGTCGTAACCTGTGATGAGCATGCAAGAAAGGCGGCCATAGGGTCAGGCATGAGAGGAGAGTGAAATCGATAGTCGTTGGAAGAAGAGGCGTCCCATGACGGAGGAGGCATGGGCACAAATGGGTTTGGCATCATGTTGGCATGGAGATTAGGAGCGGTTCGGTTCATGGAATTAAGGTCGAGGAGACCGAGACAAGGCATACCCATGCCAATCCCTAAACCCATGGGATTGGACATGAGAGACAAGTGTAGTTGTTGTTGTTGCTGCTGCTGCATGGCCATGGGAAGCATCATGGAAGGCATGTTCATTCTGCTCATCATGCTCACTTGTGCTTGCAGTTGCTTTAAGTACTCTATCACTTCATCCAACATGGACGCTTTATCGGTCTAAATTCCAAAATGCAATCACATAAACCATTCTTTTAATGTATAGATATGTTATATCGAACCAAACCAACGTTAGGATGATGAACATATATAGTCAATCATGTGTGCACATTATACATATGTAATGTAGATTGTATTATAGCTTTTTTTCTTTTTGGTTTTGGGATAAGTTCGAGTCGACAGCCAGAAGGCATAAAAAAAAAGAATATGGACCAATTAATAAAGAGATGTAAAATAAGTTTTCAGGGGACAGAAAAATAAGAGGGACTGATCGATGTGCATGAGTGTGTGGAGTAGAATCATCGTATGAGGTCCATTTCTTTAGATGCATTCACTTCACTTTGGTCCACCACCCTTTTCTCATATCATCCCCTCTATTTTCGTATCTACTAATCAACTAGTAATGTATTTTTTTTTAAGTATACGTATACTCGTATAGATTTCATGATGACTTTAGACTTTAGTTTAGCCACGGTTTATGATGCATGTATAATGAAGGAGAGGTACCTTGCTAGAATTGGGAACCAGTTTCTGCAAAGTCTTCATCCTTTGATTGATCTTATCTCTCCTCTTCTGTGATAAAATCAACCAAGAGGGCACGTTTGTTAATGAATAGAGTATACATGAGTGAAACAGTAGTATACGAATAACATTTTAATAAGAATAAATGTTGAATGATGAATTGAATATGTACACGTTCGGATTGGTTATGAATAGCAGCGGCTCTGCTTCTCTTGGTTAAAACTGATGATTTTCCTCCCGCTTCTTCCTCCATCTATCGTTGTAATATTTTTAAATTTTTTTTTTTTTTTAAAAATTTAAATAAGCCATAATTAAGTAGATGGATGTAATGACTTGCCTGTGAACGGCTATGGCATACGGAGTCATGGTCGTCTACGGTGGTGGTTTTGGTGCAAGGCTTTCCGCTGGAGCTGGAGTTATCGTCAAGCGATGTTGAGGTGAAACCGTAAGTGTCCATGGTCAGGCGCTGGCTCCCGCTCGCGCTCCATTCGGGCGCTACTCTGGCTCGTTTCCCACCGGCCATGGAACGGCCATCACTACAAGATCCCACGCGGGTGGAGCCAACACGAGCCGGCTCCTGGAGGTTGGAGCAGGGCACAAGAGCGTCCATGGCCGTGGATGAGCGGTGATGGAACCACGGGACCAGCTCATCCGTAGCCTTACGCTTAGGGTGAGGGAAGCGAGTGGCTTGGTCCACTATGGACTCCAACGTTCCACCGGCGCCCGTGGAGTACTTCGAGGGAGCCGCCACTCGCGGTGGACCTAAGCCGTGCAAGGCCAGTTGCCCATTCTCCCACGTCAGCTCAGTTACCTCGAAGTCCGACCTTCAACACACAAACAAGAGATAATTATCTTGAGGCCAGTTCTATACATATTATCATCACCAAGAATCAAGTTCATGAATAATAAGTGTTGGTGGATACATGGGGTGGATATCTGCGGCTGTGGTGGACCGGACGGTGGCCGTCGGAGTATCATCGACGTGGCAGTTTGGAACACGCTGGCTCATCCCAAACCTGTGTGTTTGCAGTTATCAAATTTAGATATGTATATCTCTTTCTTAAAAGAATTTGTTATGTCAACTTTTGTAGCAATGGACAAGTGGGACATGGTACTTGAATAGTTAACCATCCATGGGCCCCTTGTTTTAATTCTCTGCTTACTAGCTGTTGAATGTTTTGTTGGCAGCTTGAATGTGACTCAGAATTATTACTAGTTACACTTTACACACACGGTTTAACAAAAGGTAATACCAGTGTCAATGAGTTACGTATGTTGTTGTTTTGCTAGAATAGTAACAAGTAAAAGGGGTTCTATATACTAAAGTGAAAACTATGTGTAAACTCCTAGGGAATTTATTTGGGGCTATTTCTTTCAACTCGAAACCCGATTTGGTCATTCTCAGTATTATGAGACATACACTATATGTTTTTTACAGTAGGACCGCAGCGTTTAGTCTAGTTGAGTTAATATTTTTGGTAACAAATCTCCGGTTATTTAGAGGCTCCTCATGAGAAAGCCCTCGAAGGTGATTCCCGGTCCGAAAGCCAAGCCCAGACCCCACTCTTCTCCTCTGCCTTTCTTCTTCTCAAGCTCATCTCTGACCTTGTCCATTATGTAAAAGATCGTGTTGCTGCTCACGTTCCCGTAATCCTCCAACGCCCTTCTGCTGCATTCCAGCTTTCCTGGCTTCAGCTTCAGCTTCGTCTCCAGCCCGTTCAGGATGGCCGGTCCACCTGGATGTACTGCCCAGAACAGGTCGTTCAACTCCAATGAACCTGAACCAGCCTTTGCCATCAGTTTCTTGCACAAGTCCTCTACGTTGTCTTCGATCTTCTGAGGGAGGTCTCTCCCTAGCTTGTAGCTTATGCCTTCTTCTGACAGCCTCCCATCAATCACCCCCTGCGTTCCGGGCAAGAACTGCTGCATAGCACAGTGAAGCTCCATGAAAGGAGATTCTGTCTCTGTAGGGTCTGTTCCGATGATCAGGGCTGCTGCTCCGTCTCCAAAGAGAGCAGCCCCGACTAAGTCGTAAGGGCGAGCTTTGTTGGGCGGGCGGAACCCCAGAACCATAGTCTCGGATGTGGTGAGCAGCACCCGGCTCCCTCTGTTGTTCTCAGCAATGTCTTTGGCAACGCGCAGCCCACTCACACCTCCGTAACATCCCAGGAAATACAACATCACTCTCTGCACCTCGTTGCTGAGGCCCAGCTGCGCCGAGAGGTAAAGGTCACCTCCGGGCAAGCGGAACTCACTTGAGGAAACGTAGACCAGATGGGTGATGTCTTCTACTGCCCTCCCCCACTCCTTGATGCAAACCAAGCTCGCTTCATATGCCATTTGCACAACCGCCTCGTTTGCAATTTCAAGCCGTTGTTTGATTGTTGGGGAACCCTCGACAGCCAGCTCAGGGTACTTGTGCAGTGTCTCCCGGGACATGACGGTGTAGCGGGTCTGCACCGTTGTGGTTTTACCTGACAGCACCAGGACACATACATGAGGGTGAAAGAAGAAAAAAACAGGGGGCAAACGAAAGAAGTGAGTAATGATGGAGTTACACAAGTGTTGCAGCTTGTCTTTGATAGAAGGGTCATCGCATTTGATTTCGCGGAGATACTCCTCGACGAGATTGTCCTGGGAAACAACATTGGCCGGGAAGGCCTTACCAAGAGCAAGCACTGTTGCCTTGCCCGGATTTGCAACACGCCTTGTTTCCTTTTGCTTCTCTACCCTTGCGGACGCCAACATGTTTTTCAGGTGTAGAGCAAAACAAAGACACAGAGAGGATTAGTGGCCTTCCCTTTAAGTAATGGATTGTGAAGATAACAGAAGAAGGGCTTAGAAAACGTGGGTGGGTTTGTAACAAACACAGACAGAAACCCTGAATAAACTCAAGGGACACACTTTGAATGATCCTTGATATGCTCTGAGAGAGAGAGAGAGAAATGGAAATGGTGTTTACAATATACAAAGAAAGAGACTTAAAAGGTAATTATACAGAAAAAGAAAAAAAGAAAATCAGAGACTTGAAAGGTAATTATACAGACAAAGAAAGAAAGAAAATCATTCTTTCCAGTCATAAGGAGCACGGTCAACAATTAAGTAGTCTCCTCTGATGTCCTTGGCCACTCTGATCTCATCATCCAAATACACATTTTCAAACCTGAGGAAATGGAACCAAACCCACAATTTGATCTCACCATCCAATCTGATATGGTAAGAAACAAGAAGGGATAGTATGAGAGAACTCACCAGCCCTGCCCAAATGGTGGCAGTGGGATCTCCCAATTCCTTCCTCTCAACACCGCACTACTGAATCTGATATCAAAACGCCCAAATAATCAAATCTGATTGATTCTGATTCGCAAAAATGAAATGGAACCTGAAATTGACTCTCTGCGGGGAAGCGATGTCGATATCAGAGCGGACGAAGAAAACGCCGTGAGGAGGGAAAGTGATGACGTTGTTGAGCTTCCTCTTCTCCACATCGATCACCTGAAGAACGTCTCCGGCGCTCGTCCCAAACAGCCCCGCCTTCTCTATGATGAACAGCTGTTCCTTCTCCGTCGTCCACATGAGTCTCCAAGTGCCGGAGAGAGACTCGCCTGTCGTGACGGCGCTACTCGCCATGGAGTCGATGGCGTTCACGATTGCGTCTCGCTTCGCGGCGTCTTTCTGGGTCCTGAGACCTCGATCCTGGTCGGAGATGAGCTCCAGCAGGTTCCGTTTGGCAGGATTCGAGAAGATCGAACGGATTGTACAACGACTGCGGAGCGGAGGAGATGCTGCTGGGACTGGGAGGAGGAGCGCGAGCGCCATGTTTGCTGCGAATTGAGCTTTGATCTTCCCTTCCCTTCCCTTCCCTTCCATGGCTGAGTGTTTTTAAATGGGCTTAGAAGAGATAGTTGGCCCAATTTAAAGCCCACTAGAATGTCATGCAATTTCGACTGCAACACAAGCAAGCTATATGGCTGAGTGTTTTTAAATGGGCTTAGAAGAGATAGTTGGCCCAATTTAAAGCCCACTAGAATGTCATGCAATTTCGACTGCAACACAAGCAAGCTATATGTATATCATCATCATCATCATCATCATCATCATCGCAACACACAACCCAACGCCAATTCGCAAACCTCGACTCGAACCATTATTCTCAACCCTCGTTCCAATTTGATCGCCATGATTATCTCTCCGTCCAAGATCGCCGCCCATGTCCGCTTCTTGCTCATGGAATTCGACGATTCCGACTATCGCTCTCTCGCCCAAGAGATTTGCCAGGTACTATACTCTTTCGCGAGGGTTTGATTATGTATGCTTTATGGTTTTCACATCTTCATGGCTTATCCTGTACTGTACGTTTTGACTCTTGTCATGAGAAAAATGGGATTAATACGAGCAATCAGTTAACAGCCGACCGCTCTACCACTGAGGAACAACGGGAGATTAGATCTCGTAGAGTTCAATTCCCGTTCTCAACCCATGACCAATATGAACTCGAAGTTTCCTTCGTAACCCCCGGAACTTCTTCGTAGTGGCTCCGTTCCATGCCTCATTTCATAGGGAACCGCAAAGCGGCTCTATTTCATTATATTCCATCCATATCCCAATTCCATTCATTTCATATCCCTTTGTTGTAGTTGACATAAGAAATGTCGCTTGCTTTCGTATTCGTTTGCCTCTTCACTTTTCGTATAAATGGGTCTGTTTACTTTCGCAGTTCTTTGAATTTGGAGTTGAATCTAGTATTTGCCTTCTCAAGACCTGCCTAGACTCTTTCCTCACCTCTCGGAAAAGCCAGACAAATACATTGCAACTTGATCAAGTAGTGTCCTTGGTGTTAAAACGCGTCTTGGAAAAACCAAATTTCGGAACCCTGCTTTTGCACGCACTCAAAGATGTTGAGGTCACTCCAGAGTTTTTGAATGATCTTACAGCTGCATTGCACTTGTCAACCTCTGAGAAAATTAGATTTGGCATGTCCCTCACTTATTCTGAAAGATCAGATGCAAGCACAAGTGGTAAGACTAATCTATGCAGTGTGCTGGGTTCTTCCATCATTTAGGTATATCTGTTTGATGATACTTTTTTTCATTCTTTTGTAGGACGCAGTTTTTGTATGGCTGAGGTTGAGAGACTCTGTGCCAATCCTGTCCCGATGGATTCAGCAGAGCACATCCAAAATATTCTTCTGTTTCTTTGGCTATCTGAGGACCTCTCAAAGCATTTAGATTCCTTTAAACAGATTTTTTCTTCCTCTCAATCAAGTGACGAACTACAACTTGTTCTCAAGCCTATCCTGTCAGTGGGAGTGCACGAAGCTGATGTTTTCAGGTTCAGGTTATCATTTCATTTTGTGCTATCTGTTTCGCGATCTGTGTGCTGCAGAGATTGTGACTCTCAATGTTTCCCTCTTTTGCTGTAGGAACATGGATTTCCTTCTTATAAATAACTTTGATGCTATCTTAACTGAAACTGAGAAGGAGATCAATGTAGGAGATCTCATAGAAGAATTAGGTTATGGATCCACTGCTGATGCGTCAGTATGCAAAGAGATCTTGTCCCTCTTCTTACCTTTAACAGAGGCTGCTATCTCGAGAATTCTTGTCGTTTTAGTTCGTACGTACGCTGGTCATGAAGATAACGACAACACCTTCTCAACATTCAGATTGTCCCTTGGTTGCTGTACCCCAATTGAACTTCCCACACTAAGGTCATGGAATGTTGACATCCTTTTTGAAATAATCAAGCAGCTTGTAAGTTCTAAAAACCTTAGTTCTTCCTCTTATCATCACAGTTTTAGCTTCAATACTTCATATAAGTGTTTCTTCACTATTTTTTCTTCTGAATAGTGCACGTATGGTCTGCTGTCAAATGATTTGTGTTCTTCTTTATTTCTGTGTTATTTTTTTTTTATTATTGTATGCTAATGCAGGCTCCTGGCACAAGCTTGGTGAAAGTCATTGAGAATATGGATCATGAAGGATTTGATATCCCTAACATGGAGGCTTTCTCGTTTTTCATGATGGTAGTGAGAAATATTTGCAAGGTGTGCTTTCAAACTGGATTATCTTAATTTTTTTATATGATTTCTTGATTTTAGCTTCTGTTGTTGCTTGAGGATATAAAACTAATTCCGCAGGACCCATTTCCGCTTCATGCCATTTGCTCTTTTGTCTGGAAAATTATGGAGGGTCAATTATCTTTTCTTAACCATGCAGTTTTAGCACCGCCAGAAATATTCACCTTTGTGCATTCTGGGAGGAAGCTGGTGAGATTTGTCATCCGTGTTGGACCTGTTCTTCTCCAATAAACTGTTACTATTCTGACTAGCTGGTCTTTCTTCAGGCGTATATTGATAACATGCACAGCCATGAGCAATTAGGACTTTCCAATCATGCATGGCTGTCTCTTGATCTCTTAGATGTGCTATGCCAACTGGCTGAGAGGGGGCTTACTGTTTCAGTTCGTTCATTGCTCCAGTATCCACTGGCCCATTGTCCTAAAACCTCACTTTTTGGGATGGCTCATATCAAAGTAATTCTCGGAATTTATTTTTTGGTGATGTATGTTTTTTCTGTCTGTGTGGGGCTGAGTATTTGACTCATGCTGTTGCAGACTGCTTATAATGTCATTCAGCGGGAGGTAGCCTCTGCTATACTTCCCGGGATGATAAAGAATACCCTGGATAGTGGTTTTTTCTTTAATCTCTGGCAGCTGAATCGAGAGCTCGTTATTTGGGGTCTTTTAGAGGCCCAAAATCTTGGACCAGACAGCATGTTCAGACTAATCAAAATCTGTCATGACCTTGAGGTAAAAATAGGCTAAATTGAGTTATTTGGTTTGAATCCCATAAGTATTTTGGAGAAGCCGCTGTATTTATCTCCTTTAAGTGTTTTTTAATTTTATTTTTAATTCAGGTTCTCTATGTCTATCAACTAATCATTTGCACATTTTTCATTTCAGATTCTCTCTGCAGTTATAGAGTCAGTTCCACTGTCATTTGGCATCAGATTGGCAAATCCTTGCCTCACACAAAGGGTTTTTGGAGATTGAGAAATGGTTGTCAGACTGCCTTTTTCTGTACAAGGATGTCTTCTTTGAGGTAGCATATTCCTTTTTTTACTAGCTTATGGTTTTATCTGTAAATGAGAATGGGTCAAACGTTATAAATCCATGTTTCATTATTTTAGGAGTGCTTCAAGGTTATCAAGGACACTCATTATGGTGAATCGAAGGATATTTCCTCTGAACAGCTCCATTCTTCTGATCCTATATCAAATCTTTATTTGGATGCAACATCTTTGTTTTTGAATGTTAGTTTCCCCCTCTTGGTTTCATAATGCTCGTCTATCATACATATGGAGTTTAACTTTTTGAAGATGTTTTGCAGGTTTTGAAACCGCATATTAATGTAATTACATCACCTAGACTGTTTGAAGAAATAGAAAATGTCCATTCAGCAACTTTGGATTATAATTCGAAGTTGCTGGATGATGAGACTGAAAATTCATCAGTTTCCAATGCATATGCGGATGATGTCAAGGAAGAAGCAAATTCTTATTTCCATAGATTGTTTTCGGGTCAGTTGAGTGTTGATGCGATGGTTAAAATGCTTTCACAATACAAGGACTCTTCGATTAAAAGGTAAGATGTTGGCAGATTATGCATGTCTGGGTTACTCAGTTTCAGGGTTCATGCTGGCCACGTTACTCATGGACCAAGAACATCACAGTTTTATTTTTCTGTTTGACAGGGAAAAATCAATTTTTGAATGCATGATTGCTAATCTGTTCGAGGAATATAAATTTTACCTCGACTATCCTCAAAGACAGCTGAAAAATTGCCATCCTCTTTGGTTAGTAGATTTCTGTTACATGTTTTACTTTGATATATTAGAGAGATATATGAGACTGTTTAGGGTCCCGGTTAGTTTGTATACTTCTCAACAGATGTTAGTGTCCTAGAATTGAGTCACTCAGTCTTCTCTGCTAGTTTAACACACAAGGAAGTGGTATTTCATAATGATACCCTGATTAAGGAAGTTAAGATCTGCAAAGGTTGTGCTTATATAGTTCAGATGACATTGTTTCAATGTTCATTTAAAATTGTGATGTTCTTTCTGTTTACATTTTTCCAATCTGCTGTGGCTCTCATACAAAATATTCAGGTTCTGTTATCAAGTACCAGCTTATAAGTTCACTCACTCTGAGGGTTGCCCTGCGTGCAGTCCTGGATTTGTTGCGTAAGCCTTCAGATTCAAAAGTATGGATTCTTTTGAGAGTTATTTCTGTTCCGCAGGCGTCTTACTGTGAAATAACTGACATCGTTCCGTGATTCATGCAGATGTATTTGTTTGGAACAATAGCTTTGGAACAATTCGTGAATAGTATCAAATTGCGTCAGTATTGCAGCCATATCTTGTTAATATCTCATCTGCGTAGCACGCACCCAGAGCTAGTTGCCGTCGTTGAGCAAACACTTTCAAGGATATCATCTGGTCAATTAGAATCAGACGTTTCTGTTCCTCAGCCTGGCCCCTCTCAGTTTTTCCCTGGAAGTGGCGAGGTAATAAACTGTGATTATAGTTTTCTTCTGTGCCTGTACTACTCGAACTTTTCTCTTTTGTCTATTTCCTAGCTATTTTGGTAATTCTTGATAAGTTCAGTGTGAGGAAAGGCTCGTTTTGACCAGAAATTTATTCTCAATCACATACCCAATTGTTGTAAGGAGAAAGACAATTTGGATGTAGTTCCTGATACTTTTGGTTCCATGCTTTTCTCACTTAGCTCTGTGGCCATTTTCGCAAAGACTATGCTTCTTGTAATATGGTGTTGGCATTGAACATAGAATCTTATAAACCGCTTTCAGGGGTTTGGTTTGAACATAGACACTCTGGTTGCTGCAGCAGGGAGAAAGGAGAGTCTAATAGAGGTAATGTGCTATGTTGTACTTTTAAAATTCGAAAAGCATATGGGCTTAGGTTATATTTCTCCATGAAGATCAATGTGGAAACTGTCCGTTGTTTATTTCTACGATGACAAGTAATGACCCTTTTCTGTTGTATCCAGGCTCCACCTTCAGAAGTTCAGGACAAAATTTCTTTCATAATAAATAATGTCTCAGCAACAAATATTGACTCTAAAGGGAAAGAATTTACTGAAATTTTGTCTATTCAGTATTATCCTTGGTTTGCACAGTATATGGTCATGAAAAGGTATTTGTAGTCGTGCTCTATTTGTGCAAGTGATAAGAGATTTTTCCATTATCTTCTCATTGCTTTTCCTGCTTGTGTTAAATTTATGACAGAGCGAGTATCGAGGGGAAGTTTCATGACTTGTACTTGAAGTTCTTGGACAAAGTTAATTCTCAGCTACTGTACAAGGAGATAATCCAAGCTACCTATGAAAACTGCAAGGTAATATTCAGTGGTTTGCTGTGTGTGTCTTTATTAAATTGTTGATAAATAGTGTCTTCCGTAATTATTTTGGTTTTTCAGGTGCTTTTAGGTTCAGAGCTCATAAAGTCTAGTTCAGAAGAGCGGTCCTTGCTTAAAAACTTAGGCAGCTGGCTTGGGAAGGTGACCATTGGGCGAGATCACGTATTAAGGGCTCGTGAAATAGATCCGAAATCTCTGATAATTGACGTAATTTTGTGCTGTGTCTTTCACTCTTTTGGTTCTTATTCTTTGTAATCATTTTGTTATTTTGTTGATGCTGGACTTTATTTTCTCTCGTTGCAGGCATATGAAAAGGGGCTGTTGATTGCCATCATTCCGTTCACTTCAAAGGTTTGTAAGGGTTAACCCATACCACTAGCTGTTTTATGATTGTAGGCTGACTTCTAAGTTATGGTACCGCAGGTTTTGGAACCATGCCAAAGAAGTATTGCATATCAACCTCCAAATCCATGGACTATGTGTATACTAGGGTTGCTATCAGAGGTTTATTCAATGCCAAACCTTAAAATGAATCTGAAGTTTGACATAGAGGTATGTAGTATAAGAAGAGGATTTTAAAAAGATGACCAATGTCCCACCTAAATGTAAACGAGTTTTTTTTTTCACTTCTATTAGTTTTCTTCGTGCAATCATTATTTTGTTCTTATTCCTCTGCACTTTTCAGATTTTTTTTAAGAACCTTGGGGTTGACATCAAAGATGTAAAACCAACTTCCCTGCTTAAGGACCGGAAGAGAGAAATGGAGGGAAATCCTGATTTTAGGGACAAGGATTTTGGAGTGGCACAAGGATCTCAACCACCAATGATTGATGAACTTAAATCTGAAAATCTGTCTCATAACCAACTAGAGCTGCCTAGCAATGCAGGCGGCCATTCAAATTATTTGTCAGAGGTTTATTCTGGCGTCACTTTCTGTAATTGGACTATTATGCCGTTTTAGTTATCGCAGATACTTATTCTGTTAATCTCGTGGTGCACAGCGCTCAGCAGCATTTCCCAACATTGTAAATCCTGTTATTATCAATCAGAAGTTAAGCGCTTTCAGTATGCAGATTCCCTTTCAGAGGTTGTTGACTGATGTTCTATTCATTTAGTTTGCAGCACACTGGGGGTTTTCATTTACATCTTTAACTTCTTTCCATTATCAGGGTGGTGTCGCTTGCTATGGAACGAGCTATTAAGGAGATCGCGTCTGGTTTTGTTCAACTGTGCGTTTATATTGCATGCGAAACAACAAAGGAACTTGTGTTGAAGGTTGGCTATACTAAACTTTTATGCTCTTTCTATTTTCTTCGCACAACCCTGGTCAATTTATTGTATTTGTCTCTTTGCACTTTTATCTGTATTTCTCATTCATTTTTATCTTCGATTGTTCCTTTTCTAAAGTTTTGTGTATGCCATTTTTTGTGAGTATTTGTTATATCTCTTTCTTATCTATTTGCGTTTTGATAGAATATCTAGGTTTTTGTTGGATCATGGATATAACTCTTACTCTTTTCGTATTTAAGGATTATGCCTTGGAACCAGATGAGTCACGTATATATAATGCAGCTCGCTTGATGGTTGCTAGCTTGGCTGGAAATTTGGCTCATGTGACATGCAAGGTTTTGCTTCTTGTGAACTTGTTTTTTGGCTCTTATATTTCGTTCACATTCAACCTACATTCTCTTTCTTGTTTTAAACTAGACGAACTGGACACCTTTTCTCTTCTGATTGTTTTTCCTATGTTAATTTAGGAACCCTTGCACACTTCTATACTGGTTCATTTACGAATTCCACTTGAGAGTTTACATATTTCGACTGATTCCTTTGAAAAAGTTGTGCAACTTATCATAAATGACAACCTCGACCTGGCTTGTGCTGCCATCAAAGAGGCGGCTACAGAGGAGGTTCGTCTGTTTTAAATTCTTACATGCTGCAACTGCACTTCTAAAACATCTTTCTATAGCCGTTTCAGCTTTTTAGTTCTTGATTGAAAAAATACCTAGGAATATGTTTAGAATATAACCATATGCAATTCTGTTGCAAGCTTCACTATTTTTTTCATCCAGAAGAGTTCTCTTTGGCAATTATTGTGTTTTTACTCTGGTCTAGTATTAGGCTTCACTTTATTTCTTTATTGGTTTTCAGGAAATACAACAATATCTATTCATGTCTGTGTTTGTCGTGCAGGCAATACAAGCTATTGATGCGGACATTGCTCAACAATTGTTGTTACGAAAAAAGCAAATAGATGGTGTTGAAACCTCCGTTTATGACTCTATCAGTTTAATACCTGAATCCCTCAGGCCAAAACCTGGACGCCTGTCCCTGTCTCTGCAACAGGTTTATGAGGTGCTCCTTTTTAGTTTGCAGTTTTCTTTCACTCTCTCGTTTTTACCTTTTGGACAACTGTGGGCACTGGGCAGTTGTCTGGAGTATAAACTGGTCTTTGTATGACTATTTCAGAACTTTGCTCAACTTTCATTGCCAAGGCAGTCTAGCCAAACCTCACATAGTTTATCTGCTACTTCAAGCTCAATTGGCGATGTTGGGTTTGTGGAACCAGATCCTGATGGTTTCCAGAGGCAGGCAAGTTGACTGCATGTTACTAGTTTATAATACGTCATAATGGAGAAAAATTGGTTCTTATATCAGTCAATATGAACGCCTTTGTAAAAATTTACCTATTGCTTGCAAGTTGCACAAGAAACTTTTAGTTATCCATTTCATTGTTGTGGATTATCCCTTTGTTCTCCGTAAGAAGCATGATACTTATAGTCTCTCTCTATATACACATCTTTTTATTTGAGACTCGTTTCAAGGTGTATTTTAATCTAGTGTTGTCTGTCTGTCTGGCGCAGGTATCCATGATTTTTGCTGAATGGTATCAGATCTGCGAACTGCCTGGGGAAAATGATTCCGCATGTGTCAGCTATGTCTTGCATTTGCATCAAAGTAGATTTCTGAAGGGGGATGCTATTACAGAGAGTTTTTTCCGCATTCTTACTGTCAGTTAGCAGTGAACATTTTCAGCATAACACATGAAAGTATACAAGAGGAAGTTATTGAGTTAGGTTCTCTGTTTTCTTAGGAACATTCTGTTGTTCATTGCACACCAACCAAGGAAATTAATTCTGGTGTGCCGGAATCTTCTCAGCAAGTTCAGAATTCACCATATGCTGTCATCGATATCTATGCCAAGCTTGTGTTTTCAATATTGAATGTAAATTTTTTTGACTATTCATTGCATTCCACTGGGTTTAATTTTCCGAAATTCGTTGCCTGGCTAAGCACTATTTTGCTTCTCTTCAGTATTTCCCTGAGCAGGAGTCTAGCTGGAAGTCCTTGGTTCTTTCGAAGGTTAGGCAATGCTCATTTCTTTTATTATTGCTCGGGAAAAAGTGGATGGGTTTTGACATTTATTGCTGCCTGCAGATTATGACTGCCACTGTGAGATCTATGTTTAAGGTTGCAGATGATAAAAAGACATCACTTAATCCAAGAGTATATTTCAGACTGTTTATCAACTTTCTGCTGGACTTGTGTTCCTTGGACACTGTGACTGATGGTGCAAACTGTCAGGTGCGTCTGATTGTGTCTGTAAAGTTGTTGCTATCTAAATTTATACTAATATACATCTGTTTTCGCAGGTTCTCATATCTTTTGCAGATGCATTTCATGCGCTGCAGCCTCTTAAAATTCCTGCATTCAGGTTAGGACATGTTTTTTCTCTTCTAGCATTTTAATTAAACCAATTTACAAGCACTAGAGTTGTTTTGCTGGCCCATGGTCTTCCCTTCATTTGGTGATCACACTTCTTCATTTGCTTTTACTGGTTCACTAAGTTGTTTTGGAATTTCCAGCTTTGCATGGCTAGAACTGGTTAGCCACAGAAGCTTCATGCCCAAACTACTTTCTTTAAATGGTCAGAAGGGTTGGCCTTATGTTCAACGCCTGCTGGTGGATTTGCTTCAGTTTCTTGAGCCTTTTTTAAGAAATGCTGAACTAAGAGGACCAGTTTGTGCCCATTTCTGTTGTTTATATTAGAACTAAGAGAAATTGCAGTACTACTAATATCAGAACATGAAAGATGGCCTTTGTTTCTTTGGTTTGACAACCACGTAGGTTCATTGTCTATACAAAGGGACACTGAAACTCTTGCTGGTGCTGCTTCATGACTACCCGGAGTTTCTCAGTGATTATCATTTTACTTTCTGCGACGTGATTCCTGCAAGCTGCATACAAATGCGGAACATCGTTCTCAGTTCTTTTCCGCGGAATATGAGGCTTCCAGATCCGTCTACTCCAGACTTAAAGGTTCAAAATTATAGTTGACAGTTCATCATGTTCGTTTTCGAAACTGGAATATGTTGCATGGTCTTGCAAACTGAGTATGTGTTGACTGCAGATTGATCTACTGCCTGAGATAGTTGAAGCTTTCTGTATCCTTTCTGAGGTTGATGCTGCACTGAAAGAAAAGCAAATGAAGGGCGAATTGGATGAGTATCTTTCAGTAAGAATAAGCCTTTCGTGTTTTTCCATTTGAGTTAGTGCTCAGTATTTACTTTTATCTGGGAGTCAAAGAGTTTCAGTACTTGTTCTGCAGATATCAATTTGCATTATTGATTGATGATGCTCATGATTTCTGCAGATGATGCAACATGATTCTAGTTTCCTAAATCAACTGAAGCAGAGGCTACTTTTACCGAGCAGTGAGGCTAATTCAGCTGGCACTAGATACAGTGTACCATTGGTCAACTCACTTGTCCTCTATGCTGGACTGCAGGTATGCTACTTTTACATTTAAGATGGACACATATGTCTATTTCCGTGGGGATTTTGGAAAGGAACTCATATATGGATGGTGGGGACTTCTTTTGCAGGCTATTCAGCAGCTACAGGCAGGCGTGTCTGAGGCTCAGTGGAATGCAAATATTTGCCGCCTTGCAGATGTTTAAGTTCTTAAGCGGGGAACTTGACACAAAAGGACGTTACCTCCTGCTTAATGCAGTCGCTAATCAGCTACGTTATCCCAACAGCCACACGCATTACTTCTCCTACATCATGCTATATCTGTTTTCTGAATCTGATCAGGTGAGATCCGTATATAAGACAGTCACTGTTGCTAGGAAACACTTTCCAAATGCCATCATCATGTTTGTCGTACTCAATAGTGTAGGAGATCATTAAGGAGCAGATAACAAGAGTGTTGCTAGAACGCCTAATCGTGAACCGGCCACATCCATGGGGGCTCCTCATCACGCTGATTGAGGTCATCAAGAATCCAAGATATGGGTTTTGGGAATACGGGTTTGTAAGATGTGCACCAGAAATTGAGAAACTGTTTGAATCAGTGGCCAGATCCTGTGGTGGTCAGAAGCCGGTGGAGGAGGGTATGGTCTCCACTCTCATCCCTCGTACATAAAAACTAGATGTATATGTGTAAATGTTTGCATTTGGCTTTAGATGATGTAAAGTCATAGAATAAGGTGTTAGTTTTGTTACCAAAGATGTAACTGTAATATGTTTGTTTAACCATCCTTGCTGGTAAACTCTCTAGTGACCTTCCTTTGCAACTATTGGAAAAGGTGGTTACGTTTTAAAAGAAAATAAACAAAACTGTACTATGTACGTCTAAAAGATGTATCACCAAGGGCTGCGACTCCCCTACTACTACAAGAAGCCAATACATTCATTAGTCAGTACTCACTACCATCAATTCTTACAAGTAATTCACTTGAGTACTTCAACAAGCCAATACATTCATTGATGCATAGTACAGGTTGAAGCTGAGATAGAGAGCAGCTGGGCATGAGTGAGTTTCCACTCTTGCGTTTAGACTATTGATAATGAGTACTTAAACAAGTCAATACATTCATTAGTCAGTACTCATTACTCATGCCCAGCTGCTCTCTATCTCAGCTTCAGCCTGCACAGTCACAAGAAACCAAAAAGACGACATACCACGAAGGCAAAATGACCTGCTGATACTGCAAGATGTTCCTGGAACTAATATGTTTTATTCTCTTCATGTGCTTATTCAGTATCTTTAAGCTTTCATCAACTACAGTATAAGTGTTCCTGGAACTAATATGTTTTATTCTCTTCATGTGCTTATTCAGTATCTTTAAGCTTTCATCAACTACAGTATAAATGTACACTAAGAGAAGCTAGCTAACCCGTATGAATGCCTTCAAAATACAAGGCATACCAGAGTTATCGAATTTACAACAAGGAAGGTGACAAAGAGATGCATTGTTCCGTAACAACACTATTCCTATGCCGACCTCTTTCAGCCTCTCCGCTCACTAATTGTTGTTTCACCTTCAGCCCTTTAAACTGGTAAAAAATTTACCGCCTTTTCTCCACATCCCAATGCCCTCAAGATCTGATGACAGCAAAGATCTTGTATCGGGTCTCCATTTGAGCTCTTTCAGCACGGAGAAGAGAGAAGCAAGTTCTGGAGTTACTTCGTTGTCTTTTATCTTACGACACGAAACTACCATTAGTCTTTGAAGATCCTTCCATGAAAGAAGTACTGATTCTAGACCTCCTGTCGTCAGCAATGAGCAATGGTCAAGATAAAGTAGCTTCACTCTCCTGACAAAGACGCACCTTTTCATCAGAATAAGATGCATAAACAAGAACTAAGATATTGATGCCGTGAGAGAGGGACAGAACCAAACGAGAATCAGAAAACTTGGCTTTTGCCTAAAAGCTAATAAGTGAGCAGGTTTTGAACTATTTCTCTACTGTATAATAATAAGCCAAAGTACCAAGCTCTTGAGGAACGTTAGCTTCTTATAGCAGTAATCTAGGAGCAAAAAGGGATTGTTTCCTTACCTACAGACTGAGGCTAAGATAAAGAAATCATCTTCAAAACCCCAGCAGTTACGCAGCACAATATCCCTAACATCCGCGCAAACCAGAAATAGAGATTTTGTGCTCTTCTTATCCCTCAACTGACACCGTTCCAGATGCAACTCCTCGAGCATAGGACACACTCCCAAATGCTCATCGAGTCCAGGATTAGAATCGATGGCCTTGCAAGACTGAAGCCTTAAAGTCTTCAAATTTGCGCAAAAAGACAGAGCAGCCAACCACCCACCATCCATCCTATGGTCTTGAAAAGTCAATTCCTCGAGCATTTGGCAGCACTGCCCAATTGCTTTGATCCCATCATAGCTTCCTTCACAAGCACACAGTTCAAGCTTCACTAATCTCTTGCAACCTTGTGCTAAAATGGTTAGCCCGATGTCGGACACCACACAAGTAAAAAACCCATCAATCCTTGCAGTCAATTTCATTACCTGCAAGTTGGTACATCCTGAGACACCCTTCAAGGACAAATCTCCGCAACAATGGAGCTCCAGCTCCTGTAATGTCTGACACGTGCCGGCAAGGCTCGCCAGCCCATGCTCGCTGGCACCGAATACAGCAATTCTCCTCAAATCCGGATACTTTTGGGCGATCAATTTGAGCCCTTGAAAAATCCTATCCGGTGGCAACATATCAAAGGAGCCGTCGTGATGCGAACTGATAGGAAGAGAGAAGGGCTTAAGAGTCAAGAAAGCACCGGAATTGGGGGCGAGGCGAATGCAGGAACGGACGATGTCGATTTCGGTAAGATGAGGAAAGCGTGCGAAAAGGCGACCAGAGTGGAGAAAGTGCCAGTCGAGGAGCTTGAGAGATCGAAGCAAGCGGCCATGGAGAAAGAGCCAGCGTTTGCAGACGAGGGAAGTGAGGAGGTGGTGAGAAATGGGAAGCTTGGAGAAGACGAGGAGGAGGAGGGAATCGGAGAAACGGTGGTGGCTGTGCATTAGGATTCTGGCAGCATTTCTTCTCTTCTAGGGTTTCTAATTTGATCTCTTCTCTTCTCTTCTCTTGTTAGCTTTTGAGCTTTTAAAGGAACGTCAAAATTTAACCAACTTACCCATTTACAAATTACCACCATTTTGCCTCTCATCTTCTACACACCCCTTCGGTATTATCAACACAACAACAAGTAAAAGGACTAAGAGAAAACATCATCATCCATGATCCAACTCGATGAAATCCATTGGAGAACGACGGTCAGGCCCAGCTCAATGATTATATGGGCCCTCATTTTTTTTAAAAGAAATTCAAAATATAAAAAGTCACGGGCCCAAAGCCCAGATCCGGCACACGTGTGTGCTTTCTTGTCACGTATGTACCATAAAACCCCAGAAGCCCCCAGCTCCGTCGTCGTCGTCCTCCAATTCTGATTCAGATCAAAGTTTCGATGATGATGAATCTTCTAAGGAGATCAGCGTTATCCATCGTCTCTCAGTCGAAATCCTTTTCCTCCGCTTCTGGAATCGGAAAATCGGTTTGTCTTTATCCCTTACCTCTCTTCTGATTGTGCGTTCCTGGGTTTCTTCGAAATCCAAACTCCCCTTTTCCTCCGGCATGAATTGTTTGGTTTGTTGCTCTTATATTTACTGCTCCAGTTTTTCCAATATCTTTATTTGTCATCAAATTGTGAGAAACCAAATGCACTTTGCTTCTTCTGGGGAACACCTCACAGTTGAATAATATCAGTTTCAACTTAGGAAGAACATTTTACCCTTTTTCATCAACAGAAAAAATCAATAGTCTTCCCTTTACTTGTTTGACATTTTGTTTTCTCCCTTCCGACGCAGTTGATACAAAGAGGAGCATCAAGGCAAGCCTTTGCTGATTCGGGTCTCATCAGTGTGGTAACACAAACTTTTCTTTACTGCTTACACCCTTTTGTGCATACATTTCAGTTTCATATCTCTCAGTGTTTGTGTTTTTCTTTTGCAGGACTCAAAAGGAGCTACTGGTCAGCGCACATGTTGTGTTATAAATATTCAAATCCTAGTGCTGTCCTAGTACATGTTGTTCTGACAATGATCTGTTTGCAGGACTATTGTTCGGCTTCCGAAACCAGCTAGCAAGAATATCTATGGAAACTCGTCAGAAGAACATCAAGTCATCTTCCTTTTCTAGATCCTTTGCATCAAGAAGTTCCAAAGAACGTGGCCAACAGCTCAATAAGGTCTTCCTAAGAATATGCTTTTGACCTCAACTTTTTTGTGTTCCGCCGTTCCCGTTTCTACTTAGCGTCTCCTTTCTATGTTCGCCATATATCACAAGCCAGAGACAACTTTTGTCATCCAATCCTGATATGAAAAGTTAATCAATTGGTTTTCCTGTAGGAGTCTTAAATGCTAATGCCTGCTTTTGTCATTTCTCTTTAAAATGTTTTACAGGCTAAGAAAGAGTTGACGACTGTGGAGGATCCTTTTGATTCTCCAACATACCATATCCCGGAGAAGCCGGTGACCTTTACAGAAGGTGCTTCCTACAGTCTTGTTATTCTGGCTGGGCTTGGGGTCGCTGGAGCTGCTGGGTACGCTGTGTTTAAAGAACTCATATTTCAACCGAAAGAGTGAGGCTTCAGAACTCTAGTTTGTTTTATCTGGTTTGATACTTGGAGCTGGAAGGATCTAAAGAAAACCGGTCTGTTTTGTAGGTACAAGATCTTTGACAAAGCCTTGAAGAGAATTCAAGATGACGGGCAGGTAATAAGAAAACTATCTCCATAGATTGATCGTAGCGGTGGGTCGTGTGTTAATTCAAAGCTTTTGTGATTAGAATGCCAAGATGCTGATATTGACTTGTTAAATAGGTGAGGGTAAGGATTGGATCTCCCATCAAAGGATACGGACAAGAAAGCAGAAACCGAGCTGCTCGTCAACGTATACCCAACAGAGTATTTACAGATGAAGATGGAGTAGAGCATGTTGAGGTAATTCATTGTGGAAACCCATTTTTCCTTGTGGACATACATTTTTAACTATAGAAAGAAGAAAATTGGGGAAGCAGAATAGAGAGTATTGTCGGGTAACATAATGAAAACTGAACATGCATCAGGTAAACTTCTACATCCGTGGGCCTCAAGGAGCGGGGAAAGTGTACACGGAGATGTTTAAAGACAAGGAAGATAAGGAATGGAAATACACATACCTGATCGTAGAGGTTTTAACACCTTCCCCAGCCAAACTGATGCTGGAGTCCTATTTGCCCGCCTAAGCACTCCTATTCACTTGATCCGGAAAAGAAAGATCCTTCAACGGCTGGAGTGTTTTAGTTGGGTGTTTGACATTAGAACGAATGTGTTACACATGAGCTGTTAGGAATGATTTGCTATCGTCTTGAGGATCAGGCATACGTGATTTGGTAATTGAAACACTAGTCTAAACTCTGATGAATGGCACAATGTTTTGTTGGAAAGGAAAAATGCAATGTTTGGGAGACATTCCCGTATCAACTAACAATTCATGAAATTCTTGTGCGAATTACTGAAATGAGACATTCTTCCCCAAGGAGAATGCATGCATCATGAAGAAACAATTCTAGTATCAAGTAAACATTGCAATTACAATCATAGATCAAACAGCGCTTATAGTATCGGTTTTAGTTGAAATGCATTGTTATTTTCATTTACAAGAATATTCTGAATCACTCCTATTAAACCCTTACACTGGATGTGTAGCTCCTGTTTATGTCTCTCTCTCTCACGTAATCGTTGAAGCAACACGCTATAATGTAATGTTTACCCAGAGTCACTTTCAGTTTCAGGGGCCCTCTGATACATCAATGTACTTGTATCTGCATGGTACTGCCCGTACAAGGCATAAACGCCAGTTGCGAGCACACTGACAACAACAAATCTTATCCATGCTTCGTAATGCAACTGCAAAGTAGTGCAACCTCAAAGTTATATCATATTGCATATGGGATTAATACAAACTTAGCTCCAACCGTGCATGTACCTGAGCAAATAAGAAGATGTTGAAGAAAATGCAAACGCATGGCACAATGGGTACACCAGGACAGCAAAACCCAGAACCGGGAGACTGAGCATAAGCCTGGAAGTAAAAAGCTGCAAGGGTTAACATGGAGAAATGCTACGCAGGCATTTGCATGAGGGTATATTTCAACTGCATCGTCGTATCATTTATAATTGCTCTTTGCAAAACTTCTCCTCAAGACCAAGAATGGCAAAGTTACTTCAATAGTCACAGACTTTTACAAGAATCACATCGAGTTCCAAGTGCCAGAACATGCCATTGCGCATTGGTGATTCTATTTTATGATGTCTACTGAAAGACTTAGCATTTAGCGTATCAGCAATAGTGACACTCCCGCATTTAATTATTTTGGCGTTATGCAATTGAGAAGAGTATTTGCTTATGCATAAGGCTACTTACTTGGCGATAATGAAGAACTGCTGCAGCAAAAACTGCCACACCAACTGAGAGGAGAAGAAATATAATTGAAGCACTGAACCGGTAAAATACGCCAGCACCAAAACCACTGCATGCAATTATAACAAGGCAAATGACACCTTCCTCCCAACTTGATGTCCACCTACTGGACAGCTCCCTTTCTTTCTTATCATTCAATCTCAAAGCCACAACACAAGCCGCAACAACTGAATACCCCGTCTGAAATAATGTTATATTGGAAAGGATAAGCATCAATAAAAAAAACTAAGGGATACCAAAAAACTTTAAGACAATGACATACCAATGTACCAACGGACAGGATATGGGATAGACTATGTACATTAAATATGCCAGCTAAAACGGCAGCAACAATGCCACACCAGATTTGAGAGTGAAGAGGTGTATGAAGCGTTGGGTGTATTCTGGAAAAGATTGAAGGCAATAGTCCATCCCTTCCAAGTCCCAGATATAACCTGGACTGTTTATGAGAAATATCATGACTGTTGAGAGATACCTTGGTTTGCATGAGAGACGAGTGATGGAATCAAAGAAATCTAGGTACCTGAACATAAAGACCAACTAGCAGAGTTGTTGTGAGTCCAGCAACAGCACCAATACTGATTAAGACTGAGACGAACTTCATCCCCTTTGATGAAAAGGCTTCAGCTAAAGGAGCATCTTCACTGAGGAGACTGAAAGGGACCATCCCAGTGAGCACTAAACATACGCCAATATACAATGTGATACATACGAGAAGGCTCCCCATAATTCCTATTGGGAGGTCACGCTGAACATCACGCATTGGCAGGACATAAGACACTGCGAAAATAGTGAATACATTCAACAGAAATGGACGAGGTGCTTATATGGGCAGACCTGAGGGTTCTTTGATTCTTCAGCAGAATTAGCAACTGCGTCAAAACCAACATATGAAAAGAACACTACAGTAGCTCCAGTGAGTACTGCTTTAAAACCATTTGGAGCAAAAGGAGACCAGTTTGCTACGTCAATATCAAAAGCACCGGCACAAATCACAACGAGAACGATCACTACCTATAGAGAAGTATCGGTCAACACTTTGAGAACTAGGAGCTTCCTGGTAGGAAATTTGAGGAAAGATGATAGAAGCTTACCTTGGTAGCAGTCATAACGGAGTTGACAGCGGAAGATTCTCGCACACCCTGGCATAGAACAAGGGTCAAGAGGGCAAGTAGAATCGGAGCCAAAAGATTCAAAGAGAGAATGCCTCCGAACAAGTCTTGGCCGCTACCCATCCAGAGAGGAAGAGTGCCATTGAGAGGTGGAAAAAGCTCAAGAAGAGCAACTGCATAGCTTGCCAAGCTACGGGAGATACTAGCAGCGCCGATATGATAATCAAGCATGAGTTGCACGAAAACAAGAAAAGCCGTGATTTCGTTGAAAGCAGAATACGAGTACATGTAAGCTCCCCCGACAACTGCGGGGAAACGAGACGCAAGCTCAGCGTAGCAGAGGGCGTTGAGCACGCAAGAAGCCCCAGCTAGCAAGAAACTGATCGTCACTCCTACACAATCAATTCATCACAACTTGTAAGAAATTCTGAACCAGTCATCCATAGATGATGAAGACTGAGTTACCCAACTGACCGGGTCCAGCGTCCCGAGCGACGGTTCCGGTAACGACGAAGACACCGGCGCCGATGGAAGCGCCGACTCCCAACAGTATGAGGTCGAAAAGACCGAGGCGGCGAATCAAAGAGTCGCCGGAGGTGGTGTGGGAGGACGGCGGAGCCAATGATTTAGACCGACGAGCAGAAGTACAGAATTGAGAAAACCATGTGGCGGAGGAGAGGCGTTGAGTGCTGAGACCTTCGTGGCCTCCCATGGAAAGTCTTCGAGTTTGGTAGATTGATGAGAGAGATCCAGACGATGAAATGAAATGGAAACAGAGATCACCCAGACGGATCTATCCAGCCCAGGATCCAGTTAACGAATGGGCCCAATAGTAACCTGTTAGCCCAATAAAATAGATCACTTGTTGGATATCATTGATCGACGCACGAAAGGCAATCATCGATCACTACAACTTCTTGGCATGTGTGTAGTAGCGTAAACGAATAATATAACAAATTAATGTTGGATTAAGATTCCTTGTCTATTACTATATTATATATATAGTATCTGGCACTGGCACAATAATAAAATAGACAAGAACATTGAATAAAACGTGACTGATTTGGCGCTTCCAAGCAACTGCATATCATATTGTGTATAAAGTATATTAAGTTTAAGGAGACGTGTGTTACTGTGTATATATATATATATATGTTCTCTCTGTAAAGCTGAGATAAGAAAAAACAAGTTAGTGAGACAGGAACAAGTAGGAAAATGGAGGGAGGCCTAAGATGGGATAACAGCTCTGCGGTTCTAGATTGGATTCGGCAGCAACTGCTGGAGGAGGATGATTTTGATCTGACAGCTTCCACATCTTCAGAGGGCGCCGTTGGACTGGGGACCACACCCATAGATTCGACGTCCGCTGGGCCAAGGAGAAGCGCTAATTACAAAGGAGTGAGGAGAAGACCATGGGGGAAATATGCAGCTGAGATCAGAGATCCGACCAAGAACGGGGCCAGAACGTGGTTGGGGACCTACGAGACGCCAGAGGAGGCAGCCATGGCCTATGATCGGGCGGCTTTCAAGATGCGAGGTTCCAAGGCTAAGCTTAACTTTCCTCACCTTATCGGCATTGACGGGACTGACCCAATGAGGGTGCCTGATAGTAACAAACGCCAGCGTTCACTCGAGCCCAATTCTCCGGCAGCTAAAAGGCGAAACAACACCAACATAATAAACCTAACGGCTAGACTTCCTTCCCTTGGTTTAAAGCTGCCTGTATTTCAAAAACACCTACAATGACTCTATCACTATGATCCATTTTTTCAATCAATTTTTATTCCTTTCATTCTCCAATCCAACCATATTGCTCTACTACATCTTTAAGTATTTCACAGCAAACATCCTCCCGATTGTCCATATATTGAATACGATTCCTCTTCTAAAGATACGTCTGTGATACTACTTTCATTACCTAAATTAGGAAGAATTATCTTATAACTTCAGGTCATTATTTCGTTTTCTTTTTACGTGTTTTTTTAGCAATCAAGTCAAGAAAATGCATGAAGGGCATCACATCGTTAAAAATCAAAAAGCGCATTAACAATCTTTCTTCACATAAAAGTCAATAAAAATGGCTAAAGACTTGAAATGACAAAAGGTCAGGCAACCAAAAGGGCTTACATTGCTCCCGCAAAACTGGATATCATTTCACCCCCCTCACTGTATCTAAGCTCTCAGCTCTGTCTCTCTTTCTACCATTCATGGCACCGGATGCCTCCTTCTGCAACAAAACAATTTTTGTTCCATGATTCTTAACTAAACAAAGTTGTACGTCATGTCTTCTCTATATATGCCATGTACCTGAAAACCAAACTCATATCCCAAGGACTTTTTGGTGTTACCGTGTTATAACTATTGTTGTACGTTATCATTTCACATCTATTTACTTTGGAGATAATACTTACCCATGGGTTTAGGGTAATTGATTTCTACCTAATCAAGGATAAAATCTTATCCGCGAGCTTATGAATCCTCATTAGCAGACTAATCATGGGTTCTGGAAAATGTAACAGAGTCACTTACCTCTTGGGTCTGCTTCGGTCTTCTCCGTAGTCCATCACTCCACTTGGTTCACCAAATATCTCTTCGTGCCCCCTGAGCTCAGCGTCGGCCTGCCCACAGTGTGCAACTTCTGCCACAATGTAAGTAAGACTACATAGACAAATATGTCCCACTTTTCAAGTCATAACAGTGTCCATTGTCAATTATCATCATCTACTATCACCAAGAATTAAAAGTCTAAACTACTAGCTGCACTCTTGGGCAAGATTGATTTCTCATTCTACATCTAAAGATTATTTTATTTCGTGAAAGCACATGATTTAGTTTCGTTAAGGGGTCGTTCATCTCATTCGAAAATACAATAAGAACTATGTAAGACCGAGGACCAATTATGCATAACAAACAAATCACTGCCTATGTCATGTGTTGGCTCTGTATAACATAGCCATTTTCTATTTTAAATTCAACTCCAACATGTAATTGTCTGATCGTTACACGTTTAATGACAACCTAATCAACAATGAGAAGGACAATCAGCCACAATCTACAGGTACCTTCATGAAAAGAGATTTGTTTCACTTCCTCCACCCTCTCTTCTGCTTCCTTTCGAGTTCTATTCTCCACCTCACTCATATTGTCCGCCCATTTTATCTTATCTTGAATCGAAACCAGCAGATCTTCTGATGTGCTCAACCTGAACATCAATTGCACACAAAATAAAACATATTTTCCAGAGTTTCTAACGATAAGTTTGACTTCTCCTGATAAATTAGAGCATAGAGAATCATGTGGTCTAAGGCAGAAGAGATAATATAGATCGAAGAATCTACCAATTTTCCAGTGTGTGTATCATATTCCCAAGTTGTCCTGGCCTTAGATCCCTGCCAGCTGCAAACTGAACCTGCATGTTTGCAGGGGATACACTGGTTCAAGAGGCGCTGGTAGATCTAACGAAAAGCGCAGCTATCATATAACTGGAATGTGAGAAAAAGCAAGTACCTCAAAACATCTTTTCAACTGATCAAGTTTTCCTCGAACTATACCCTGGGAAAAGAAAAAAAAATCGAAAAGTCAGCACGTCCTTTTGCTATTTTCTGAACTGTCACACTTGAGTTGTGTGTGCAACTTGAGCTTTTTTTTATTGCAAATAAAAACAGAGATTGCCCAAAAAGAAGATGGGAATTTAATCAATTCAGCTCTAATTTAGTCCAGAACACTTACCGCATACATACATTCATTGATAAGAAAGTCTTCGAGTTCACGTACATTAGTGATATCTAACTCGACCATCAGCGTATCATAAGGCAATACCTGAACGAAAAACAAGCACAGTGAGATACAAGTGGAGATGACATAAAAGTAGACTAGATATATAAAGAGCAAAAAAAAGAAAAAAAAAGATGATGGTATACCTTGTTTGTCTCTGCCAGGGTAAGTAGAGTGAGCTGCTTTAGCTTAAGAACTTGATCAGGAACCAACTGAGGAGCAGAGCCAGCGTTGCCTAGTGAAAGATAGCATAATAAAACGTTAGAAAGTAAGAAATGTCAATTTTAGGTAAAACGAAATGGAAGATTGAAGGGTCCAGTGGTACATTTGTAATCACTCCAGGTGCCATGCGCAAATAAGCGTAGCACATCCAGGTACACAGAATTCGTGGTTCCTTGAAGCTGCAGACAGAAACCCAAGGAGCAATCAATGTGAATGAAGCGGAACAGAGTTAATATGATATGGCTTATCCCTGATCCATTAGAGTAAGCTAGATTCCAGAATCAAAGTAAAACTCAAGTATAGGACAAGACCTCGGCAACATAGGGTAAAGCCAGAATCTCGGAGAAGGCGAAAAGCGAAGGATGCGATGTAGCTTCGACAAGGATAGATCGTAGAGCATCGCCTTTGCATACCGAAGCTTGTTTAACGAAGAGATGGATTAATTCCGCCTGCTTCTCTTCGATATCCATCTTCTCCGTCGAGTAATGGAATTAATTAGGGTTCCGATTTGCGGGGAAGGATTTCTACTTTGTGCTGGACCTGTGTATATGGGCCTTGTAATAGAAATAGTGTATATGGGCCTTGTAATAAAATGAGAAGGCTTACTAAAGCATACGGGAAAGGCCCATAGGCCGCACTTAGGGTTTTGGTATATAAACTCCGTCCCTATGTTAGTTCATTGGTAATAGGTATCGCCGACGACAACAAAATGGAACAAACATTCATCATGATCAAGCCCGACGGCGTCCAAAGGGGTCTTGTACGTTTCTCTCCTCCTTTATGTTGATCCTTGTAGACTGTTTCTGCTTATGATCTGTGTTGCCTTATCCCCACCGAGGTTTTTAGGCCTGACGAGGATTCCATTTTTTGGTATTTCAGGTCGGTGAAATCATCTGCAGGTTCGAGAAGAAGGGTTTCACTTTGAAAGGTAGGAATATCCGTCCGCGAAACTTGATAGCTGCATAATCGTCCTACCTTGACTAGAGAGACTTTTCGCCAGTCCTGCGTCATCGAATGGACTTAGTCATCTGTGTCTTGTCCTTGATTTCTCTGACTTAGTTGCATTAAGGGCTTGAGAGTGTCTGCGTAATCATTAAAGGAAACCAGAACTAAAGATTGTAATTGCAAATATGATGTGAAGTCTGAATGATTCGTATTATTCAATTGAGTAGTAGTAGTAGTAGTAGCCTTACAACAACTAATGAAAGATTTCAGGAATAAAAAAGGGAAACAGAAACTAACACAAATTGCTTATTCAAAACTCGTAAAAACTTGCTTGACTTATTCATCTCAAGACTTTGGCAAGCATCCAACAATCATTGCTCTAGTTGATTTGTCTGACTTAATTGCATTAAGGACTTAAGAGTGGCTGAGTAATCATTGCTCTAGTTGATCATTTGTTTGATTTGCTTGCATGGCCAGGTCTAAAGCTTATCACTGTGGACCGCCCTTTTGCTGAGAAACATTACCAAGACTTGTCGGCCAAGCCCTTCTTCAGTGGTCTTGTTGACTACATAATCTCTGGCCCAGTGGTTGCAATGATCTGGGAGGGGAAGAACGTTGTTTTGACAGGAAGAAAGATCATTGGAGCAACCAACCCTGCAGCTTCTGAACCAGGAACCATCCGTGGGGATTTTGCAATTGACATTGGTAGGTAAGAGCAGCTTTTACTTTCATCTTGTTGTCAAAAGAATGTGTGTATTAGGTCTTTGGAAAATGAGAAATGAGATGACTGGGCAATATTTTCTGCAGGAACGTGATCCATGGAAGTGACTCAGTGGAGAGTGCTAACAAGGAATCTGCATTGTGGTTCCCAGATGGACCTGTCAACTGGCAGAGCAGCCTTCATCCTTGGATCTACGAGTGATACGATTGTGTGTGCTTGTTTGTTGCCTTTGTTTTCGTTGGTTTGATTTAAAACATGTCTCGCCATTATTGTTGTTACCTTGGTCCTTGGCACTCCTATCTTGCACCTTCAAGGGTTTGAATCAGAACATGGCTCTGGTTGTGGCTTGTCCAGCTTTTAATTTTCTTTCCTTGCTAACAACAGCACACTGACTCATACCTAATCTTAGTGTACATTTGACTACGAAAAACAGATATCTCAACTTCGAAGGTTAGGTATGCGAAGCATACCCATGTTACAGAATGATCCAGCCAGGCTGGGACTTACCGTCTAGAGAAAGACATCGGGATGGAGTAGCTCGCGCTGATAGATTGTAGGATACATCAGACGATAGCTGAATCATTAATAAATGGCAACACATAAATGTTATTTCATAAATGGAGTATAAGTGTAATAATCTGAACAAATATGGACTAAATTAACAGAAGTAAGACCTCATGTAATTAAAAGAAAATAGAAAGAAAAAAAAAGGTATTTTATAAGTGATACGGTTGAAAACTCTCATGCGAATGTATCAAGCAAATGAATTTTAAATTTAATAATAAAAAATTATTTTGTTAATGATGCTCTTAGACCATGTTTATCCATGGATTTGGGGTAGTATCATGAGCCCAAATCGATTAAAAAACAATTAAAAGGGTTTCATATGGACTTGATCCGTCTCAGTGGGCTGAGACCATTGATCAGTCTCAACGAACGCGTGTTAGCATGCGATTCGACCCGCTATCTGAAAATAAAATCTCATTTCTTCTTTGTCTTCTTTCTCCAGAACGGCGATTTGCCGACTTCATTTTTTCTTCTGCTTCGTCTTCTTTCTCTTGACTGTCGTCGGAGAATAATCTCCTCGGCGATGGTGTTCTCTTCTCTCATCAGAAATCTCTATTTTACCGAAATCGGCTCGAATTGATAATCAACCGTGAGAACGAGAGGACCGGATTCATCAACCTCGTTTCACGCTACCTGAGGTTCGTCTTTCTCTTTACCGATTTCCAGTTATGTGATTTTGGATGTGAAATCTCGTATTTCGATCTATATGTTGTTGATTCTCTGTGATGCTCAAACAATATTTTTTCGTATATTATCAGTTTTTGTTTTTGGTAATAGTTGATTCTCTGTGATTTATGGAATTGATTTCAATCTGAAATTCCTAGTTGGGTGTGAAAACGATTGAAACCTAGGTCTGAATCGAATTGAATTGGATATAGATCTGAATTGAATTGAAGCTCGGGAACATTCAAATTGAAGCTCGGGAACAATTCCTTGTAAAACTTTTGGTATAGCAGTCATGTAGTATTTATGCCAACATTCAGGAAGTGAAGAAATTATATCTTGCTTTTTCTGTGCAGGTCCGTTATTGAAGTTCATGATGGTTTGACGTTTCTTGATCTGATTGTTATCTAGATTGAGGTTCGTCATTTTCTTTATTACTCTGCTCTACTACCTCCTTAATGTTTCTTAATCATCCAATATATTGCTCATTCACAGAATCTCAACAACAAGTATGGTTGCAAGGTTCCGTTGGTTCTCATGAACTCGTTTAATACACACGATGACACACAAAAGGTCCCCTATTTGAAACTTTTGGATTTAAAAAGTCTCAAGATTTTTTGTTTTGATTTGTAATTGCAGCTTATATAGAACAAAGTGAAGCCCTTTGCTAAGTAATTATTCTGTGCCTCTAATGAATTGCATTGCCATTGCAAAATCTTTATCTGTTGTTCTTGGTGAATCAGTTTTAATCATGCCTGAGTCATCAAATTGTACTGAATCCGTTTTTGATATGTCCTAATTTTTAATAAGTATAAACGTTCTTGGTTCTTGTTTGGTAAAAGAGGACAAAGAAGATGATAATTAAAGTTGTGTTAGTTATGCTAACAATTGCTGCTTCTTCTTAATCTTCCTCAGGGTATTGAATCCACTCCAACTATTGTATTGAATCATTCTACATATGTTACTGCAGAGAAAGAAAGACATTTCTGATATACCCTGTATTTCAACAAGAGTTTGATATCATTGTCTGGTTTCTTGCTTTTGATATTCACATTTCAAATTACACACTATTTCACTGTCATTCACATTTTGTTTTTATGTTATTTTTTTTTTAAATTTCAATAAATTTTAAAATATTTTTTTTTAATGAACTCTAAAAAGTTACATAGATAAACACCTTTATTTTTTTCTATTCTTAATGAGACTCATTAATCACATCAACATTATATTTAAGCTTATGATACTTTTATTGTATCATTGATAAACATGCTCTTATAATCTAAGAATAATCGTGAGTATCAAATTTAGAAGACTAATAATTTGATAATATCAAAATAGTAAAAGAGGAAAAACTAAACTTGGAGGGAGGGGACTTATTTTTTCCTTTCAAGTATGTATTAGAAAAAGGGAAAAAAATTAGTTCTCATCGACTCTTCTTTATCAACTTCCTCGACGACCCATCCAGCCCTGAAACCAATCCATTGATGTGATGCATCAGAAGAAATCAGAAGCTCAGATCGGAAAAGAAAGCAGCGGCGTCTCTTCCGATTACAACCCTTCTCCTCCTCTCCTATTCTTCCCTCACCACCATCATCATCTCCACCACCACCGTGATTCCTCTTCCCCGGCCGCCCCTTACAAGCGTCCTCTCCTTACCCACCGCCGCTTATCTCGTCCTTCCCGGCCGTATCTCTCCCGCTCTCTCCGCCGCTTCCCTCTCTTTCTCCTCCTCCTCCCTCTCTCCTACTTCCTCCTCTCCCATCCCACTCGCTCCTTCCTTGTCGATTTCCTCTCCGCCTTTGCTTTCTCCGCCGCGCTTCTTCTCTCCCTCCATCTCGCCCTCCCTCGCCTCCCTTCAATCCGCTTGTTCCTCTCTCGCTCCTTCCCCTCCCCTTCTCGGACCCCTTTGCCCGTTTTCTGGTCCATCGGCTCTCGCCCTAAATCCGACAAGAGGGGAAGCTCCGGCTGCTGGGTCCAGGTCTACAGCAACGGAGACGTCTACCAAGGAGAGTTCCTCAAGGGCAAGTGCTCCGGTTCCGGCGTCTATTACTATTACATGAGCGGCAGGTACGAAGGCGACTGGGTCGACGGCAAGTACGATGGTTTTGGTGTTGAGACCTGGGCCAGGGGCAGCCGCTACAGGGGCATGTATAGGCAGGGCCTTCGCCACGGATGCGGTGTTTACAGATTCTACACCGGAGACATGTTCTCTGGCGAGTGGTCCAGCGGTCAGAGCCACGGTTGCGGAGTTCACACCTGCGAAGACGGAAGTCGCTATGTTGGGGAATTCAAGTGGGGCGTCAAGCATGGTCTTGGTCATTACCATTTCAGGTAGGCAACATTCTTCTTCCTCGGCTTTGTCCTCACAATCTAAGGTTATGATTTCGGTATTCCTTGAATTTGTGTATCCTTCCCTTTTGTTTACAAAGTCATTCATTTCATGGAAACTAGACGTGTATCTGATGAATCCATGTTGCTTGTTTAACCAGGAACGGGGACATATACGCAGGAGAATACTTTGCTGACAAGATGCATGGATTCGGGGTCTATGGGTTTGCAAATGGTCACCGATATGAGGGAGCTTGGCATGAAGGTAGGCGGCAAGGGCTGGGAATGTATACGTTCAGAAACGGAGAGACACAGCCGGGCCACTGGCAAAATGGGATCCTCGACATTCCAAGCACGCAAAATGCAACTTGTCCGGTATCTCCTGTCGCAGTTAATCATTCCAAAGTGCTAAATGCAGTCCAGGTTTGTCTCTGGAACTTATAAAAATAGAGCAAGTCGTTTGGTTCTCGTATTGAACCAAAAACATTTGTATTCACAGGAGGCACGGAGAGCAGCCGAGAAGGCTTATGATGTAGACAAGGTTGATGAGAGAGTTAACCGAGCGGTTGCAACTGCCAATAGGGCAGCCAATGCTGCAAGAGTGGTGGCCGTCAAAGCTGCCCAGAAACAATCTAAAAACATGGACAACTTTCCGATCCCTGTCGTGTGAACCAATTCTACTACATAGGCCAAGGAAGAAGCAGCCATCAAGTTGGTGGGTTCGTTCAAAAGAGATGAATATGCTACAAATGGCGAGAGCTCTTGCCAATGCTGTAAGCCTAATTAGGCGTGGCAGAAACATAGGGTATATAGAGTGGATTGTGAATCTGACAGTTTGAGGTGGTGCTGACCACTTAATTTATCTTTAGAGAAACCCCCGGGACGAACTAAATCTGTTTTTTGTATAGTTGTCAATCAACGCACTACAGACTTCATAAACTTTAATTGATCTAGATATGAGCACCTCAATTAATCCATACCACTCACAAACTTTGGCGTCTAGTTCATCTTCACAAATGAAGCATAAAAGACTAAAAACTTCGACCAAACAAACCAAGGCTTTATTTATCTACTCTACCAGAACAGTCTCCACCTTTTTTCTTTGTTGTACCTCTGAATGAATAAACCCTAGGTTCTTGTGTTGTAGTCTCCATTGTAGGTTCTTATCAAATTGGTGCGTCTTGGAGCGATAGATCGGAAGAAAAAATTGCATATTGGAACATGTCGGTTTCAGTTCGAAGTTCAACAATCGGAGGTTGTAATTCCGGACGATTTGTCAATCATGCTCGAACTGAAATTTCTCAATCTAGTGCAAAAGTGGAGCCACCTGCTTCGTTTCAGGTGTGGGAATCGAAGCCAGAGGACACAAAATTGATTCCAGAGGGAAATTCCAGTATATTGTCACGTCTCAATATACTTCACAAAAGGAATCGTTTCAACATCAAAGTTCATATGTCCAAGGAAGGGATGAGTCTGTCTCAATTGTCGACAGATGTTTAGTGACAAGCAAGTTGCACACCAGATGTTCGGCAGAATGTCTCAAAGAGTCCAGAGTAAGAGGAAGCAGGAAAAGTTCTCTAAAGCTTGGAAATTCAAGTTTAAGAATAAGAGAATTGAGTAGTGACAGGCCGCCATTTGCACATCATACACTAAAACGAAGAAGAACCCGGAAGAACAAGGCTGATAAATGGATTTATGGGAGCAGAAAGAAAGAGTTTTTGAGATGTTACATTATGAAAAGAAACAATGTCTTTTGGTGTTCGAAACTTTTTTCCGATGGAAGTAATTGTTGGGACTGTAACAAGAGATGTATGGAGCTGGTACACCACTAACAAAGCGGTATATGAGGGAATTCCACTATCAGTTGAAGAGAATTATGCTCAAGTACCGCTAACGAGACAACACAATCAGCATATGCATCCAACTTCTAGGTGTGAGTTAAGAATGATTGTCCTGGTCATCTCCCAAGAGAAAGAGTCCTTGTTTGACATGATATTGCTGGCTCCAAGTGACCAAAAATATCTTCAATGGCATAATGTGGGATCAGAGGGAAATTCCTATTGCATATCCCAGAAGCATGGTGTGGCTATTGAGATATGTTTTCAGAGGATTGCAGCAATTTTTTTGTGGTGATCAGAAGATCTACATGAAGCATAAATAGAGATCTAAGCTCCTACAATTGAATTCAAAGCTGGAGTTCTGTGTGGATAGTCTTGTGCTCAGTAGCTATGAACGTTCTTGGGATTGCTTCAAGAATGGATGGTTTTCCACACTAACGTCTGCATCAGTTCGGGAACACTATGACATGCCAGAAGTGAGTACACAGTGGCTGTTCCATGCCTTGTCTCACGAGTTTACACATCGTCACTCCAATTGGGATAGTTTTCATCAGGGAAAAGAACAACGGCTGCTCCAAAACAGAGTGCTTTTCATGCACTGTTTACTGGGTATAATGCTTTGGTTAACAGAGATTGATGCAGTTTCGAGGGAAGAGGTCAATAACAGTGAGTTAGTCTCCGTGTTTGACCTGATTAACCAAGGACACGATTTATTGTTGTTACAAAGCAAGTTTTCAGAGACTTGGGTGAGTTTATTCAACAGTCAAGCGTATGAGGAAAAATGTTTCCACCTACTTGGAATCTTCTACTGTTTTCCAATGTGGATTAGCGAGTCTACTTTTCTGTGTGGCACTGTTGGCAACACAAGAATTTGAAGAACAATGGATTGAAACATGGGACGTTACAAGCAATTTCAAGTTTTTTGCTGTTGGGTTTGATGAGTTTTCTGTCTAGCAAAGAGAATGGCTTCTTGAGATTACCTTCTGTGACCAAGATGTCTAGAAGGCTGCAGTTACAATACACATCCACATTGCATATTGAAAACACTAAGACTGTGGTGACAAGAGATGGTCTGTTGATTAAACTCAGTGACCATATGCTACAAGTTCAAGTACACCACAGGCAAACGCAGCGAAAGTGTTCTAAGACTTGGATGATCAAGTACAAACGAGAACAAATCAAAAGGAGTGGACAAGGAGCTTCTACGTTTGTTACAAGAGCGGTAGCTAGAAAGTTGCAGTGCGAAGATTTTGACGAACTGAGTGCATATGTGTCATCATTTGCAGCAACTGCCAATCCCTTGACAGTAAACTCACATTTTTTTACCATATGCTTGTGCATTTGTGAAACTTTGTTGGTGTGGACAGGTTTACATGCACTTTCGTCTTGGGTGTGAGTGACATGGTTACTACAACTTTCATGTTTTCTTTCCACTTGAGGACAAGCTGGTTCTTGTCGATGGGGGTATTCATATGATGCGGAAGGCAAGAAGTATTTGGAGTTGAAAAGACTCGGCTCAGAAAGAGTATTTGCTTTTAGAAAAGTTTTTATAAATAAAGAAAATATTGTATTGGGTTTCGTTATCTTTATTGCGAAAAAGGTCCAGATTCTTGGAATCTGAGAATGGGGATAGTTCAAGGCTTGAGAAAGCTTGAACTATAGTGTTGTAATCCTTTGTTTTCTTGGATAAAGATTTCAGTTCTTATCAAATTGATACAATCTCCAAAGAAACAAGGTTTGGGTGTTGGCAAACATTTTTGTTGGACATTGTGAATCAGTTTGGAAAAGCTGAAGTCAACGTATTATTGGAGCAATCACCAGAGCAACGTCATAGCTGGTTGTTATCGGCAACTATGCTAAGTTTTGCTCAGATATCTCACTAACGTTAGTCGTGATGAACATACTGATATAGCAACACTAGCACGATCTTTTAAATCCATTGGAGTAGAACAAAAGGATTTCGCCAAGCACTTGTGGTTGTTGTTACATGACGTTGGCAGCGAGATTGATGTAGACCATGAGATACATGCAATGTACATGAATAAGAATCATGGAAGAGTCTATGCCATCTCATTTTCTTCAGGGAAATGAAGATTCAAGTATTCATATTGATACTACTGAATGTGGGAACAGAAAGAGATTTCTTGGGACTGTAGGACTCCACAAATTTACCACATGGATTAGAGAAGTACTTCATTTATGGAGGCAGAACAAAAGTAAGAAGTTGCAGATAGTTTCAACTCTTGTATAGTGTGGCGTGAGGTGGTTTGCATTCTGTATAGAATCATGCATGATGGAGGGAAGTCTAGGCTACCTTATTATTTTCATGAAAATACCAATTCTCGTGTTTCTGTGGGAAGTCGTGTTCCATGTAAGAGTAAAATGGGTACAAAGGGACACAACACACGCAGTGCAACAGTGGCTGCTGCAAGCTTTGTTTCATCTGCAAACAAATGGACATCGACCTTGGGATTGTTCCAGCCCCTGCCCAATTAGCAAGTTAACATAGTGCAAAAATTGCAAAAAAACCCTAAACTTTAATAATTTTTTTGTAAAACCCCTATATTTAAAAAAAATGCTATAAAACTCATGTAAAAAATCGTAAAAATCAGTTGAACATGGTGCAAATGCACCAGTTGCACCATGTTAGAACCGGCCCTGGATTGTTCTCAAATAGAAGGAGGGGCTCTTGCTGGAGAAAAGAGAATAGGATAATAGGAGTATCGAGAGAGGTTATGCATTGAGTGTGACACCTTTAACTATAGGAGAGAGAGGGACTCTTGAATAAACCCTAGGTTCTTGTGTTGTAGTCTCCATTGATAAGCAATAAAGAAGTTGGTTTTTATCACCACGGCTCTAAACATGGGCTGTCTCTTGACTGTCCAATATGGGGGTTAATTATTCAGGTCATCTATGAGCAGGGCCGACCCTGAGTATTGGGCTGCTTAAAGCTCAAAACAATTTTGATGCTCCATTATAAATACAAATAAAAAAAATTACTTATATTCATAACCTGGGATTCAAACTCATCATTTGTTGCAAACTCTTTCTGTGTTTTACCAGTAGGATACAAAAAACTTTTAGAAAAATAATGCCCTTAAAATTAATAAGCAATATTGATACCTAACACTGGATGCGTCACCGGCGTTAGGTCAGGGCCGGCTCTGCCTATGAGAGTGACTCCAAGTGTGATAGAGGCCATGAAATACCCGAAGGAATGCCCAAAAAGAACTTCATAATTGACATCCAAAACCGACTCATGGGATCAATACCTTCCTTTAGACATATATTGGTAGAGATAGTAATGCTTGTGTTGTTATAGCCAAGCAAGCTAGTCAATGTTCTTTGTATTTTGCTACAATTGATTGTGGTACCCCTCCATGGCTTGAGCCATGCCATGTGTATATGTTCTTCCAATATTTGATGTTGAATTAAGTAAATTTCGAGTTTAACAAAAAAAAAAATCTGTTCTTGGAAATCATGCGCATGGTCCAAGGAAACGCAAACGTACAACTCCTCATTTTGCTTCACCACTTTTTCAGACAGATCGATTAAATTATGTGAACCTTTAATTTCTCCCAGATGAATCCACGTGCTTGACTGCTTGTAACCAACTAAACGTATATATATATTTTATATCATTACATTATATTTCATATCATTACATATTTACATGTATATATATTTTATGCCCTTTTACGTATATAACGTAGGATATCACTAGGATCTTCTTATCCACTTGGATTTAAATAGGAAGCTGTATGTTTTTTTAAGTAGAAAACGTAGCATTACGTAAAAGTTATAACTTATAAACGGATATGAGAAAGATAGACAGAAAAGTGTTAAAAATACAAACATATTTACGTGGTTCATCATTGGGATATTACGGAGAAAACATCGATTTCGTTATTGGAGATAGAAAATAAGATTTCAAAATACAATGGCAAAAAGAAAGAACAAAACTAAAACTATATAGATAACCCCAATATTAACCCTAATTTGGACCATAAACCTAGATCCATAATTCAAGTCCAGAGTCTAATATAAAAATATTGTCTGATTGGTAACTTAAAACGGTATAAGTTATTTAGCTGTATACTGAAGCGGTTATAGTATAGTGCAAAGCTGTAAGAATTAGCTGTATAAATAAAGCTGAGTAACGCTTTTTGGTATCGTATTTGTGATTGGTACAATAACGTGTTTTGGTATTGCATTTGTGATTGATATAATTTAAAACATTATAAATTATAAAGTGGCGGTAAACGGTACAAAATATGCTACTATATACGTTACGTCTCTGCCTCCCAGTGATGTATATATATACTTTGCTTTAAGCTTCAACAAATCTCAGCCTTCAATACTACAATATCATTTAGGGTCCGTTCCACTAATTTAGGAAAATATTATAATCTATGGACTATAAAACACTAGGCATGGATGGAACTAGCATAACACATGCTACAAACTTGTTTGTGAAACCAAACTGAAAAAATCTGTTTCATCTATTTGGAGAGTCATGGCGATATCTTATGTTCAACCTCTGTTTATTCTCCTCGCTTCACTCTTTTTTTTACCTGCTTTTGGTGGCTTGATTGATTTTGAATACTGCAACAGTAAGTAACGATCTTTTAGTTTTGCTATATATATATATATATTACATTTCTTTGATAAATTTATATATTACATATATATTTTTTTGAGTGAGTGATATTATATTATGATAAATTTAAAATCAAGAGAGAAAATGATTGAAATAAATATATTTTGTTTTGGATTTTTTATCATTAACTTTGTGAACGAATCACTAAATGCCCTAAATAAAATTCCGACATACTAGACCCATTGATTTCTGGTGCACACTGATTTTTAAGCAAAAACAACATTGCTATATGCAATTAATTAATTTTTGATGTTGTAGAAAAGGGATACAATTTTGGTAACATTACTCTCGTGGAAGTCTCTCCTGAGGACACCCAATATATTATCATACACGGTTCTATCAGTAGTAAAAGTACGTTTCTAATCATCCCAAGTTTCAACTCTTTTTCTTAGAATTTTTTTTTTCAGTTTCCAATACTTTCTCAACAATTTTCTATACAGGCAAAAGGCTCTATTCAGAAGTTTTAGAACTGTATCTTAAAATTGACGATTTTGGTTTTCGTATAACAAAATACGACGACATCCGTGACGCGGTAGATACATGGCCTCTTGAACCTGGCAAAAACGTTGTGTTCAAAATTTACATAGAGAAATATTTGCGCTTTTATGTAAGTATTTTATTACTTTTACAAGTCTAAAAAAAATACAATGGTTAAGGACCAATAATGCTTGACATATATATATATATATATATATATATATATATATATATAAACTATTTTGTTATAAAAATTACATAAAGGAAAATTTTAATTAGACTAATCCATACATATTATTATTATTTTCTCTTAGAAAGATTCTAAGGATTTGTTTTGGTTGTTTCTTTTATAACTTTTTTTCTATCCAAAAAGAAGTTGGTAAAGGATCTTGGACCGGCGTGATTTTTTGTATAGATTGGAACATGTGATTGTTCTTTTGGCCTTATGACAAGTTGTGTTCATTAACACTAGCTTTTGATTAATTACTGTTGTGTATGACTAATCCAAATAAACCAAAAATGGAAAGAAAACATAATTATTATTTTTTCTTAACTATCTTTATAAAAAAATGTTTTACAGATTTTTTTATGATAACTATAATTATGTTTTAAATTTTATTTGAATCATTCCTTAGTTTCTATCTTAAAAAAAAATCTTGAAAGTTTTGATGGAGTTAAAACAAATACCTCTTCCTAAGTTTTTGAAATGCAAATGTCCATCAAATTACAAATAATAATTTTATGTAACCAAACAGTTAAATTATTTAAAAAAAACAAGTTGTAAATAAATATTTCTTGATTTCAATCATAGATACGATCATCATGTCCATCCTGGTTTTAGTTTCACTTCTAAGACCCAAAAAAATCATATTCCTCGCCTTTCATACCTCCGCTTCTTTGTATGCCTCACTAATGATTTTTTTTTTTTTGAAAAAAACTTGTGAAGGAAAACTACATGAGTGTCTTAACTTTGTCTGGTAACTATGAAGACTCTGGCAAGCTAAAGAAATTGATGTGCATCGACTTCAAGTTACCTCCAATTCCTACATTGACCCCTTCTACTTAATAAGCTAAAACTATATTTTCCAAGTTTTTATGCGAGTCTCTATTACTTACAGTTTTATATATGATGTCCAACAAATAAAAGAAAACCATAAAGTGGTATTTATTTCTCTCTGTTGTATTTATCGTTTAGTATTATATGTACGTCACTAGTTTTCCTATTGAACCCAATGTGATTTATCATAAAATATACTTATTGTTATACTTGTAAGGTTAGTATTATCCTAGCTTAATGAAACGCATTTAGTAAAAATGTTTACGTTTTAGCCCACTAATACTTAAAAGCAAAGTAAACTATTTTAACAATTTTATGTAATGCTTTGAATCTAGGTATTGCTCTTGTAATGCGTAAACATCTTCATATTATCTTCATTTTATATGATATTTACATTCTTAAAAAAATTTCTGTAGTAAAATAATCTCTCAGGAAGCTTACAAACATAAACTTTTGTGTGTTTTAAAATATAAAATAATTGGAAGGTGTTAGATAGCCCACATATTTCAAAACTAATACATTTTAACATTATTACCAAAAAAATGAACAAAATAAAACAAATACATTTTGATATTTAGGGTGTACGATTTATAGGGTTTGGATTTGTACTGTTCATAGGGTTAGGGTATAGGATTTACAGTTCATAGGGTTAGGATTTACTGTTCATAGGAATAGTGGTTAGGGTTTAGAGTTCAGGGTTTACTATTCATTAGGTTTAGGGTATACTTTTCATATGGTTTAGGGTTATATTGTTCATAAGGTTAGGGTTTAGGGTTTAAGTATTCAAAGGGTTTAGGGTTTAGGATGTACTGTTCATAGGGTTTAGGGTTGTACTGCTCATAGGTTAGGGTTTAGGGTGTACTGTTCATAAGGTTAGGGTTTAGGGTTATACTGTTCATAAGGTTAGGGTTTAGGGTTATACTGTTCATAGGTTTGGGGTTTAGGGTTATACTGTTCATAGGGTTTAGGATTTAGGGTTTAGGGTTGTACTATTCATACGGTTCAAGGTTAAACTGTTCATAGGGTTTAGGGCTGTACTGTTCATAGGGTTTAGGGTTGTACTCTAAATAGGGTTTAGGGGTATACTGTTCATAAGGTTTAGGGTTTAGGGTTTAGGGTTTAAGGTTTGGGGTTTAGGGTTTAGGGTTTAGTCCACATATTCTTAAAAACTAGTACGTTTTGATGTTGTTACGGAAAATGGATGAAATGTGTTCATATTAGAATCTAAACTATTTGAACGACTTGATAAGGTAAATGGATTTATAAAGAAGCCAAAATTCAAAAATGTTAATTTTTTGGAAAATTATCCAAAATTCAAATCTGTTAGTCCACAAATTCTTAAAAGTTAATACGTTTTTATGTTGTTACGGAAAATGGATGAAATGTTTTCAAATTGAAATCTAAACTATTTGAACGATTTGGTAAGGTAAATGGATCTCTAAGAAATCCAAAATTCAAAAATGTTAATTTTTTGGAAAATTATCCAGAATTCAAAAAAGTTTTGATGTTGTTAATCCACGAATTTTTAAAAACTAGTACGTTTTGATGTTATTACCGAAAATAGATGAAATGTGTTCGAATTAGAATCTAAACTATTTAACAACATTGTAAGGTAAATGGGTCTTTAAAGAAGCCAAATTCAAAAAATTATAATATTTTGGAAAATTATCCAAAATTCAAAGGTATTAGTATACGAATTCTTAAAAACTAGTACGTTTTGATGTTGTTACCGAAAATGGATGAAATGTGTTCAACTTAGAATCTAAACTATTTGAATGACTTGGTAAGGTAAATGAGTTTTTAAAGAAGCCAAAATTCAAAAATGTTAATTTGTTGGAAAATTATCCAAAATTCAAAGATGTTAGTCCACAAATTCTTAAAAGCTAATACGTTTTGATGTTGTTACGGAAAATAGATGAAATGTGTTCAAATTGGAATCTAAACTATTTAACAACATTGTAAGGTAAATGGGTCTCTAAAGAAGCCAAAATTCAAAAATGATAATATTTTGAAAAATTATCCAAAACTCAAATGTGTTAGTCCACAAATTCTTAAAAACTAATACGTTTTGATGTTGTTATGGGAAATAGATGAAATGTGTTCAAATTGGAATCTAAACTATTTGAATGACTTAGTAAGCTAAATAGATCTCTAAAGAAGCCAAAATTCAAAAATGTTAATTTTTTGGAAAATTATCGAGAATTCAAATGTGTTAATTCACGAATTCTTGAAAACTAGTACGTTTTGATGTTATTACCGAAAATGGATGAAATGTGTTCAAATTAGAATCTAACTATTTGAACGACTTGTAAGGTAAATTGGCCTCTAAAGAAGCCAAAATTCGAAAATTTTAATTTTTTGGAAAATTATCCAAAACTCAAAGGTGTTAGTCCTCAGATTCTCAAAAACTAGTACGTTTTGATGTTGTAACGGGAAATGTATGAAATGTATTCAAATTGGAATCTAAACTATTTGAACGAATTGGTAAGGTAAATTAATCTCTAAAGAAGCTAAAATATAAAAATGTTAATTTTTTGGAAAATTATCCAAAATTCAAAGGTATTAGTTTACGAATTCTTAAAAACTAGTACGTTTTGATGTTGTTACCGAAAATGGATGAAATGTGTTCAAATTAGAATCTAAACTATTTGAATGACTTGGTAAGGTAAATGAGTCTTTAAAAAAGCCACAATTCAAAAATGTTAATTTTTTGGAAAATTATCCAAAATTCAAAGATGTTAATTCACAAATTCTTAAAATCTAATACGTTTTGATGTTGTTACGGGAAATTGATGAAATGTGTTCAAATTGGAATCTAAACTATTTAACAACATTGTAAGTTAAATGGGTCTCTAAAGAAGCCAAAATTCAAAAAAAGATAATATTTTGGAAAATTATCCAAAACTCAAAGGTGTTAGTACATAAATTTTTAAAAATTAATACGTTTTGATTTGTTATGGGAAATAGATGAAATGTGTTCAAATTGGAATCTAAACAATTTGAACGACTTGGTAAGGTAAATAGATCTCTAAAGAAGCCAAAATTCAAATATGTTAATTTTTTGGAAAATTATCGAGAATTCAAAGGTGTTAAATCCACGAATTCTTAAAAACTAGTACGTTTTGATGTTATTACCGAAAATGGATGAAATGTGTTCAAATTAAAATCTAAACTATTTGAACGACTTGGTAAGGTAAATGGATCTTTAAAAAAGCCAAAATTCGAAAATGTTAATTTTTTAGAAAATTATCCAAAATTCAAAGGGTTAGTACACGAATTCTTAAAAGCTATTACGTTTTGATGTTGTTACAAGGAAATGGATGAAATGTGTTCAAATTGGAATCTAAACTTTTTGAACGACATGGTAAGTTACCAAAATTCAAAAATGATAATTTTTTGGAAAATTATCCAAAATTCAAAGGTGTTAGTCCACAAATTCTTAAAAACTAGTACGTTTTGATGTTATTACCGAAAATGGATGAAATGTGTTCAAATTAGAATCTAAACTATTTGAACGACTTGTTAAGGTAAATAGGTTTCTAAAGAATCCAAGATTCTAAAATGTTAATTTTTTGAAAAATTATCCAAAACTCAAAGAATTAGTCCACAAATTCTTAAAACTAGTACGTTTTGATGTTGTTATCGGAAATAGATGAAATATGTTTAAATTAGAATCTAAACTATTTGAATGATTTGGTAACTTAAATGAGTCTCTAAAAAAGCCAAAAATAAAAATGTTAATTTTTTGGAAAATTATCCAAAATTCAAAGATGTTAGTTCACAAATTTTTAAAAGCTAATACGTTTTGATGTTGTTACGGAAATAGATGAAATGTATTCAAATTGGAATCTAAACTATTTGAACGACTTGGTAAGGTAAATAGATCTCTAAAGAAGCCAAACTTCAAAAATGTTAATTTTTTGAAAAATTATCCAGAATTCAAAGGTGTTAATATACGAATTCTTAAAAACTAGTACGTTTTGATGTTATTACCGAAAATGGATGAAATGTGTTCAAATTAGAATCTAAACTATTTGAACGATTTGGTAAGTTAAATAGGTATCTAAAGAAGCCAAAATGTTAATTTTATGGAAAATTATCCAAAATTCAATGGTGTTAGTCCACGAATTCTTAAAATCTATTACGTTTTGATGTTGTTATAAGGAAATGGATGAAATGTTTTCAAATTGAAATATAAACTATTTGAACGACTTGGTAAGGTAAATAGATCTCTAAAGAAGCCAAAATTCAAAAATGTTAATTTTTTGGAAAATTATCCAGAATTCAAATGTGTTAATTCACGAATTCTTAAAAACTATTACGTTTTGATGTTATTACCGAAAATAGATGAAATGTATTCAAATTAGAATTTAAACTATTTGACGACTTGGTAAGGTAAATGGGTCTATAAAGAATCCAAAATTCAAAAATGTTAATTTTTTGAAAAATTATCCAAAACCTAAAGGTGTCAATCCTCAGATTCTCAAAAACTAGTACGTTTTGATGTTTTAATGGGAAATGGATGAAATGTATTCAAATTGTAATCTAAACTATTTGAACGATTTGGTAAGGTAAATTGATCTCTAAAAGAGCTAAAATATAGAAATGTTAATTTTTTGGAAAATTATCCAAAATTCAAAGGTATTAGTTTACGAATTCTTAAAAGCTATTACATTTTGATGTTGTTATGGGAAATAGATGAAATGTGTTCAAATTTGAATCTAAACTATTTGAATGACTTGGTAAGGTAAATAGATCTCTAAAGATGCCAAAATTCAAAAATGTTAATTTTTTGGAAAATTATCCAGAATTCAAAATTGTTAATCCACGAATTCTTAAAAACTATTACGTTTTGATGTTATTACCGAAAATGGATGAAATGTGTTCAAATTAGAATTTAAACTATTTACACGACTTGGTAAGGTAAATGGGTCTCTAAAGAAGCCAAAATTCGAAAATGTTAATTTTTTGGAAAATGTTAATTTTTTGGAAAATTATCCAAAACTCAAATGTGTTAGTTCTCACATTCTAAAAAACTAGTACGTTTTGATGTTGTAACGGGAATTAGATGAAATGTGTTCAAATTGGAATCTAAACTATTTGAATGACTTGGTAAGTTAAATAGACCTCTAAAGAAGCCAAAATTCAAAAATGTTAATTTTTTGGAAAATTATCCAGAATTCAAAGGTGTTAATCCACGAATTCTTAAAAACTCGTACGTTTTGATGTTATTACCGAAAATGGATGAAATGTGTTCAAATTAGAATTTAAAATATTTGAACGACTTGGTAAGGTAAATGGATTTATAAAGAAACCAAAATTCAAAAATGTTAATTTTTTGGAAAATTATCCAAAATTCAAATCTGTTAGTCCACAAATTCTTAAAAGTTAATACGTTTTTATGTTGTTACGGAAAATGGATGAAATGTTTTCAAATTTGGAATCTAAACTATTTGAACGACTTTAAAAGGTAAATATATCTCTAAAGAAGCCAAAATTCAAAAATGTTAATTTTTTGGAAAATTATCCAGAATTCAAAGGTGTTAATCCACGAATTCTTAAAAACTCGTACGTTTTGATGTTGTTACAAGGAAGTGGATGAAATGTTTTAAAATTGAAATCTAAACTATTTGAACGACTTGGTAAGGTAAATAGATCTCTAAAGAAGCCAAAATTCAAAAATGTTAATTTTTTGGAAAATTATCAAGAATTCAAAGGTGTTTTGATGTTATTACCGAAAATGGATGAAATGTGTTCAAATTAGAATCTAAACTATTTGACGACTTGGTAAGGTAAATGCGTATCTAAAGAACCCAAAATTCGAAAATGATAATTTTTTGGAAAATTATCCAAAACTTAAATTTGTTATTCCTCAGATTCTCAAAAACTAATACGCTTTGATGTTGTAACGGGAAATAGATGAAATGTGTTCAAATTGGAATATAAACTATTGAACGACTTGATAAGGTAAATTGATCTCTAAAAGAGCTAAAATATAAAAATGTTAATATTTTGGAAAATTATACAGAATTCAAAGGTAATACGTTTACGAATTCTTAAAAACTAGTACGTTTTGATGTTATTACCGAAAATGGATAAAATGTGTTCAAATTAGAATCTAAACTATTTGAACAACTTGGTAAGGTAAATGGGTATTTAAAGAAGCCAAAATTCGAAAATATTAATTTTTTGGAAAATTATCCAAAACTCAAATATGTTAGTTCTCAGATTCTCAAAAACTAGTACGTTTTGATTTTGTAACAACAAATAGATGAAATGTGTTCAAATTGGAATCTAAACTATTTGAACGACTTGGTAAGGTAAATTGATCTCTAAAGAAGCCAAAATTCAAAAATGTTAATTTTTTGGGAAATTATCCAGAATTCAAATGTGTTAATCCACGAATTCTTAAAAACTCGTACGTTTTGATGTTATTACCGAAAATAGATGAAATGTGTTCAAATTAGAATCTAAACTATTTGAACGACTTGTTAAGGTAAATGGGTCTCTAAAGAAACCAAAATTCGAAAATAATAATTTTTTGGAAAATTATCCAAAATTCAAAGGTGTTAGTGCACGAATTCTTAAAAGCTATTACGTTTTGATGTTGTTACAAGTAAATGGATGAAATGTTTTAAAATTGGAATCTAAACTATTTGAACGACTTGGTAAGGTAAATAGATCTCTAAAGAAGCCAAAATTCAAAAATATTAATTTTTTGGAAAATTATCGAGAATTCAAAGGTGTTAATCCACGAATTCTTAAAAACTAGTACGTTTTGATGTTATTACCGAAAATAGATGAAATGTGTTCAAATTAGAATCTAAACTATTTGACGACTTGATAAGGTAAATGGGTATCTAAAGAAGCCAAAATTCAAAAATGTTAATTTTTTTGGAAAATTATCCAAAACTCAAAGAACTAGTCCACAAATTCTTAAAACTAGTACGTTTTGATATTGTTACCGGAAATAGATGAAATGTGTTTCATTTAAATTAAAACTATTTGACCACTTAGTAAGGAAAATGTTTCTAAAAAAGCCAAAATTCAAAAACGTTATTTTTCTTTGGAAAATTGTCCAAAAACTCAAAGGTATATTAGCCCACAAATTCTTTAAAACTAGTACGTTTTAATACTGAAAATAAATGAAATGTGTTCAAACTGAAATCTAAACTATTTAAAAACTTGGTAAGGTAAATAAGTCCCTAAAGAGCCAAAATTAAAAAATGTTAATATTTTGAAAAAATATCAAAAAACTCAAAGATGTTAGTCGAGTAATTTTTAAAAACTAGTACTTTTTGATGTTGTTACCGGGAATGGATGAAACGAAGTCCTAAAAACTAGTACGATTTGATGTTGTTATCGGACATGGATGAAATGTGTTCAAATTGGAATCTAAACTTTTCAAACAATTTAGTAAGGATAATAAATTTTTAAAAAGCCAAAATTCAAAACTGTTAATTTTATTGGAAAATTATCCAAAACTCAAATGTGTGACTCCACGAATTCTTAAAAACTAGTACGTTTTGATTTTGTTTTTGAAAATAGATGAAATGTGTTCAAATTGTAATCTAAACTATTTCAAACAACTTGGTAAGTTAAATGGGTCTTTAAAGAAATCAACATTCAAAAATGTTAATTTGTTGAAAAATTATTCAAAACTCAAAGGTTTTAGTACACGAATGTTTTGATGAAATGTTTTGCTAACACTCAAAGATGTTACTCCACGAATTATTCAAAACTCAAAATTATTCAAAACTAACGTTTTGATGTTGTTAGCGGAAATTGATGAAATGTGTTTAAATTGGAATGTTAAATATTTTGACCATACTCTATGGCAAAGGAGATTCTAATGAAGTAAAGAAGTAAAGGAGATCAAAAAAATTTCCAAAACCCAAACCTATATTTCATTTCCAAACATATACACAGAACTAAATGACATATTTGAAAACAATACAAATATGAACATATGAAGAAAATGATAAACAATATTGCATAAGCAATACGCGACAAACACAAAAATTGTAAGCGCGTAAATAAAAAAAGTTATAAATAAATAAGAGGGATAGAACAAATTAAGGCATAAGAGGCAAAGTAGAACATAGGCAAACTTACTTTTCACATATTACTATTCATCGGGAATACTGTGTCCTTGACTTAGTTTACTATTCATCGCCTCGGCTCACTATTCATTGGCTCAGCTGAGCTCTTTATTCATCGGCTCGGCTCGGCTCACTATTTTAGGGTTTAGGGTTTAGGGTTTAGGGTTTAGGGTTTAGGGTTTAGGGTTTAGGGTTTAGGGTTTAGGGTTTAGGGTTTAGGGTTTAGGGTTTAGGGTTTAGGGTTTAGGGTTTAGGGTTTAGGGTTTAGGGTTTAGGGTTTAGGGTTTAGGGTTTAGGGTTTTAGGGTTTAGGGTTTAGGGTTTAGGGTTTAGGGTTTAGGGTTTAGGGTTTAGGGTTTAGGGTTTAGGGTTTAGGGTTTAGGGTTTAGGGTTTAGGGTTTAGGGTTTAGGGTTTAGGGTTTAGGGTTTAGGGTTTAGGGTTTAGGGTTTAGGGTTTAGGGTTTAGGGTTTAGGGTTTAGGGTTTAGGGTTTAGGGTTTAGGGTTTAGGGTTTAGGGTTTAGGGTTTAGGGTTTAGGGTTTAGGGTTTAGGGTTTAGGGTTTAGGGTTTAGGGTTTAGGGTTTAGGGTTTAGGGTTTAGGGTTTAGGGTTTAGGGTTTAGGGTTTAGGGTTTAGGGTTTAGGGTTTAGGGTTTAGGGTTTAGGGTTTAGGGTTTAGGGTTTAGGGTTTAGGGTTTAGGGTTTAGGGTTTAGGGTTTAGGGTTTAGGGTTTAGGGTTTAGGGTTTAGGGTTTAGGGTTTAGGGTTTAGGGTTTAGGGTTTAGGGTTTAGGGTTTAGGGTTTAGGGTTTAGGGTTTAGGGTTTAGGGTTTAGGGTTTAGGGTTTAGGGTTTAGGGTTTAGGGTTTAG